>OY856409.1:360831557-361431557 GCA_963693085.1 Alisma plantago-aquatica | reverse complement strand
AGGGAAGTAAGGTAGGTGCGAGGTTTCAACATAAGAGGGCAACAAAGGGACACTTGTCCACCAAGAAATCATCCTTGCAACCACTAAACATATGCATGCAACCTATGGTGATAACTCTAGGTGGGGTTTCGACCACATGGGTCACCACCACCCTACAGGTCGAAACAAACATCATGATACCTTGTCTTGACCACTACAAAAGACCACCAAGCAAACATGGTCTAAACACATCACTAGGAGACAGACATCTCGACCAAAGCACACCAAGACCTCCATGGTCAAAATGAGAATCAACTAGGAAAAGTGTTGCAGTCAAAACACTCATCCAAGTGGGGTGTTGGGGTTCCAACACACCCTACATGAGCTCAAGGTCGATACACATCACCGAGGTCAAAACCCTAGAACCCAAACATCGCCACATAATGTCACATAACCAAACAAGGTCCAACAAGGTTCCCCAAAACATCTTTCTCTCTCTCACAATGCTAAAGCATGAAGGGCACACTCAACATCTGACAAATTGCAAGATAGACCCACAAACTAGGTCAATTGCAACTTGTTCCAAAATAAGGATACATAGCTCAAACATCATCCAAACAGGACCAAACTGGAAACATAAGCTTCTCACATGTTAAAAAGCATCTCAAAGGATTAGATTAAGGTTTAAGAATCTTATTAAGCAAAGAAAGCATACTCAAGCACTAAGCTAGGTTAGGGGCCTTATAGTGCCTGATGTGACTAGTTCAAACCAGGAGTCACAAACATAAACTACATTTAACATATATAGTAAAAGATGGAATTTCAGGTATAGGATATACATACGTAAACTATACTTCATGATCACACTAGATTTAAAAAAAATAGAGTAACATCGGAACACAAACATGTTTTACAAAAAATTGGCTTCCAAATTTCTCAAGATGTTTTGACTTGGAAAAAATTCTAGAAGAAGAAAGAAAGAAGAAGTAAATACTATATTATTGATATATGTTTCATTCATAGAAATGCAACACCTCTATAGGATGGGAGGATAGTCAAGACTTTGATAAAATGTAGAATAACATTAGTACAAGAATATGTCATTCAATTAGATGACTTCCAAATTTCACAGAGATATTATTACTTGGGAAAATTTGCAAAGTGAGAAATAAAGAAGAAGTATATATATATATATATATATATATATATATATATATATATATATATATATATATA
The DNA here is from genome assembly GCA_963693085.1 of Alisma plantago-aquatica. Lineage (NCBI taxonomy): Eukaryota > Viridiplantae > Streptophyta > Magnoliopsida > Alismatales > Alismataceae > Alisma > Alisma plantago-aquatica. Next base: position 361,430,342 of record OY856409.1, on the reverse strand, counting down.
TATATATATATATATATATATATATCGTGAATAAGATCAAGGGGTCCAAAATTCAACTACCATTACCTGCAACCTTGAAATTAAAAGCTCTATTATCAATATGCAAATTTAGTTGGATGAAATCATCGAGGAATCAAAATAAAAACAATGTTCCCAATGTGATTGGAGTGAATACGGAGATGCAAATTCAAAAGAATTTCAATACATAGTGAAAATGTGGAGTTTGAGGAACAATATATCCAAACTTAAAATTGTCATATGAGTTTGGATAGAAGCTTATATACAAATCTAGGAGTTGGTGAATTCTTTCTAAGTAAAATTGTACCAAAATATTGATGGATTGGGCAATTGACTTTATATCCATACATTTGTAGGGAGTTTTCATGAGTTAGTTGATACAACAATAGCATACCTATATTGAGTCCCGAAAGAATTTGAAACATGCAATTCTCTTCACTTCATTTCTCCCTTCAATGTATCAGGGCTAGATGGATTTTGATAACACCCAAACTTAAGCATTTATGCTAAGTATTTAACTATATGTTTGTGCCTAAAGTAGCCTTAATATGCCCAAAATAACTCTATATAGTTATATTTTTGTAATTTATCTCATTTTGAAAGATATAGTTGCTCAACTAACTGAATTTGGAACATGTAGACACCAAATTAAATAAAATTTCAGACTGTTGATCATGCCATGCAAATGAGTTGGGTTTTCTCCCTTTTGTAGCAGAACACTTCGACCCTCGATTGATCCCTTTATAAGTTAGAAGGCACTCAAAGAATGGTCTTCATGGCCAAGACCAATGTTGAACCTCAATGGAGAGCTTCGACGGTCCACCTTGACATTCACTAAGAAGATCCACCTCTATGTAGTGAAATCGATCCATTTTGTTGAAGTCAAGGAGGTTCCATACCTTTCTCCTATTGACCCTTTTTCCATCAGAAGTCATGCAATGGTCGGGACCTATGGCTAGCTCTGCCAATACGTCTTGACATCCCACTCTGATGAACAACCCTGACAATACCAAACTAAAGGAATGAAATTGACTTAGTATCACCCAAATTGAGTTGGTTTCATCCAAATTTTTAGGCATATTCTCTAACCTCTATAAATAACCCTCCTTGGCTACTAGGACAATGGTTTCATATTTATTTATTACATGGTCTTCATTTTAGATCTGGAAGGACTGAAAGGGCTCTAGATATCACCCAACACCTAGACCATCAATTGTCCTTCCATCTTCCACCTCCACCATCTTCCATCAACCATATCCACCTTCCACTCACTCTAATCACCATTCCACCTTCATCCATCCATTCAAGTTGTTGCTTGGGGTGTAATCAAGTACAAAGAAGGCCAAGGAGTCTAGGATATCAAGGAGGACAACCCCAAGGTTGATATATAGACAGTTTGGAGGCTAGGGAGTGAGATCTACCTCCCCTACATGGGCTAAATATCTTCTTCTTATTCCTCCTCTTGTCTTATATGTTCCCTGAGTTTCTATGCAAATGGTATATTTCCATCTTTGTTAGGAGTGAATATGCTTGTTTATTTCTAGTTGAGATCCTTCTTGTCTATTTAGCCTATTTTGGACGTTCTTATGTAATTTGACCCTAAGCAAGTAGTTAATATTCAGATATGAGATGTTTCTATTTATCTTCTCTATTTGGTTTTTAGTGTTGGATAGGTTGATCTCCTTCCTGCTTGAACTGTCATTTTTGCTAATGTTGAGATTTGTGATTAAAATAGTAAGAGGAGGTAGTTTGGATTGGAATATGGAGGGATTAAGTCTAAGGGAGGAACTACTTGGAATCTAAGGTCAAGGAGATCTGACTTCAGGTAGTGAAATCGACTCAGTTTCTGCAAAATGGGCTAGTTTCTTTATGTAAAAATTTCTCGACGAATCCTCTATTTTTCTTGATGTTGTTACATATCTCGAGACCCAAGAGGGTATCTGAAATACTTAGGGGTGTTAGTCTATTGTCTGTGAGAGAGGTTTTGGATCATTGATGGGGTTTTAGTCATGCTTTGGGAGACTGAGTGGGATGACATAGATAGGAGTACCTAGTGTGATACATACTGGGTTGGCATGTTAGCTACTTGCTAAAGTATCCAAAGGATGTCTATGCTCAAGACTGAGGTACATAGACCGATTGATTTATTGTTAAATAGAACTCCTTGTCATGGTTAGCAGTATCTGATGGAATATGTTTTCTTTATTTTACCATACTTTGGTTTGTTTTGTTTTTATTTTCTAGACTGAATCTGTTTCTAATCATCTATCGACCTTTGGATTTGATTTATTAAGTAAGAATAAAATCTTAAGTGACTAAATGTCCACACATTCTTTGGTTGATCTTGGGTATCTACTTCAACTCTGTATGGAGTTGTGGGCATCCTAAAGGTTTAGGGTTATAAATTAAATGTCAGATCCATCTTAGTATGTACACTTCCAACACATCTTGAGGACACATCAGAGTTGTTGCCTCTACTTAAGAGAAAACTAGCCAGGAATGAAACCTCAACTATGTACATTAGTACAATCACCATTTTGGGGTACTACCATCGATGCAAAACTTGCAAACTCAACAGTTATTTATATACCCAAGATCCAACTCTCTAAAATGTGCTCACATTTGAGACCAATCTCTCTCAACATCATACACCTCAAGCTTATGTACAAAATGATCTAAACATGTATTAAGCCATTCCTCAAGGATTGAATCTCCCCCTTATAATCCATATTCATGTCATGTAGGTGAAGAGGGGACAACATTTCTCATCTAGGAGATTTTCCATTCAATGGAAGTAAAATGTTATAAAAGCACTCAATGGACATCAAGCTTGACCTTATGAATCTCCTCGACCACCTAGGACAACTAACGATCCAACCAAAACATGACTCGCCCAACTTGTTTCCTTCCAACCATGGCCCCCACCAGACTTTTTCCTCAACTCTTAATACTGGAGAAGCAAGGACATTGCTGGACAAGCAGATGCTCTAACCACCAAAACTACTGATGGATCTGGAAGGATTTTTTTATTCTAGAGATAGATGTATATAAGCTAAAATTCACCATCAATGTGACTGTATCTCCAAATCTCTCTTTCTATCCATGTTCATGCATGTCTAAGAAGGAATCTTAGTGTCAGTCTATTGGTGTTGAGTGACTCCTTGACCTTGTTATTATGTAGCATCTTGTCCTTGAATTGACCACTTCATAGAAGCTTGGAGGTTTTTGTTACGGATTTTAAACGATAGAAAAAACTCTGAGATGGCCACCTCTTATCTAGTTGTATGTATCTCGAGCCCCCCCTTTGGTCATCTCTAGTAAAATCTGTGTCTAACAGTCTTGTCATCACTGAGAAGCACACCTCCCCAATGTAGTATCTTCCTAATCTACTTCACACAACATTCAACTGGTAGTGTGTTGTCAACAAATCAACCATTTATAGATCTATGATTGATAGGTACAATATAATTTATAGTTCTCATATACTAGGAGGCTACACTCACTAGTTGTCAACTAAATCTTGAGCTTCCGGTAAGCCACCGCTTATATGGATTGAGATGACATCAGTTTTAACGTCCTAGGATTTGAGGCCTCAGATATAATGATCTTAAAAGGAATGATTGAACTACCATATCACCAAGGTGCACCTCCGATTAATCGATCCCATCACTAGAAACTTTATGGTTAAGCATGCACATCCCAAAGTAACACTAGGATGAGTGATCAGTTAGGAAGTTTATCCTAGCTTGCGCATGAGTGAGGACAAAGTGTGCAGTTACGGCTAGTGGTATTTTGTGGGGCCAGTTGTCATTCCTAAAACTCTACTAAATTATTATGTAATGGGACCAATCCTTACCAAATAGTATTAGATCCAGATCTCCTCTAGTCATGTGGGCATGGCAGTCTTGATACATGTACTCTAGGCATGTTGGAAAGGGTTGTCTATGGTGATGTAGCCACATTTGCGGTTGTATTTTGTGATTGGGATCTGGGTGTCCATGGGAAATTCTGTGTCTGAACTAAAATGGGGAAATATTATGGGGACATATATTTGAGCCTTAATGAGGATGTCAAGAGTCTATGTGGGGAGATTGTAACGCCCCATAATTTGAGCCCTCGAATAAAATAATCTTAAAAGGAATGATTGGACTACCATATCACCAAGGTCCACCTCCATTTTAGGAAGCCTATCACTAAGAAATTTGTGGTTAAGCATGATCATCCCAGAGTAATAATAGGGTAAGTGACCAGTCGGGAAGCTCATCCTAACTTGTGTGTGAGTGAGGATAAAGCATGCAATTAAGGCTAGTGGTGATCTATGGGGCTAGCCGTCATTCCTAAAACTCTACTATAGCCTCGAGTAGTGGGCCCAATGTTTACATCATTGTTGACCACATTGTAATATTCGCCCCTCTCACTCCCTAGACATTGTGTTAACATGATAATCTGACCTAATGTTTAATCTTATGTTCTATATATGTTATATATCCACTTGAATAGTTTTTCAAATGGTCTTAGAACTAGTACAACCACGGGACTGGATGAAACCTTGTCGTTGACTTCACCTATCACACTTGTTCGTTTTGATTGGGAAGCCAACCACAAACGCCGATATACTAGAAACAAATTTAATTAATTTCATGAAGTCATGAACAAATTTTAATAGAAGGACATGTTTTCTTGGATTTATATATGAGATATGTACAAGAAGCAGTAGTAGTATTAATTTTAGCCATGGTTTATAACTACTTTTCACTTTTTGCTTCTTGAATTTAACATGTAAATGCTCAATTGACCATGAGAGAGATCCAATTTGGTTGTAATTGGCCTTTCTACTGCGCTATGCATGCTTACATACAACCATCCTTTTTGTTTGAAATTTGTCTTGGTGTAGTTTGATTAGGAATTAATCATGGTCTATGCTACTTCTAATCTCAAATGCATGGACTAAGGAATGTATATTGTTGCCACTTCATTTACCTTAACCCCACATACAACCACTGATCCATATCCAAATAAGAGTGCAATTTATTGGCCTATATATACTAGTTATCATTGCTAACATGTGTTGCTCATTGATGTATGATTTCAATTTTTGTATATTGTTCATATATAAATGTAATTAAGTTAATTAATTGATCTATCATACATAATTAGAGACATAGAATTGTGAATGCTTAGTAAGGGATGCCTTCACCATGTTAACCTAATATTTTGTGTTCGTGAATATGGAGGATGGTTGATTAATTTCAACTATTGTTCTAAATTGTACCACGGATTTTATGATAAACATATCATCTTAAAATGACATGACTTGTGGATTCTTTATAGGGATTGAACAGTCTATAGTAATAAAAATGTAATGAATCCAATCAGAGTTTATATTTTACGGACAATTAATATGTTAACCTATATTTGAATGTATACAATATCTATTATACTACTATTACACAAATTTACAACATGTAGGCTCTATAAATGTGTTTTAAAATGGACCTCTTGTTGTTGTAACTTTTTAGAAGAGGTTCTACAAATGGCACACAGCTAGTGGTGATAGTGAATGGTGACAATGGGATGTCATTAAGCTTTTTGTTAGATGCAAATATAAAAAATCTAAAATTGTAATCATTAGTGAATTTTTAAAAATGATATTATTCTTTCAAACACTCAATTTTATGCAAATGGGACTTCTACTTCTATTTTATACTCAAGGGGCTACATATGTATCCAAATTTACTTTATTTCCCACATGGTGTCATGAATAGGTGAGTATTAACTTCTAACATATATGCGACTACATATCATGTGCACACACATCTAGATAGTTAGTTTCATCTTTCCCTAATATTGGAATCTTCTACTCATGTACCACCACCTAGTTCATATGGTTTATGTTCATGGCTTTCATTCCTTGATTGAATATCCAAGTATCTTACTTAACATTTTCAATTTCTTTATTTGTTTTGCAATGCTTGTAATGGCTTACAATTTTCAAACAATGGTTTCTCTATTTTTTGAAATTCTGTCTATGTTCCTCTTGATTTGATTATTAAAACAAGTTGTTGTTGATGATGGTTTTATCTAGATGGACCCTTGATGTTGGTGTTCGACTACCTTCCTTATTTTGCATGATGCCGAGGAAGTTGCCTTTATTTTAGCATGTGGAGTTGGTTTAAAGGTATCTCTACAGACATTAGTGGAAGAAGAGGATGATTAATGTGAATAAATTACGAAATACATGTCTCTTGGAGATCGATGGGAATGATACTGCTTCAAAAAGAGTTCCCTATGTTTTGTAAACAAGATGCTTGTAACGATTTGTTGTATTGGTATATTACTTTTATACATATTTAGGGGTAAAAGGTATGTCCTCCCCTATGTAAATTTCATGTTTTGAGTAATGAAGAGGAAACTACATCAATATTTGAGAATCATTTTCCTATTTTGTGTTTTTTTTAATCATATAAAAATCCACCATGGCCATTTTTTCAGAATATGGTATTTTTTAGGGATAACTTTTAATCTTTTTGTTAGTATTTATAATAGCTATGAGGAACACTAAACCTTCAATTTGTATTTTTAGTAAATGTGCTTCCTTACAAATACATCAATGATGGCCAACAAGACCTTCATTAGTGTATTTTTGAGGGCATGACATTAGGGACAATGCATTAGTAAGCTCAACTTTAGGGACATTAGGTGAAATCCTAGATATGGCACTTTTTATGAGGGCATGTTCTGTGATTTTTGTGAAGGCCATACTCTTGAATAAAAGTCACTTTTTAAGTAGTGAATGATCCACGTTAGTAATGTTATTACCTCTTGAGGCTAAAATGGCATTTGTGAATTATTTGATACCAAGTAGAGTAAAATAAGAACCTATATCATTTCTTTCTGAGTGGATGATAATTTAAAATGAAGATAATATGTCTAATTTTTATGTTGGTAACTTTCTTAAACCTATGTTCTATGCCTAAAGGTTGTTCATTTATACCTAAATATGGAACTTTAAGCAAATTTCTTAATCTGGTAATATTTTTCTCATATGTTTGAGTGTTATCATTTCATAGATGTTGGTTTTAGATAAATGCATCCTTAGAGCAAAAGTTTGAGCCTTTATAAAGGCATATTCTTCTTATGTTAATAAGGATTTATATTATGGATGGGTACTTTGATTCATAATAAGGCATCTTATATTCCTGAGTTGCATATACTCAAATTAGGTTAAATGATGAATCTCAATGTACATAAACATGTGCAAAACATCTCGTGATAGAACCAACTAAGAACGCAAGTATGAGATGGTTTGGAGGAAATCATTAACCAAATGTGGGCTTTTGAAAAATTATGCCAACCTTATAGGAAAGAACACATATACTGAAATAGTGCTTATCCTGAAATGGAAAGTAATGCTTACCTATCTCTTTTCTTTTTGTAATAGAAATGGATGTAGCGAATTGAACTGTAATGTCATGGAATTTGACACTAACAAATTCATCTTAATCACAATTTAAACACATAGGGTTAATGCCTTGAGTTTTATTCCTTGAGAACAATGGAATGAGTGTTATCATGGGTTTCATGGAAAAGTACAATGACAAAGGAGTTAATCCATGATGAAATAAATTAAATATAATATGATTGGAAAGATTTTGAAATTATTAATGTCCAAAATTTTGTGGTCTCATGTGTTTGATATACTATACCTTATAAAGTGATAATACATACAAATTAATTATTTAGGGCCTAAAAGATAAATGTAGAAATGACTAATTACCCTTGGTTTTAATTTCTAAAAGATATAAGGTGATAGACCTTCATGATAACCCTTACAATAATGGTGATAGTTAATCTTACAACATAATTAGGCCTTATTCTAATTGAATATTGCAAGTCCCCACATACATGGAGTAATGGAATATATAACATGACTTATATATGTGCATAAAACATGAATAGTGGAAAGAGAAATAAATTATCATGATGCATTTTTTATGTTTGTTCATTATTTTATATTTCATAAAAATACATGTGGCTCACATGCATCCACTTACTGGAGTAAGATTTAGACATACATAAACTAATTTCATGAATGAGAGAGCTCCTAAAACACAAATCCTTGATCAAAATGGTAAGTCCCAGAAAATGAACATAAAGAATGATGAAGCTTCCCCTAATGGGTAAATAGAAGAAGTATGATAATAAGGAAGATGACATAATTGAGATAAAGAAATCAGGAACTATACAACAAAGAATTATTATATCACTATTCCTTAACTACACACGAAGAGATTTGGATAACATATTGAATGATGTATAAGAAGTTGAAATTTGAAATTAATCATAAGGAATTACCCTAAAATTAAGAAGAAAATTCATCATTATTAAACCATATAAATGATGAAAAAACACAACTCGTGCCTAAGTTCTATTGAGTGAGAGCTATATGTTTCTTACTTTCTTTGGCCACCTTATCTTTGAATTTTTGGGTTTGAAATCCTTCTTTATTGTTTATGTTTGTAAAAAACCCTCACCCATCTCACCCTAGTCTTGATATATCTATTCAAATTATCTTATATTATTTTTGATTAAGTTTTTAAGTCAATTGATCAAGTGGAAACTCTAATAGTTTATGTTTGTAAAAATCCCTCACCTAACTCACCCTAATGTAGCTATAACTTTTCTAATTATCTTATAAGATTTCCAATTAAGTTTTTAAGTCAATTGATCAAGTGGAAACCCTAATATGGTTGAATTTGCACTTTGCTTCCCAAATTATGTGATTTCTTGAATGTATGAAGACAAATATGCACTTTCCTCATATGGGCATGCCATTGCAAATAAAATAACAATTTATTTAATTTTGTATTTTACTCATGTTATGTGCCTTATTTTATGTTTTTTGGGCTGCTTTGAACCTAAATTGTCTAAGGTTTGTTCCTTGGTTCCTAACCTTAACTTGAACCTAACATTTGAATGGGTGAATCTTGATAGACAACTCTTGAACCTTGTTGACATTAGATTTCTTAGATTGGATATCTCGTCTAAGGTGGAGCCTCTATATCTAGGTTATAGAGGGAGACTCGTTAGGTCACCTAGAAAGGCATATCTATAGGGTAGGTAGAGGAGCTTAATATGGTTTGGAGAGGTACCTCAATAGGAATGTGTGTACCTCAATAGTTAGGATTTTGGACCCTCAATAGGCCAAGAGATGAATTAGACTAGGTAGGGTGGACCCTTGAGATGTAAACCTTGATATTTTTTAATCCAAAGTTCTTGTAGAACCCTTTACACAACAATTGAATTGGTCCACTTATACAGGGTTGTCTTGGACTTCATACTGGCATGTCTTTATCTACTCCTAACTTATTGAACCTCCCAATTTAGAGACAAAGACACCTTCTAAAATGTATAGAAACATCCATGGAGGTTGAGGAGGACCTCAAGGAGATTGATGGCCAAGTTTGTGTGCTTGCATGTGCATGTAAATTGATGCTTGTCTCCCCTTAGTAGATATAGAGAAAGATTGCTTTGTATAAACCCTTAATCATGTCATTACTTCCTCTTTTCTTCTCTTACCTTGTAGTTTTTGTCTATTTTCTGCCACTTTACCCTAGTTGTGGAAAGATCCACCACGAGTGAGCTCTGGTGAAGCTTTAAGTGGTATTTGAAGGATGTTCCAGATGTTATCTTCAAGGGAATGTGATTCTCACACATATTTCAGGCATTTTTCATGCCCCCTCCTTGATTAAACATACACTAATGGCTTAGATATAATCTATTTTTATTTTTTTTGTTACTAGATATGCTTAAAGGTTTGATTTTTATGGAATATTTTGTGATATAATGAATTGAGCATGATTTTTCCCTTTATCTTCTAATGATGATCCATTATGGTAGTGGTATGCCCCCTTAAGGATATAAGGGCTGAAAATTTAAAAAATGCACAATCTTACTCTAAAATGGTTTTCTTATGGAATGTTTGATACCATGTAGAGTAAAACCAAACATATCATTTTCTTGTTATTTAAATCATCATTTAAGGTGAAAAGAACATGTTTCCCTAACTATTATTCTTATAGAAGTTTGTAGGACCTATGTTTAATGCCTAAAGGTGGCTATTCATACCTACATATGGTATTTTCCTTAATAATCTTATATTTGTAATATCCCTCTCATACTTTTGAGTTTGTTTCATGATGTTTCATGGATTCAGATCTATGATAATTGTACTCTTGGAGGAAATGTTTTATCTTTTTAAAGATATAATAAATAATAGCTACTAATTCAATATGAAATGATGGAAAATATGTGAAATTCTTAGGGCTGAAAACTATGTTGTCTCATGTTCTTGATATACTTTCCCTTATAATGAAAACATATACTCATAGTAATTATATAGGAATTGGAAGAGAATTTACTAACCAATGCCATGAATTTAAATGTTTATTAAAAAAAATATAAGGTGATAGCCAATCATGGTAAGCCTTACATTGATATAGTGATGGTTAATCATGTTAAATGATTATTCATTATTCTAATTGATGCATTTGAAACTTTCTAGACATTAAATAATAGCTTGTTTTGTGTGATTTCTACATGTACATTGAATATAAAGGTGGAAAGACAAATACATCTAGTTCATGCCTTGTTTAAGACTGATAATGATTCGAAATAGCATAAAAACAACAAGTGTCTCAGGTGTTAAGACTCAACAGCAGATCCAAGTGCATAGTGATGATTAAAGTTGTAATGACCTTGACATGGGTTATGAGGTAACCTTGTTTTTTTTGGATAATTTAGTTGCTTATAACTTTCATAAAATCCTCTAAAGTGTTTTTCTATCAGGTAACAAACTTATGTTTCAAATTTGGTCTTGTTTGAATAATGTTTGAGCAATGTTCTCATGTTTTGGACCAAAATGCAATTTATCCAATATAAGGGTTTATAGTGCAATATGTCACATGTTGAACATGCCTCATGTATTTCCGCGTCATTATAGAGAGAATGATGCAAGGTGGTGGCTTTTGGAAAGCCTAAGTTCCAAGTTTGAACTTGTTTGAATAATGCTAGTGACTTGTGTACCAATTTTTGTTGCAAGTTGTAATTTACCCAAAGTATAGGGTTCATATGCAAATTACCACCTATAGAGTGTCCCTACTCCCTCCTAGTATCATTAAGAGGAGATAGAAATAAGGGAGCAGGATATTTGAATCATATTTAAGTATGATACACTTGGTGGTGAAAAGACCAAGAAAGGACTGAATGTGAAACCCTAAATTGAACTTGTATCGGGTTGTAGAGTCTATGAGGGAGTGCTTATCGGCCAAGGAGCCAAAGAGGGGATCCCATATCGGTTTTTCGACTGTTGTCCTTGTTTATGATGGGCAAAGAACCTCAAGGAGGTGATCCATGTCAAGTTAGATGCTCCTTGCAAAAGTTGTGTCAGTTTGCATAATTTATGAAGATATAGATAAGATATCTTATCAAACAAGATAACTAATGGCCAAAATATCATCTCTAGATTATCCTCTAGTGTTTTTCATGTCAAGATAAATATGAGTTCATTCAAGGAGAGGTGTCAACCATGCATGGACACATGGCACCTAGTAGCTTAAAATGGTGACACCTCATATACACACTTTTTCATGAACCTCAAGTATATATACCCTTCCTTTCACCCATAAGTGGAATCTTTTGAAATCTATCACCCCTTGCTCTTATATATCGTGCATAGAGTCTCTATATCGTGCAAGGGTGAAGGAGTATCGTGCACATAGCTTTGGTATCACCCATAGTAAAGTGATATCGCCCATTGCAAGTGATATTGGCCAAGTGAGGGATATCGACCATAAGTGAGGGATATCGGTCACAAGTGGTGAGGTATCGTGCATAGAGATGATGAGCTCAAGTCTTGGACCTTTGATAAGCTCACATTAAACCTTGGGAACGTGAATCTTTGGAGCTTGGATCTTTGAAGTTGTTCTTGAGACGGGTTATATAACTTAAACTTAATTATGTTATTATTTATCATCAATCTTGCCTTAGTTAAATGATTAACTTTCAAATGGAATTTTCTTGCATAATTGATGAATCCATGAGCTCTAGTAGTAACTTAGGACTGTTTTACATGAACTAGAACAAGTATAACGAAGGTCTAGAGCTTTTTATGATGGTATCACCTTATAAAGTGATATTGGGTTCAAGCACATAAGCAAGCACCTCTTTGCCCGATATGGTGTGAAGTGTACACACACCTATTTGCCTGATATGGTGTGAAGTACACACACACATATTTTCCTGATATGGTGTGAAGCACACACACACCTCTTTGCTCGATATGGTGAGAAGAACACACATACCTCTTTGACCGATATGGTGTGAAGCACACACACACCTCTTTGCCTGATATGGTGTGAAGCATAAACATACCTCTTTGCCCAATATGGTTTGAAGCACACATACACCTCTTTGCCCGATATGTTGTAAAGCACACACACACCTCTTTGCCCGATATGGTGTGAAGCACACACACCTCTTTTCCCGATATGGTGTGAAGCACACACACACCTCTTTGCCCGATATGGTGTGAAGCACAGACATACCTCTTTGCCTGATATGGTGTGGAGCAAGCACACACCTCTTTGCCCGATAGGGTGGAAGCACCTCTATCCAATGCATTTGATTAAGTGATGCATTTAGTAAGTTATGTCAAATGATACTTTAAGACATGAAGGGTTTAATGCATTTTGAGATATATGGGCCAATGTACCTTGAGAAAAGGGTTGAGTCAACCTAATGGAGTAGGATGTAATCAATAACCTGGTAAGGATGAAAGAGAAACTTATACTTGTTTAATACTCATGTAATGAGTATACATTGATACTGCTATTATGTGTGGAATATAGATTAGGGTTGTGATTCTTGATGAATGTACTAGAAAACCCTAGTCGGCTTAAAAAGGGAAACCTTAACCCTAATGAAGGGTAATGATATGATTTGAAACTACGATTGGTTAATAAAGGGAATCCATTAACCATATTAAAACCATGCTGATAGCATGAGATAATGAGCATAGATAAGTATGAGCTATGATGTTTCATATAATACCAATTATATGGGTCTTGTGAGCCATGTGATTAGTTGTTGCCTAGTGAGAGGTAACAAGATGTTTTATGGGCCTTGTGAGCCATGTGATTAGTTGTTGCCTGGTGAGAGGTAACAAGATGTTTAATGGGCCTTGTGAGCCACGTGGTTAGTTGTTGCCTAGTGAGAGGTAACAAGATGTTTATTGGGCCTTGTGAGACATGTGGTTAGTTGTTGCCTAGTGAGAGGTAACAAGATGTTTAATGGGCCTTGTGAGCCATAAGAATAATTGTTGTCTAGTGAGAGGTAACAAGATGTTTATAAAAGTCTCATGTAAGAAATGATAATGTTGAAAATAAACTAGGAAATCGGAACTTAGTAACATAATAATAATAATAAATGGATAAAATAATGATAATGAAACCTTCATCATACATGCTTTAAGGTTATAGACAAATAAGGGCTATAGTGTTTGAATATGCTTAAAGGAGATAAGAGGAATACTTGTACTATATAAAGGATGTGAATCAGTATGATGGCTTGGCCAAGGTATAATTCCTAGAAAAGGTAATATGGTATTCAGTGATGAGTTGCATAGAATTGGTATAGTCCAATATCTGGAATATATGTATAGGATTGACATAGTCCAATACCTAGAATAATATCACAGGATTGGCATAGTCCAATACCTAGAATAAAACTACAAGATTGGGATAACCTAACACTACTACAGAAATAGCTTTCAGTGTCCCTTTTCTGGGCATCGGTTATTAAGGAAAACCGACGCCTATCATATAACTACGTCGGTTGCTTAAGCAAACCGACGTCTATATTCGAAGACCAGCCAGACATGGGTGTCGCTTTGTATTCAGCATCGGTTGGCAATAACAATCCGACGCCTAAAAGCTCCACGAAATCCAATTTTTGAGCGAAAAGAAAAAGTGTCACATACAGCGTCGGTTATTTAAATAGCCACCGACGCCTATGTGTGATGAAACTTTGCGCAAAAAGTGTCACTTTCAGCGTCGGCGATCAGTTGATAACCGACGCCGAACGTGGTTCCCGCCAAACAATTTCGTGAAAATATCGTCCACTTAAGCGTCGGTTTGTTTAAACAACCGATGCTTAAGTTGTTTAGGCATCGGTTGTGACAAACAACCGACGCTATAGGTGAACTTAATATCCTGCGATCACCCGACTATTCCCCTTTCTTCTGTTTCATCGCCTAAACCCCTCTTCTCCTGCCGCAACCACCCCTCTGTTGTCGCCCGACCCTCCACTCCGCCGCACCCCTCCACGACAGTGCCGCCGCGCCTCCTTCTCCGGTGCCGCCTTCTCTTCCGGTGCGTCCACGCCGCCTTCTCCTCCGGTGCTTCCCCGCCGGCGCCTGCCTCCACGCCGGTCGCCACTGCCAGGCCGACAGAAGCTGCTCTCCACCGCCGGCGACTGTCGTCGCACCACCGCTAGTTCGACCACAGCTGCTTCTCTGCCACTGCTTCTCCGCCGCGCCGCCGGTTCGACCACAACTGCAGTACACCACTGTCGCCCACTATGTGCCGCCGTCTGCAGATCACAGCTCCTCTCCAGACTGGTATGCCCTCTTCTTTGTCCATTATTGAGTTCATCACTCCCGCTTGCCTTATACTATAATAAGCTTCAACTAGTAGAAACCATTATACAATGCTGGGGCATGCCCTTTTCCCCATATGTTGGGTGAGGTCTGTATTCCTAGTTTTATTTTTTATCAAATAACAACAGAATTTTTAAATCAAAGTTTCACCTTTTTATTAATGCATGACTATATCAAGTAAAACAATGCCATCCACCTTTTTATTAATGTCTAGTACACAAATATTAGATGATATTCAAGAAAACCCTAATTTGATGAGCATGTTGTTAATCATGTTAATTATGTTTCTTCTATATATTCTGATGTCATTATATAATTATGTGATCCCAACATATTAAATTGAATTAGAATTATTTCATGAATTATAGGGTTTTAAAGTTGATAAACATGTACATGCGGAAATAGGGTTATTAAACCAATGGTTATAACATATAATGTCTAGTAAAGATTCCTAGACCTTTTGTTTGAAACTATTGATTTCTTGATTTATTATTTAATAATGCTCTGTTGATTAGGATTAACCATGTTGCCTGTAGTTTATATTTATTATATATAATAATGACATCAAATGTGTTTGTTGGCCTAGAAACCCGTCCAAGATTGACTCATTAGGAGTAAATCTTGGATAGTCCCTGGTTTGGGACTGTTCTTGAACACCTAATCTCACTTAGGATGTAAGTGTATAATGTGTATTGGGTTTTCGAGAAAATTTCGGTAGCATTTCCCCGTTTGTTCTCTAAGTACATATGCACTTAGAGAACAGCGGGGAAATGCTGCCGAAATTTTCTTGAAAACCCAATACACATTATACACTTACTAGTGAGATTAGGTGTTCAAGGATGGGATAGGTGGTACACATTTATTATATATAAGAATGACATCACATTATAAACTTAGGATGTAAGTGTATACCCTAATCTTTTCCTAATATATACTTGTTTCCTAATATATAATTGTTTTCTCTGATCATAGAATGGATAGATCATGGATGTCCATTCGTAATCGTTGCACCCCAGAGTTTATATCTGGTCTTGATCAGTTTATTAGATTTGCCGAGGAACATAGGAAAAAACCTACAGATAGGTTCTACTGTCCATGTAGGCATTGCGGTAACAACTTGAAAGTCAACATTGGTGAGGAAATCAAAAGTCATGTCATGTGAAACGGGATTGTACAAGGCTATACAGAATGGCACTGGCATGGAGAGATTTCAAAATCGAAACCAGTAGATGTCGATAGCAGTGCTTGGGTGGAAGAAGAAATTGCCTCCGATGACGTAAATGTGAACGAACCAGTTCCAGCTGACATCTTTGATGCGATGCTGGATAGTTGTAGGGTAGAGCACTCTGATCCACCTCCTATTCATATTGGCATCACAGGAAAAACAAATATTCTATATCGATGATCCTGCAAATGATAAATGGTCGGTTGTTCTTCATGGTAAAAGACAGTTCATTGAAGATCCTATAGATGAAGAAGAGTACTATGATAAGTATGATGACTCCAGTCCATTCTCAGTTGGGTTGCCAACTCCACAAAATATTGAAGCTAATGATGACTTATATGTGCGCAGAGATCAGAATGAAGGATTGTTAATTGATAAAAGATCACAATTTTAGAGACATGTATGTTTATACAAATGCTAAATGTTTTCCTTTTTCTAGTTTATACAAATGCTAAATGTTTTGCTTTTTCTAGTTGATACAAATGCTAAATGTTTGCCTTTTTAATGACATTTTCAGATGGCTGACCATGATGAGAATGATGTCCATGATGAGCATGAAGTCCATGATGAGCATGTTGTCCATGACGAGCATGGCGAGGATACCAATGTAAGTTCTAAAAACATATCCTGTATTTCTATAAAATTCATTATCTTCTAGTTATGTCATATATCCAATATTTCTATATTGGCCTAATTCAGTGTGTTTATTTTTGTCAAATTTTAGGTTGATGATGCACAGGTACCCACTGAAGCAATTGAGCAACTTGATGCGCAGCAACAAAAGCTTAACAAGAAAAGGGGTATCACTCTGTTAAAAAAGTTAACTGCGCTGAGTGGCAGTGGATCCAAATTGGTTGTGGAGTTTGATAATGGAGGGAATGCAATTGGAGTGAACGACAATAATTTTATAAACTATCTTGGGGTTGTCACTCGAAGCCATTGTGGTGTTAAGTATGATAATTGGCATAAAGTTCCTCAGGCGAAGAAAGACTTGATATGGAAAGATTTATGCGTGAGTTATTATTATTTGCAATTCTATTTTGTAGATTATAAATTCTATTATTTGCAATTCTATTTTTGGATACTAGTTAATAACATTTCTATTTTACAGAATCTATTTGCATTGGATGAGATTTTGCATCATAAAAGTGTGATGCAACGCGCTCGAAAGATGCTTAGGAATTACAGAACAAATCTGAACAGAGAATACATAAAAGAGGGTGATAAGAAGAAGAAGTCAGCCCTTGAACAATGGAACTTCTTGGACAAAGAAAAATGGGACAATTTTGTTGCTTCAAGAAAATCTGAAGAATTCAAGGTATTAGGCGTCACTCCCATTTTAATTAATATACATTGTATTCACCTATTCAAGATTAACATTTAGTGCTACTAACCTAATTATAAATGTGCATACTAACTAGGCCCTGAGTGACGCACAAAAAGCAAGGCGTGCACTGAATGTGCATGACCACACTATGGGTCCAAAAGGCTATGCAAGCGTTCGCCAAAGACTACAGGCGGAGTCTGCGGCTACTCAGGAGTCTGCGGCTACTCAGGATGTTACTCGTACTCAGGAGTCTGCCACACCCTTGCCTCGCCATGATATCTGGATAGCTGGCAGGCAAAACAAGAAGGGTGAAATAAAGAAGCCCGTAACTGCTGAGGCAGCTGCAAAAATGGTAAAATACAACTCTTAGAGAAATCGTTTGAATATTGATTATTTGTGGTGTTAACTTACAAATTTCTGTTTATGGTGATTAGCGGGAGCTGCACGAGCAGAGGAAACAAGGCACGTTCATCCCTCAGGGCACAAGGGATGAATTGACAGTTGCTCTGGGTAACCCAGAGCATCCTGGACGTGTTAGAGGTGCCGGCGCTGGTGTGGGCATCAAAGCATTCTTTGGGCCATCCCAGCGCAAACCCAGAGCGGGACTTTCTCAAGAAGAGGTATCCTATTCTTTTTTTAGAATGTTACTGCAAAAGGAAATTCATTAATGAGAAGCTAATGTTTGTTTTATCCATGTATAGGAGAATAAGAGAGTCGAGGATATAGTTGCTAAGAAGGTCAATGATGTAGTTGCTGAGAAGGTCAAGGAAGAATTGTTGCGGTGGCAGGCATCTCAGGCTTCCAATCAGCCTATGGCGACCCACTCTTCTCCTGGTGCACAGACTGCGAGTAATCCTGGAGACCCATCGCCTAACACGTCTGTTGTAAGTATTGTTTATGACATTGTAGCTAGTCTTTTCAAGATGATATGTTTTCAAGATGATATGTATATATGTATAACATTCTTTACGTAAATTTGTAGGCATTGAAGCCATGCCGCTTAAGAATGCAAGACTATGTTGTTGCAGAGGCACAGGCTTACCAGTCCCTTCCTGGGGCAACGTTTCATGGGACTCCAATGCCGCAGGGCTACATTCGTGTGAGCCCGATACATGTATTACCCGATTGGAGGGAAGTTGCGTTGCCATATGCCCACCCATATATTGATAGACTTGGTGAGGCAGAAGGCGGGGTCATATTGTGGCCCAAAGCAGATGTCCTCTACACGACTGAAATTGTAAGATAAATTTACATTGATTTAGACTGTTAATGTGTATATATGATGTCAACTGATCTGAAATTATATATACAGGTTAAAAAGAAGACACCAGGAGCACCTAGGCCTCCACCTCCACTTCCCGCATTACCAACTTGGGTTCCAACTGACCTAACATACCCGTTAGGTCCTGCTTGTAGGGGAATGGCATGTTGGCTACGGGCACATAATATACATTGCCCTATAATTGTTTCTTTAGATGCAGATTATGTAGGTCAATCATACGACAACTCTTTATTTATACAAGATATTATTGAGTTGTTTATGTATGATTGGCTGAATACATCAATGATAGAGACATGGATAAGGTGAGATCTTGTTTATACATCCATATACCGTGTGTAAGATCCGGTGATCTGGTTTCTTATATATTAATGCATACGCCTATATGTTTTGCAGCTACTTAGTCGAAGATCATTGCAAACAATTTGCATATGATCATGTGCGATTTTTGATTCCATCATTGATTAGTATGGTAGCTAAAGACCCTGATAGTGTTCAACAATACTGTATAGATGCTTTTACAATTTTTGGTCAGAAAATGAAGACGATAATAATAGCTCCATTCAATGTCAAGTAAGTTTACTTTATTTATAATTTGGACTTAAGAAAATTCCATTTTTATTTTGCATTTTGAGTTATTAATTGTTAACTTTTTACCTCTAGCGGTAGACATTGGGAGTTACTAGTTATTGTCCCCGGGACGTTCACTGTTTATTATCTAGATCCCGCAGGAAGTACATTAAACACTAAAATTGGACACGTAATGAGAATGCCTTTATTCTGGTGAGAACTATTTCATTTTTATATCTGTTCACATCTTTTATTACATTACTATTTACTTATGAAATTTACTATGTTATATTAACATGTAGGGGTTTAGATGCATTCAAAAAGGCTGAAGGAAAGGTCCCAAGGAAAAAGAACCAGCCAATAAATTGGGAGAACGTAAAAGTAAGTTACCGACTCCCCAACTCCAATGTATATATTATTGATGTGAATTGTGCTTAGTTGTATTATTTTGTATGTTTCAATTTATAGTGCGCTACACAAGACAATGGCTGGGCATGCGCATACTATGTGATGCGATTTATGCAGATGATTATCAAACATGCCGCATTGGACATCGATACCATACATGAGGTATTATATATAGTCTCATTAGTTAGTATGAAATATATCAATCTTACTTTTATATTATTACTTATATATATACATATTCTCTTTGCAGGTGTTTAAAACTGACCACACTATAGGCAAACACTTAAAAAATGTACATGCTCCATATACGAGGGAAGCATTAAATGAAGTAAGAGAAGAATGGGAAATAGCCATACAAACAGTGGCAATTGTAAGATATAATTGGGATGTTGATAGTGATGCTGAATGATACTTTGTAAATGAATGTTTCGGAATGTTAAAACATGTATTTGAATGTTTCTATGTGTGAACGTGAGAATTGAATTGATGTCTGAATGTATCTACTTGTGTGAATCTTTCTTTGTTAATTTTGTAGGTTTGTGGCCTGTTTGTAGGCTGATATCAATGGATGTCGTAAACCTGCAGTTCAGAAAACTGAACTACAGGTTCTCATCTTGCTGACCAGCCACAGCAGGCCTGCAAACTGATATGAAAAAAAAAAATAGATATAGGCGTCGGTTATTTATAGAGAACCGTCAGCACAGACGTACAGCGTTGGGTTTTTGTAAGAAAATGACGCCTGATGTGACCAAAGCAGTACTTGGTCTCTAATACATGTAGGCGTCAGTCTTTTAGTAGACAAACCGTCAGCACAGACGTACAGCATCAGGTTATTGTAAAAAAACGACGCCTGATGTGACCAACGCAGTACTTGGTCTCTAATACATGTAGGCGGCGGTCTTTTAGTAGATAACTGACGCCAAAGGGCTTTCCTAGATGTCGCCGTTTTCTGTGGCGCGAACGCTTTTGGCGTCGATTGTTTATAAACACCCGACGCTTGTAACTTAAATAGGCGTCGGGTAAAAAACCGACGCTGAAGTGTTCGACCTTTAGCGGCGCCCACATAGGCGTCGGCCGAACACCGACGCCAAAAGGGGTTAAACAACCGACGCCAAAGGCGGTTTCTGTAGTAGTGTAATGCATGGATGCAACACTCACATGATTGGAATAATCTAATACCTAGAATAAAACTATAGGATTGGGATAAATTGATGCCTGGATGCAACACTAAAAGGATTGGCATAATCTAATACCTAGAATAAAACTACAGGATTGGGATAACCTGATGCCTGGATGCAACACTCACATGATTGGCATAATCCAAAACATGAAATAAAACTACAAGATTGGGATAACCCGATGCCTGGATGAAACACTCATAGGATTGGCATAGTCCAATACTTGGAATAAAACAATTGGATTGGGATAACCTGATGCCTAGATGCAACACTCATAAGATTGGCATATTCCAATACCTGGAATAAAACTACAGGATTAGGATAACCTGATGCCTGGATGCAACACTCACAGGATTGGCATAGTTCAATACCTGGAATAAAACTACAAGATTGGGATAACTCGATGCCTGGATGCAAGACTCACAGGATTGGCATAATCCAATACCTGGAATAATGTCACATGATTGGCATCGTCCAATACCTAGAATAAAACTATAGGTTGGTATAACCTGATGCCAGGATGCAACACTCACAGGATTGGCATAATCCAATACCTCAAATAATGTCACAGGATTGGTCATAATCAATGCCTGGAATAATTGCACAGGATTGGCATAGTCTAGTACCTAGAATAGTTGCACATGATTGGCATAGTCCAATATCTAGAATAGTTGCACAAGATTGGCATAGTCCAATACCTGGAATAGTTGCACAAGATTGGCATTGGCATAGTCCAATACCTAGAATAGTTGCACAAGATTGGCATAGTCTAATACCTGGACAGAATACGAAGATGTATATTCACATGACTAGTACAATCCAACAGCTGGCTAGCAGATTGGATAAGGCCAACAGATAGAAATGAGAATGATTCATGGATGACATTCCATGATAATGAGCATCACATGATAAGCTTGAGATGTTGATATAGTATGATGGGTAAATGATATACATTGTTATTCATATTCCTTATAAAGTGAGTAGATGACTTACTGCTCTATCATAGATAGTTGGAATGCTTTAAAAGATGAGAATGCTCTAAACTTCTTATCTTCTACTCAGTTTAATACTATTTAAATGTGATAATAACATTTTTGGCAGAGAATTATATCTCTCACTGGGACAATTGTCTCACCCCATGGGATCCACATTTTTTTAGGAGGGCATGCAAGAGAGGGGTTGAGACCGTACTGTAGAGGGAGAACATCAGCAGCAGTGACAGCTCAGGTTGAGTGTACTGTCTGTCGTGTCTTGTAGATAGAAGTCCTATGTGTTGTCACTGTACTCTCAGGTCCTTAGATTTAGTTTGTGATGGTTTTATGAACAATATGAAGTTTTAGCTAGTATGCCTCGAGGTTTTATTTTTCTTTAGTATATGTTTTGACAAGAAACTGTTATATGTTATCCTTAAAAAGATATGGTACAGTGTACGTACAATGTGAACAATGATGTATATACGGTTTTGGTTCTTCCTTAAAGAGTTTTCCTAGATTTGGATCTCTTTGCAAAATGGTTTTAATTTTTAGTGATTTTCGTTAATCCTCTGCTTATGATTATTCCACATAATTAGTAATGATTTGGCTATTGGTTTGGTGGCGGTCGTTACAAGTTTGGTATCAGAGCTTAAGGTTAACTGAGTCTATAGAGACATAGGACTCAAGTGTTGAGTCAGTTCTAGTTTTCTCCAGTATATCTTATAATGACTTCTGCTTATGCAGAAGGAGGGATATAACTTAAAGATCTCTAGAGAACACGAGGATTACATCACTGAGAGAAATGTTGCTGCACCAGTAGGAGGTGCAAGGGATCAGGAAAGAGACGAATCAGTTCCTGAGAATCACCATTTTGATGAAGATATGATAGAAAACCCAATCTTTCATGCTCTTGTTGGGCAATTCATGACCACAATGATGCATATGGCAAACCATGCCAGCACGAGCACCTATGGCACCAACTCCAAATGAGGGACATGGGTCTGGTAAGACTTTTGAATGACTACACAGTGTAGGAGCTGTAGAATATGTCGGGACATCTGACCCAACAGATGTTGATCTATGGCTCACTGAGTTAGAAAAGGATTTTAAGATCCTTAGTATCCCAGATGCTGACAAAGTCTAACATGTTGTATACCTTTTGAAACGTAGTGTTAGACATTGGTAGGCCATAGAAGAAGTAAAAAGGAATGATGAAGAGGTTGGTTTGGAGGAATTTTATCGAGAATTCATTAATAAGTACTTTCCAAGGACATATTTAAATGATAAGATCTCACAGTTTGAGAAGGTTCGGCAGGGAACCATGTCAATAAATGAATATGAGGCTAGGTTTATGGAACTTTTGCGGTTTTGTCCTCAAATGGCTACTACTGGAGAAGATTTCACATTTTGAGAAAGGACTGAATGTTGAGGTGTCTATCTCGACAGTTGCATTAGAAAGTAGAGAGAGATTCACCACATTTATGGAGTCAATTCAGAGGATAGAAAGGTCTGTGATAAAGAAATATGAGGCAAACCTCAAAAGGAGGTCTACACAGTCACATGAATAGTGGATTGGTGGTACTAAAAAACTAAAGTTTTTGATAACACCGGTTCAACCACAATATAGTATACCAATGCAGTGGTCACCAAGTGAGGGATGAGCTTTCCATAAATGTAGACAGATAGGACATCTTAGGCAGCAATGTCCAAGAAGAAATAACGAGGTGACCCACGAGTCAAGGCATAATCTGCAAAACCGACAAGGACACTAATTTAGTGGAGCAGAAGGCTGATGACGAAGACAAGTATCACAATTTGGTCCATCTACCTCTAGTAGTAGAGGACAAAGGCAATAGCAGATGACAACTGACAACATGTATTGGGTCAGATAAGATACTAGATAACTCGTAAGAGGTAACATGTCAAGATAGAACTTTTCATTCTGAATCCTCTTTCCTTTTCTACTCTTTGCCTACTAATTATACTAAAGGTAGTTGTTGTTGAGTTTCCTTTAATTAATCCTATGAGGACATGAAGATGAGATAAGAAGGATGAGAACTTACATTCAGTCCAATATTCTCTTGTATGTTTTGAAATTTCTCTCTTCATACAGAAAAGGGAAGAGATATAGAAGAAACACCTAGAGAAAATTTGAGATATTAAGTAGTAAAACTTAAAGAGAGGAAACATAATATAAAACCAACGCATACTACCTAATTTTATTTTTTGAATACCCTGGCCACGTATTCATCTATTGAAGATAAGGTAAGTATGACACTCTTAGATTGCTATCTTTCTGATTACTCTGATCAAGTAGTCATTTTGAGACAATCTAAAGAGCATAATGAAGTCAGAGATGTGGCATGGATATTTCTACCACATCCTAAGTGATATATGGAGAAATTTGAGTTAATCATAGATCAACTTATAAACAAAAGAAGATGTTTAGTATAATGTATACCTTGATCTGAGGACCTAGAGGTAACAGTTACCCGATGAGAGGTAGCAAAGTTCAATGATGAACTATCAGTTGGAATACCCAGATCTAGTAATCATGATGATGATAATACTGAGAGGTGGTGACATGTAATCATCTCTATAATTCCTATGCTGAAGGCAAGGAACATAAGAGGAAATAAGATTGAATGACACATGAACAATTGAAAGTTCATGTAATACTTGATGAAGGTGATAATCTCTTTTCTTTAATAAACAACCCTAAATAATGGTGGGGTGATAAAAAGGACTATGTTTCCTTGTGCTCTTTCCCTTCCAAAACATGACAATCAAGTCTTATGACACTTGATATGCATGAGTTAGAAGTGTTCTATGGATTGATACTTAGAAAAGTATCATCTAATCTTGGATTTTAGTTCCAAGACAAGTATTTGTGATAAGTAATACGTTTGGTCTCAGTAAATAACAATATAGGATGGAAATGATGATGATGTGATGTGTTTTTGGCACAAATAATGGATACCAAGGTTAAGAATCCTAGTATCCAAGAACTTTCAATGATATGAGAAAATGAGAATATGATTCTTGACAAGGAGTAATGTTTGGTTACTTAAAAGGGCCAACTTTGAGAATAGTCGAGTTATATACTGTAGTATGGACACCACAAGTTAGGGGTTTATGCCATGCATAAACATGACATAATCAAGGATGTATGGGTTGAAGGATCAATTGTGAAATCATTTTGGGAGAAGCTTATCAAGCTAAAAATAATTCCTTAGAATATCCCTATCTAGAATTGTTGAGGCAGCTTATACATAATATCTAGAGTTACCTCTGAGATAGTTCTTCTTTAATAAGTAGCATCTCCTTATGACATCGGTATGGTTGATTCTAATCATGGGTAAAGTATTACAATAGAAGCATTATAAGACTTGTAGTCTTAAATGAATGATAGAATGTAACTCTAATCTAGGAAGGACACTTTGACAGATTCTATGATAACCCTATGTGAAAGAACTTTGTGATGGACAAAGGTCTATGACATCTCTATGACATCAAGATGTTATGATATTTTATGATATGATGCACGAATGACAAATTGTCTACCATCATCTGTGATTTTGGGGACGAAATCCTCGTTAGGGGTTTATAACTTGTAATGACCTTGACCTGGGTTATGAGGTAACCCTATTTGTTTTGTCTAAGTAAGTTTCTTGTAACTTTAATATAATCCTCTAAAGTGTTTTTCTATCATGTAACAAACATATCTTTGGTCCTGTTTGAATAATGTTCGAGCAATGTTCTCATGTTTTGGACCAAAATGCAATTTACCCAAGATAAGGGGTTATGGTACAATATGTCATATGTTGAACATGCATCATGTGTTTTAGCATCATTATAGAGAGAACTATGCAAGTTGGGGGCTTCTGGAAAGCCTAAATTCCAAGTTTGAACTTGTTTGAATAATGTTAGTGACTTGTGTACCAATTTTTGGTGCAAGTTGTAATTTACCCAAAGTATAGGGTTGATAAGAACATTACCACCTCTAGAGTGTCCCCACTCCCTCCTAGTATCATTTAGAGGAGATAGAAAGAATGGGGCACAATGTTTGAATCATATTTACGTATGATACTCTTTGGTGGTGAAAAGACTAAGAAAGGGTTGAATGTGAAACCCTATATAGAACTTGTATCGGGTTACAGAGTCTATATGGGAGTGCCTATCAGCCAAGGAGCCAAAGAGGGGATCCCATATCAGTTTGTTGACTCTTGTCCTTCTTCATGATGGGCAAAGATGCTCAAGTAGGCGATCCATGTCGAGTTAGATTCTCCTTGCAAAAGTTGTATCAGTTTGCAAAATTTAAGAAGATAAAGATAAGATATCTTATCAAACCACATAACTAATGGCCAAAATATCATCTCTATATTATCCTATAGTGTTTTGCAAGTCAAGATAAATATGAGTGCATGAAAGGACAGGTTTCAACCATTCAATGTCACATGGCACCTAGTAGCTTAAAATGGTGAGACCTCATATACACACTTTTTCATGAACCTCAAGTATATATACCCTTCCTTTCACTCACAAGTGGAATTTTTCAAACTCTACCACCCCCTTGCTCTTAGATATCATGAATAGAGTCTAGATATCATGTAAGGATGAAGTAGCATCGTGCATAGAGCTTTGTTATCACCCATCGTAAAGTGATATCGCCCAGTGCAAGTTATATCGGCCAAGTGAGGGATATCAGCCATAAGTTGGGGATATCGGCCACAAGTGGTGAGGTATCGTGCATAGGGCTGACGAGCTCAGATCATGGACCTTTGAGAAGCTCACCTTCAACCTTGGGAACGTGAATCTTTGGAGGTTGGAGCTTTGAAGTTGCTCTTGAGGTGGGTTATATAACTTGAACTCAATTATGTTATTATTTATCATCAATCTTGCCTTAGTTAAATGATTTACTTTCAAATGGAATTTTCTTGCATAATTGATGAATCTATGAGATCTAGTAGTAACTGAGGACTGTTGTCCAGGAAATAGAACAAGTATAATGAAGGTTTAGAGCTTGAAGATGATGGTATCACCTTATACAATGATATCGGGTTCAAGCACCACTTTGCCCTATATGGTGTGAAGCATACACACACCTCTTTTCCCGATATGGTATGAAGCACACACACACCTCTTTGTCCGATCTTGTGTGAAGCACACACACACCTCTTTGCCCAATATGGTGTGAAGCACACACACACATCTTTGCCCGATATGGTGTGAAGCATACACACACCTCTTTGCCCGATATGGTGTGAAGCACACACACACCTCTTTGCCTGATCTGGTGTGAAGCACACACACCTCTTTGCCCGATATGGTGTGAATAACACACACACACCTCTTTGCCTGATATGGTGTGAAGCACACACACACCTCTTTTCCCGATATGGTGTGGACCAAGCACACACTTCTTTGCTTGATAGGGTGGAAGGACCTCAATCCAATACACCTGATTCAGTGATACATGTAGTATGTTATGTCAAATGGTACTTTAAGACATGAAGGTTTTAATGCATTTTGAGAAATATGGGCCAATGTACCTTGAGAAAAGTGTTGAGCCAACCTAACGGAGTAGTATGTAATCAATATCCTGGTAAGGATGAAAGAGAAACTTATACTTGTTTAATACTCATGTAATGAGTATACATTGATACTTAGAAAAGTATCGGCTAGTCTTGGATTTTAGTTCCAAGAATGTATTTGTGATAAGTAATACATTTGGTCTCAGTAAATAACAATATAGGATTGAAATGATGATGATGTGATGTGTTTTTGGCACAAATAATGGATACAAAGGTAAAGAATCCTAGTATCCAAGAACTTTCAATGATATGAGAAAATGAGAATATGATTCCTGACAAGGAGTAATGTTTGGTTACTGAAAAGGGACAACTTTGAGAATAGTCGAGTTATATACTGTAGTATGGAAACCACAAGTTAGGGGTTTATGCCATGCATAAGCATGACATCATCAAGGATGTATGGGTTGAAGGAACAATTGTGAAATCATTTTGGGAGAAGCTTATCAAGCTAAAAATAATTCCTTAGAATATCCCTATCTAGAAATGTTGAGGCAGCTTATACATAATATCTAGAGTTACCTATGAGATAGTTCTTCTTTAATAAGTAGCCTCTCCTTATGACATCGGTATGGTTGATTCTAATCATGAGTAAAGTATTACAATAGAAGTATTATAAGACTTGTAGTCTTAAATGAATGATAGAATGTAACTCTAATCTGGGAAGGACACTTTGACAAATTCTATGATAACCCTATGTGAAAGAACTTTGTGATGGACAAAGGTCTATGACATCTCTATGACATCAATATGTTATGATATTTTATGATATGATGCACGAATGACAAATTGTCTACCATCATCTGTGATTTCGGGGACGAAATCCTCGTTAGGGGTTTATAACTTGTAATGACCTTGACCTTGGTTATGAGGTAACCCTATTTGTTTTGTCTAAGTAAGTTTCTTATAACTTTAATATAATCCTCTAAAGTGTTTTGCTATCATGTAACAAACTTATCTTTGGTCCTGTTTGTATAATGTTCAAGCAATGTTCTCATGTTTTGGACCAAAATGCAATTTACCCAAGATAAGGGGTTATGGTACAATATGTCATATGTTGAACATGCATCATGTGTTTTAGCATCATTATAGAGAGAATTATGCAAGGTGGTGGCTTCTGGAAAGCCTAAATTCCAAGTTTGAACTTGTTTGAATAATGTTAGTGACTTGTGTACCAATTTTTGGTGCAAGTTGTAATTTACCCAAAGTATAGGGTTGATACGAACATTACCACCTCTAGAGTGTCCCCACTCCCTCCTAGTATCATTTAGAGGAGATAGAAAGAATGGGGCACAATGTTTGAATCATATTTACGTATGATACTCTTTGGTGGTGAAAAGACTAAGAAAGGGTTGAATGTGAAACCCTATATAGAACTTGTATCGGGTTACAGAGTCTATTTGGGAGTGCCTATCGGCCAAGGAGCCAAAGAGGGGATCCCATATCGGTTTGTTGACTCTTGTCCTTCTTCATGATGGGCAAATAAGCTCAAGTAGATGATCCATGTCGAGTTAGATGCTCCTTGCAAAAGTTTTATCAGTTTGCAAAATTTAAGAAGATAAAGATAAGATATATTATCAAACCAGATAACTAATGGCCAAAATATCATCTCTACATTATCCTATAGTGTTTTGCAATTCAAGCTAAATATGAGTGCATGCAAGGACATGTTTCAACCATGTAATGACACGTGGCACCTAGTTTCTTAAAATGGTGACACCTCATATACACACTTTTTCATGAACCTCAAGTATATATACCCTTCCTTTCACCCACAAGTGGAATTTTTAGAAATCTACCACCCCCTTGCTCTTAGATATCATGCATAGAGTCTAGATATCATGCAAGGGTGAAGTAGCATCGTGCATAGAGCTTTGTTATCACCCATAGTAAAGTGATATCGCCCATTGCAAGTGATATCGGCCAAGTGAGGGATATCAGCCATAAGTTGGGGATATCGGCCACAAGTGGTGAGGTATAGTGCATAGAGCTGACGAGCTCAAATCATGGACCTTTGAGAAGCTCACCTTCAACCTTGGGAACGTGAATCTTTGGAGGTTGGAGCTTTGAAGTTTCTCTTGAGGTGGGTTATATAACTTGAACTCAATTATGTTATTATTTATCATCAATCTTGCCTTAGTTAAATGATTTACTTTCAAATGGAATTTTCTTGCATAATTGATGAATCTATGAGCTCTAGTAGTAATTGAGGACTGTTGTCCAGGAAATAGAACAAGTATAATGAAGGTTTAGAGCTTGAAGATGATGGTATCATTTTATAAAATGATATCGGGTTCAAGCACATAAGCAAGCACCACTTTGCCCTATATGATGTGAAGCATACACACACATCTTTGCCCGATATGGTATGAAGAACACACACACCTCTTTGCCTGATCTGGTGTGAAGCACACACACACCTCTTTGCCCGATATGGTGTGAAGCACACACACACACACATGTTTGCCCGATATGGTGTGAAGCATACACACACCTCTTTGCCCGATATGGTGTGAAGCACACACACACCTCTTTGCCTGATATGGTGTGAAGCACACACACCTCTTTGCCCGATATGGTGTGAAGAAAACACACACACCTCTTTGCCCGATATGGTGTGAAGCAGACACACACCTCTTTTCCCGATATGGTGTGGACCAAGCACACACTTCTTTCCTTGATAGGGTGGAAGGACCTCAATCCAAAACACTTGATTGAGTGATACATGTAGTATGTTATGTCAAATGGTACTTTAATACATGAAGGTTTTAATGCATTTTGAGAAATATGGGCCAATGTACCTTGAGAAAAGTGTTGAGCCAACCTAATGGAGTAGGATGTAATCAATATTCTGGTAAGGATGAAAGAGAAACTTATACTTGTTTAATACTCATGTAATGAGTATACATTGATACTCCTATTATGTGTGGAATCTAGATTTGGGTTGTGATTCTTACTGAATGTACTAGAAAACCCTAGTCAACATAATAAGGGAAACCTTAACCCTAATGAATGGTAATGATATCATTTGAAACTACAATTGATTAATAAAGGGAATCCTTAACCATATTGAAACCATGTTGATAGCATGAGATAATGAGCATAGCTAAGTATGAGCTACGATGTTTCATATAATATCAATTATATGGGCCTTGTGAGCCATGTGATTAGTTGTTGCCTAGTGAGAGGTAACAAGATGTTTAATGGGCCTTGTGAGCCATGTGATTAGTTGTTGCCTAGTGAGAGGTAACAAGATGTTTAATGGGCATTGTGAGCCATGTGGCTAGTTGTTGCCTAGTGAGAGGTAACAAGATGTTTAATGGTCCTTGTGAGCCATATGGCTAGTTGTTGCCTAGTGAGACGTAACAAGATATTTAATGGACCTGGTGAGCCATGAGAATAATTGTGGTCTAGTGAGAGGTAACAAGATTTTTATAAAAGTCTCATGTAAGAAATGATAATGTTCAAAATAAACTAGAAAATGGAAACTTAGTAACATAATAATAATAATAAATGGATACAATAAAAATAATGAAATCTTGATCATACATGCTTTAAGTTTATAGACAAATAAGGGCTATAGTTTTTCGAATATGCTTAAAGGAGATAAGAGGAATACTTTTACTATATAAAGGATGTGAATAAGTATGTTGGATTGGCCAAGGTATAATGCCTAGTAAAGGTAATATGGTATTCAGTGACAAGTTGCACATGATTGGTGTAGTCCAATACCTGGAATAGATGCACAGGATTGGCATAGTCCAATACGTGGAATAATGTCACAGGATTGACATAGTCCAATACCTAGAATAAAACTACGGGATTTGGATAACCCGATGCCTGGATGCAACACTCACATGATTGTCATAATCCAATACCTGGAATAAAACTATAGGATTGGGATAACTCGATGCCTGGATGCAACACTCATAGGATTGGAATAATCCAATACCTAGAATAAAACTACATGATTGGGATAACCCGATGCCTGGATGCAACACTCACAGGATTGGCATAATTCAATACCTGGAATAAAACTACAGGATTGGGATAACCCGATGCTTGGATGCAACACTCAAAGGATTGGCATAGTCCAATATCTGAAATATAACTACAGGATTGGGATAACCTGATGCTTGGATGCAACACTCATAGGATTGGCAAAATCCAATACCTAGAATAAAACTACAAAATTGGGATAACCCGATGCCTGGATGCAACACACACAGGATTGGCATAGTCCAATACCTGGAATAAAACTATAGGATTGGGATAATTCGATGCCTGTATGCAACACTCACAGGATTGGCATAATCCAATACTTGGAATAATGTAACAGGATTGGTATCATCCAATACCTGGAATAAAACTACAGGATTGGGATAAATCGATGCCTAGATGAAACACTCACAATATTGACATAATCCAATACCTGGAATAATGTCACAGTATTGGTCATAACCCAATACTTGGAATAATTGCATAGGATTTCCATAGTCCAATACATGGAATAGTTGCAAAGGATTGCCATAGTCCAATACCTGTAATAGTTGCAGGATATTGGCATAGTCCAATACCTAGAATAGTTTCACATGATTGGCATTGGCATAGTCCAATACCTGGAATAGTTGCACATGATTGGCATAGTCCAATACCTGGATATAATATGATGATGTATATTCACATGACTGGTACAATGCAACACCTGGCTAGCAAATTGGCTGAGGCCAATAGATAGAAATGAGAGTTATTCATGGATGGCATACCATGATAATGAGCATCACATGATAAGCTTGAGATGTTGATATAGTATGATGGGTAAATGCTATACATGTTCTTCATATTCCTTATAAAGTGAATAGATGATTTACTGCTCTATCATAGATAGTTGCAATGCTTCAAAAGATGAGAATGTTCTAAATTGCTTATCCTCTGCTCAGTTTAATACTATTTAACTGTGATAATAAGATTGTTGGTGGAGAGTTATGTTTCTCGTCGGGACAATTGTCTCACCCCATGGGATCCACATTTTTTTAGAAGGTCATGCACGAGGGGGGTTGAGATCATATTGTAGAGGGAGAACATCAACTGTAGGGACACCAATGACAGTTCAGGTTGAGTGTACTGTCTATCATGTCTTGTAGATAGAAGTCCTATGTGTCATCTCTGTACTCTCAAGTCCTCGGATTTTGTTCATGATGGTTTTATGAACAATATGAAGTTTTAGCTAGTATGCCTCGAGGTCTTATGTTGCTTTAGTATATGTTTTGACAAAGCAACTATTATATGTTATCCTCAAGAAGAGATGGTATAGTGTATGTACAATGTGAACAATGATGTATATAAGGTATTGGTTCTTCCTAAAAGAGTTTTCCTGGAAATGGATCTCTTTGCAAAATAGTTTTAATTTCTAGTGATTTTTGATAATCTGATGCTTATGATTATTCCACAAACTTAGTAACAATTTGGTTTTCAGTTTGGTGGTGGTCATTACAAAAGTATATGTGGCTTAATTGAGATGAAATTGGATATGAATAGATGTATTATATTTTTTAAAAATTTAATAGGATCTTTCCATTTATTGTGCACTTTACACATCCTATTTTTTGGATTTTGTCCTTTTGCATATATTGATAAGTTGAGAATCTCCAATCAAGTTTTAGTAAGAAAGATAATTATCACGGCAAAAAATTGATCAAAAATATTAGTAATTAGACTAAGTAATATAAGTGGATCCTTCAACATGTGTATGCTTTGTCAATGTAGAACTGTCATAGCACTTTTTAGCATTGTTTAGATGGCATGACAATGAAATGATTATATATGTAACAACTTGGACTCTGTGAGAAGGTGCTTGGAGACATACACTTCAAAATATATAGAGACAACCTCTACTTTTTTCCTTGACGTCTGAATGTAGTTTATTTACATGAGTGTGGTTGAGGTTGTGGATGCATTGGTATGTTATAATATGAATGACATATGTGAAATTTTTATGGAGTCCATATAAACATATGACAAGGTCTCTTGGCCATAGTACCTAGGATGGATGCATAGTTTTAGATTGGTCTTTGATCCCTCAATCAGTAGGTTCATCCAATTATCGATTACTGAGTTACTCTCTCTGACTGAGGAGAAGTGACCCTATGGAGACCAACAATCCAAGAATGTTGTATGGTGGGATTAGTGACCTTGTAGTCACAAAATTGTAATTTGGATAAAAGTTTCCTAATTAACTAGGGAAAGAGTGTAAGAACCCTGACCTGGTTAGCATCCTAATCATTTTTTGTTATCCTTATCACATGTCTAGATGATTGATTTACAAGCATTGGTTATTTTTAGTTATAATTTGTTTGATGGTCTATGTGACATTGACCATATCTAAGGATTTCCTTGAAGTTCGCACATAGCATGTTTTCTATTCTCTCTCTCTTTCTTGGACTCAGAGGACTCACATAGATTACCGTTTTCCTTTCTATCAACTAGAGTCCTGATTGAAGTTGTCTACCCTTCCAACAGTATGGCAACCTGATGCCACACAAAAAGGCAACTCAAAATCTAGGCCCATGATTAATAGCTAAACAAGCACATTACCACAAAATAGGGTAAATTAAAACTAATCTTATATAACCATTATGTGTGGAAACATATTACATCAAGGTCCACAAATTGTACCATATCATGCATCAGGATAGGTATTTACATCTGTATAGTGGCCAACTGCCACAGACCTGTTATAAAAGATACTTGTTTACATGTACAAGCCATAAATAAAACCAAGGAACACTACCAAAAACCACATATAGAGGTACAAGTCATCTATAAAACATGTCCCTTCCTAGAACTAAGAGTATAGGGATGACACATTGGACTCTTCTACAACACTTGCAGTTATTCAACCTTTTGCGTTCATTCATCTCCAAGTTGCTCTTCCTCAACAACATGATCTCCACCACGCCACCCATGACCACCTAAAATTATGTGATGAACAATAGGATGAGACCCATGTCCCAAGGAGAAATATAACTCTCAAACAACAACTATTTAAGTACAAATTATACTTAAGTGGGAAATAACACTATTAAACAGTATGAGTAGATTCAACTAAATGAATAACTTTAAAATGGTTGCATGGACTAATTAGGTTAAATACCTAGAACAGATAAGTATAACATGTTATATATTTAGACGGAATATGAAGAACATGTATAACAGTTGATTTCTTTGACCGCATCATATTACAACTGAGCAGTAC
This sequence comes from Alisma plantago-aquatica, assembly GCA_963693085.1. Classification (NCBI taxonomy): domain Eukaryota; kingdom Viridiplantae; phylum Streptophyta; class Magnoliopsida; order Alismatales; family Alismataceae; genus Alisma; species Alisma plantago-aquatica. The sequence continues at coordinate 361,395,801 of OY856409.1, read as the reverse complement.
AAGAAACAAGGTAAGGGTAAAAATCCAATGTAAAGTGTGTTTAACCCTAAATAAATATACCACACGGTTGTATTACATCTTTTACTGAGTCCTAGGGAATTTGAGTCCTACCACCCAAACTCCAACTAACCACCGCTTGGTGCAATCAGTCCCATACAAGATCAAGGAAGAGCCAGACTCCAAGATGTTCTCTGGAACTACTCGATCAATACGAGTCTCCAACACATTGACATGTCAGTCAAAATGCAAATCAATGACATGTAGTCCTGAAAACAACTAGCATGTCTTGGTACAAGTCATGATGCTAGAAACCATGGTTTACAAACCCAATAAACAAGGTACAACTACAACTTTCCTCTAATCACATCACATATAATAACCAAGACACAACCACAATCATTCTCAAACTAAGGGCTATGTATGACCACAATCATCCTCTCTAAAACACCTGGTATCTAGATGACAAGGACACACAGTCACTTGCATCCCACATAGTCAACATTATGTGCTCTGAATTTCCCTTAGGAATACTCATTTCACCACCTAGCAAGTTCTAACACTGGAATGGATCTATTGCATAGGGCACTTCATGATTATGTTTTCTCTTGATTAGTTATGTCAATTGGGTATCTTTTATACTAAATTCATCAACTTACAAGCAAACCCCAAAAATATACTACAATGATAAGGGTAGATTGCAACTTCAGAAGATACAATATGTATAAGATATAAACTTGTGACATCACCACTTGATACTATTTTGATGTCATACACAAGGCCAGTACCATTATCACATACTCATGGGATATGAATCCCTTTTTACATCACTCATAGGATATCTTCTTAATTAGAGAATAAACCACTATCAAGGTCATAAGACTATTCACATTATTCCCTACATGAAACATCATTATCTCAGCAAGCCCAATCAAGGTACACCAACACCACATGTGTGTCACATAAGTGTTATCACAAACAACCATTGGCCATGATGCTTACTTAACAACAAAATACAATTATCGCAAGTTAAGATAGAGAGACATATCATAATGAAGCTCTTTACAAAAATATATAAGTATTATCATCTCATACAAGCATTAGGGTTCAATTCACATATTCACTAGATTAGGGTTTTAAGTCAACATATAAAGCAAAACTCTAGACACCATCATCTCCAACATTCTTGGAAGCCATTAGATTAGACATCATTATCATTAACCATAGATCATGAAATGACCAAAGCATAGAGACTTTACAATTGAATCTATCTCTAGAGACCGCTAAGATTTTGTTTCCCGAGCAACCATTAGGATTCATTGTCCTAACGACCGTTAGGGTTAAGGTCCACCATAGAGACCACCAAGGTTATAGAAATATAGTGACCACTAAGGTTCCAAAGCATAGAACCCAACATAAAATGATCATCATAGATACCAATTAAAAAAAATCACTTCCATCATCGATGGCTCAATCATAGTGACCATGAGATCTAAGAAAATAGCAACCATGCAAGGTCAGATAAACATATTCACAACTATTGTGAGCTCACAATGGAGACCACATGGAAAATGTAGCGATCTAGAGAACAAGGGTTAGGGTTTTAGTGACCAAACCAGAACTTAAACTTTAGCAACCACTATGGCCTTAGAGACAACATGGAAATCAAAGATAGACAACCACCAAAAAAGTTGTTTTATCATACAAAATCTGAAGAGTATAAACCACATGAAGAAGGTGAAAACTAGGGCCCTAATTATGACTATCACAAGGGACAACATATAAATCATGATGTGAGAGAGAAAAACAAATGTTAAGCACATTCATGGAAGAATCAAAACCTCCATTTTCAACACAATAATCATGAACAAGATTAGGGTTTAGGAAAAAGAAGTTATTTGCAAAAAGATCTACATGAATAGTAAACCCTAGATCATGATACCATCACCATACAATTTATAATCACATCTTTTATGTAGATCATTAACATGCAAGATGAGTGCAACAATAATTGTGAGGAAATTTATATTGCTTACCTTCAAATATGATGTAGAGATTCCAAACAGTGATATGCTCCAAGGAAGAGAGGAAAACCAAAGCTTGATCACCACATCATGGCCAATCTAGATCCACCTCAAGGAGGGAAACCAAAATAATATGTTAAAGGTGCATAAGGAAGGGGAAAAACCCTAGGTTGAAAAGATAAGTAAGAGAGGTTCTTCATCTCAACTTATGCACTACCATGGAGAACCATGGATTCGGCCAAGAGAAGAAAGAGAGGTAGGGTTTGTAAGAAAATGAAACCAATAAGGATAGATCACTTACCAAGATCAAGAGACACTGAGGAATCACCAAAGGGGAGCTTCTCCAACCCTAGATCACACATGCAAGGGGAAATGACTAGTTTCTTCAATCTTTGTTACCTCTTCCACCAAGAACCAAAGAGGGATGAGCTCCAAGGATGAGAGAGAGAAAGAGGGTGCAAATAGATCACTTGCATGTGAAGAGAGGGGTATATATACCCAAGGGTAGAAGAGAGGTAGGGGAGGTTAGGTGTCAAGACACAAGTGCCACTTTTCTTCTGAAAACTTGGCCATGCAAGAACTAAGATCATGAATGCAACAAAGGTCGTTAAAACCAAGGAAGCTTAGAGAATATCATGGTCCTTAAAACATAATGGTCAAATGAGAAACATAGTGACCTAAAAAAGGTAGCGACTCCCATCATCATGGCGACCAAGGGACCAAACCATAAATTCCATAGCGGTTAAGGAGACAGTTCAAAACTTTTTGACCACTGATCAATACATGACCCTAAATATATGACACATCCTCCTCCAACTCAGTCTCCTCTGGCTACAACACCAACTCAGTATTTGTGTGACACTTCCTCAACATAGAAACATGGAAGACAGGATGCAACTTATGCAACTCTGGAGGTAGCTCTAACTTGTAAGATACCTTTCCAACACATGCCACCAGAGGGTAAGGTCCCATAAACATGGGAGACAACTAACCTTTCTTGCCAATCGTCAACACACATTTCTAAGGAGAGACCTTAAGATACACCTTGTCTCACTCCAATGGCCTGTGACAATTATCAGCATAAGACTTCTATCTATCATGAGCTACCTTCAACTACTACTTTATCACTTTGATCTTCTCAGTACTTTGTTGCACAAGCTCAGGACCCAAAAGTTGATACTCACATGTCCCATACCAACAAAGCGGAGACCAACAATTCCACCCATACAAAGCCTCATAAGTTGCCATGTCTATACTTCTCTAATACTTGTTGTTGTAGGCAAACTCTATCAATCTTAGGTGCAAATCCCAACTACACAAAAACTGTAAAACATAGGCTCTCAACATATCCTCCCAAGTCTAAATAGTCCTCTTAGTCTGGTTGTCTGTCTGTGAGTGGAACATTGTACTGAACCTCAAATGTTTCCCCATGATTGTGACAAGAAGTTTTTAAAAGTGACTTGTTAACTGAGGACCTCTTCCAGTCAGTATGGTAGTTGGGATATCGTGCAAGCGGACTATCTCATCCACATACACCTATGATAACTTCTTTGTTGTATATGTTGTCTTTACAAGAAGGAAGTGTGTGGACTTGGTAAACCTATTTACTATCACCCATATGGAATAATGACCTTTGGCTATCTTAGGGAGACCAACCACAAAGTCCATACTGATATGATACCATTTCCACTATAGTATAAGCAACAGTTGCAACACCCCTACAGGCTTTTGATGCTTAGCCTTAACCTGTGACACATGGGACATCTAGCCACAAACTCTACCACATCACCCTTAAAACTTGGCCAACAATATAGATCCTTCATGTTATGGTACATATTGGTACTTCCTGCATAGCATACATTGAGTGAGCCTTCCTTAGAACTAACTTCCTCAACCCATCAACATCTACAACCACTGTCCAGCCATGAAAGCACACGGTCCCATCCTTTGTTTCATGGAATCCCTAATGGTTCTCGCTGCCAAACTTTGATCAGATCATCTATATCCCAGTATCACCCTATTTCACATCTTTGATCTGTTGCATCAAAGTAGGATTCACTTGCAACTGTGCTAGCAGGCCTTCCAATAAGGAAACCTCCAATTGTACGTTCATCTAACATAATGATACCAACATGTGTCGCTTATGGAACACTATAGAACACAATTGTACCTTATCAGTATATGATGACGAAGAATATTTCTTACTCAAAGCATCTACCACTTCATTTGCCTTCCATTAATTGTAGTCTATTGTACACTCATAATCTTTGATCAACTCCATCCAATGTTTCTATCGCATGTTCAACTCGTGCCTCGAGAAGATGCACTAAAGGTTCTTGTAGTCGATGAAGATCTACCACATCTCACCATACATATATTGTCTTGGTATCTTTAAGGCATGTACCATAGCTACAAGATCCAGATCATGTGTCGGGTAGTTCTCCTGGTATTTCTTAAGTTCTCGCAAAGAGAAAGAAATCACATGTTTGTCCTACAGTAGCATGCATCTAGAACCATTCTTTGACTCGTCATAGAAAAAATATAGTCGTTCCCTTGCTCGAGAAGCACTAGCACCGGTGCACTGGTCAGCTTCTTCTTAAAAATCTAGAAATAACACTCACACTCATCATCCCAGATGAAAGGTACACCTTTGCTCGTAAACTTTGTTGGGGGTAACACCACAACACTGAATTTCTTGATGAACCTCTAGTAGTAGCTTGTTAGACTGAGGAAATTGGGAACCTCTCTTAGCATCTTAGTCTGTTCCCATTCTAACACTGATTGAACCTTCTTAGGATCCACATGAACACCTTGAGAAGATATCACATGCCCAAGAAAGGACACCTTTGACAACTAAAACTCACTATTGCTGAACTTGGCATATAACTTGTCCTATATCAACAACTATCCCTGGAGTATATTAGGATGGCATTGATGACCACTACCAAAACTAGTCAAGATATGGCATGAATATCCTATTCATCAGGTCGTTGAATGTTGATGGTGCATTAGTTAGACCAAACGGCATAATCACAAACTCATAGTGACCATATCGAGTCCTAAAAGCAGACGTGGGTATGTCATCTGCCTTGATCCTCAATTGGTGGTAACCTAACCTCATATTTATATTTTAGAAAGCTACAACACCTCTCAGTTGATAAAATACATTTTATATCCTCAACAACATGTACTTGTTCTTGATTGTCACCTTGTTCAACTATCGGTAATCGATGCACAACCTCATAGATATGTCCTTCTTCTTCACAAACAACATGGGAGCACCCCAAGGAGAAGTCTTGGCCTAATCAAGCCCTTCTCTAATAGCTCTTGCAACTGGTTCTTCAATTCCTGCACCTCTTCTAGTGCCATCCTATATGGCGACTGTGCTATTAGATTCTTAATAGGTACAAGATTGATCTCCAAATCAATCTCTCTAGGAGGAGGAACACCAATAAACTTCTTAGGAAATATGTCTTGAAATTCATGCACCACTAGAACCTCCTAAACACTAGGACTCCTCACCTTGGTATCCACCACATGTTCAAAGAAAGCCTCACACCCCTACCTCATCATCCTCTCTGTTGTCATTATTGACACCAAGCATTTCGGAAGGATCTTCCTGTCTCCTTAGAAGTCCCACAAAACATAATTGTCAAAGAACATTTCTACCTTGAAGCTATAGTCCAAGACCACTTCGAAATTTTCTAAATTCTCCATCCCGTGGATCACATGGAATCCATGCATGTCAAGTAGCATAAATTCCACTTGAATGCTACATCCTAAGAAAGAAAGAACACAGGTTGCAGTCACCTCTCGCAACTCAATGGAGCCAAAAACAGGGGTTTCTAATAGAAGACTATCAGATCTATGACTAATAGGAGAAGAAAAACTTTCTATCACCTCTCTGGTGACAAAAGAATGTGTTGCACCCGGATCATCTAAAATAGATACAAAATAAGGTGCAAACAAATTAGAATGAAAAAGTTCTATCTGATCTGTCACAGCCTGTGGATTTACCACTCCCTCCGACTGAATCATAGCATAGAAATGAATCATCCCCTATTGTCACCCTTTTCCTTTGTTGGCCTACCTAGAGGGTCCTGCACGTAATGCCTGACCGCATCCTCTGCCACCACCACCACTGAACTGATGTTTCTGAGAAACCTAATGACTCTTCCTTGGCAGCTATGTCACTTCCTCATCCTTCAAAAGGAAAAGACAATTTGTATATCCGGTCTGTCCACACTTGAAGAAAGTCTTACTCTCATACCATGGCCTAGATGGCTCTGTCACCAATATTGATGTTGTGATATGAGCTCCTGCCGACAAAAAGGTATGCCATCTGCCCTTTCTTCCTGACTACTATGTTTGTACTAGTGATCTTTGTTGTAACTGAGGTGATGTAAACCTAGGATTCTTGAAGCCTCTAGAAGACTGCCCCTAAACCTAAGTCAGCCTCGTTGAAGCATTAGCCTCACTCGTCTCCACAGGAGACCGCTCTATCCATCTCATGGACTCAACAAAGGTTGTAAACCGCTCTTGATTATCCAATGTAGACACCATCATTGTCAACTATGAGCTCAACCGCTTCTCAAATCATCAGTTCCCCTGCTTATTACTCATTTCCATGTGAGTACAAAACCTCAACAACTCCATGAACATTTCCTTGTACTCATTGATCATCATCAATTCTTGTAGGATCTTCTCACACTACAAGATCTTCTCATTAAGTATGTCTCCAAAAAGTAACACTTCACAAACTCTCACCAAAAGTCTTCCCAACTGACCACAACACTAGGCCTCTTCTCCTCCTCAATGACCAACACTACCTTTCAATAGGTACACTGCATGCATCACCATATCCTCTTTTAGGATGTTAAGGATCTTAAACACCTTATCTGGCTATGTTAGCCACATGTTTGCATCTGTCGGGTCTGTCGTAACTGCATACTCTATCGCCCCCACATGCCTTAAACTCTCAAAAGTCTTCCCAGGACCTTATAATTTTGCATTGAGGACAATTGCCCTTACTTGAGGTATGGGCACCCTATCTGGCATATGTGAAATTGTGGCCATAAACTATCCAAACATGAACTGAAAGGAAGGATTGGCCATGGCTGTTGGGTAGAACTGAGGCACTTTAGGTTCTCCATCTACTCTGCCCTGCCTTGTAGCACCACCTCCTAGTGCACCAACACTACTCTCAACATGTTCTTCATTTTCTCTAGACATATTAGTTTATTCTTCTTTTTATTCTACATAAGCATAAGAGACGATCAAATATACTGGATGACATGAGAGTAGACACAAATCCTAGTCCTATGTCTCTGTAGACTCACCAAACCTCGAGCTTTGATACCAACCTTTCCTATGACAACACGATGCCACATGAGGAGATAACTTAAAACCATGGAGCATGACTAATAACTAAACAAGGACATTACCAAAAATAGGGTAAATCAAAACCGATCTTATATAAACATTATGTGAGGAAACATATTGCATCATTGTCCAAAAAATTTACTATATCACGCATCAAGACATTTATTTACATCTATATAGTGGCCAATTTCAACACACATGTTACAAAGATACTTGTTCACATGTACAAGCCATATATACAACCAAGGCACACTACCAAAAACAACATATAGAGGTACACATCACCTACAAAACACATCCCTTCTCAAACTTGAGAGTACAGAGATGACACATAAAACTCTACTACAACACTAGCGGCTATTCTACCTTTTGCGTTCACTAGTCTCCAAGCTACTCTTCCTCAACGACACGATCTCTACCACATTGTGCACGACCACATAAGAATGTGTGGAGAACCATAAGGGTGAGATATATGCCCCACCAAGAGATATAACTCTCGACCAACAACTATTGAAGATAATATATACTTAAGAAGGAAATAGCATTAATAAATAGGATGAGTAGATTCAGCTAAATGAATAACTTTAAACTGGTTACACATACTAAGAAGGTTAAGAGCTACAATAGATAAGTACAACATGTTATGTATTTAGAAGGAATATTAAGAACATGTATAACAATTGATTTCTCTCACTGCATTATAATACAATTAAACAGTACAAGAAACAAGGCAAGGGTTAACATCTAATGTGAAATATGTTAAACCCTAAACAAATATACTACATGATTGTATTATGTCTTTTATTAAGACATAGGAATTTGATTCATACCATCCAAACTCCAGCTAACCACCGCTTGGTCACAATCAGTCCCATAAAAGACCAAGGAAGAGTCAAACTCCAAGATCTTCTGTGGCACTACTCAGTTGGTATGAGTCTACAATGTAGTGACATATTAGTCAAGCTGCAAATTAGCAACATATGGTCCTGAAAACAACTAGCCCACGTTGGTACATGTCACAGTGCAAGAAACCAAGGTATACAAACTCAATCAAAGAGGTACAACTACAGTTGTCCTCCAATCACATCACATATAATCACCAAGACACGACCGTTGCTATTCTCAAACTAAGGGCTAGGTATGACTGCATGCATCCTCCCTATAGCACATGGCATCTAGATGACAGTGGCACATAGTCAGTTGCACCTACATACTCAATAGCAGGCGCTTCGAGTTTCCCTTATGATTACTCGTTTCACCACCCAACAACTTATGACAGTGTAATGGATCTATGGCACATGGTACTACATGATTAGGGTTTTTCTTGATTAGTTAAGCCTATTTGGTATGTTTTATACTTCATCAATAAAGTTACAAGAAAACCCTCAAAATATTCTACAAATATAACGGTAGATTGCAGCTATAGAATTTATAAAACGTGTAAGATATAAACTTGTAACATCACCACTTGATACTATTTTGACATATACAAGGCCATCACTATTATCACATCCTTATGGGATATCAATCCCATTTTACATCACATAAAGAATATTTCCTCATAATAAGCATAAACCACTGCCAAGGTCATAAGTCCATTCATATTATTCCCTGCATGAAACATCATTATCTCACCAAGTCCAATTAAGTCTCACAATCACCAAACGTGTGTTAATTAAATGTAATCACAAACAACCATTAACCATGATGCTTATTCAATAGCAAGATAGGGTTACCAAATTTTAAGAGAGAGAGTGAGAGAGAGAAATATCATCATGAGGCTAGTTACACAAAGATCTAAGTATTATCATCTCATATAAGCATTAGGGTTTAATTCACATATTCACTAGATTAGGTTTTCAAGTCAATATATAAAGCAAAACTTTAGACACTATCATTTCCAACATTATTAGAAGCCATTAGATTAAACATCATTATCATAAACCATCGATCATGAAATAAGGGTAGCATAGAGACCATAGAAATTGAATATATCTCTCGCGGCTGCTAGGATTTGGTTTCCATAGCAACCATTGAGGTTTGTTGCCCTAGCCATCGTTAGGGTTAAGGTGCACCACAACGACCACTAAGGTTAGAGAAAGATAGCGACCTATAAGGTTCCAAATCACAATGACCAACATAAAATCATTAGAATAGATACCACTTGAATGAAATGACCTCCATAATCAATGGTTCAATCATAGAGACCAACATAAAATCATTAGCAATGAGACCACTTGAAACAAATCACCTCCATAATCAAAGGTGCAATCATAGAGACCATGAGATCTTTATAGGGACCATGAAAGGTTAGAGACACATAGAGATAGCTAGGGCTAGCTTACAATGGCGACCACATGGAAAACATAGTGATCCGAAGAATTGGGTTAGGGTTTTAGAGACTACACCAGAATTTAAACTTCAGCGACCACATGGAACTTGAAGATGGATAGCGACCAAAACAGTTGTTTTATCATGGAAAATATGAAGAGTCATAAAAGTGTAAGCCACATGAAGAAGGTGAAAACCAAAAACCTAATTATGATCATCACAAGGGACAACATGGAAATCATGATATCAGAGAGAAAACCAAACGTTAAGTACATGCATGAAAGAATCAAAACCCCCATCTTCAACATGATAGTCATGCACAAGATTAGGGTTTATCCAAAAGAAGTTATTTGCAAAAGAATATTCGTGATTGTAAATCTTAGATCATGATGCAATCACCATACTACTGATAATCACGTTTTTAATGTAGATCATTAACATGTAATATGAGTGCAACAATAATCGAGGAAAAGTTATATAACTCACCTTGAATTATGATGTAGAGATTCCAAATAGTAAGATGCTCTAAGGAATAGAGGAATACCAAAGCTTGATCACCACCTCACAACCAAGCTAGAAAAAAAGGTAAACCAAAGTCATATGTTAAAGGTACACAACAAAGAGGGAAAACCCTACATGAAAAATATAAGAGAGGTTCTTCATCTCAACTTAAGCACTACCATGGAGAACCATGTATTCGGCCAAGAAGAGAGAAGTTCCTATAGAAACACTACCATGGGGAACCATGGGTTTGATCAAGAGATTAAAGAGAGGTAGGTTTTTCAAGAAAACTAAACCAAGAAGAATATATCACTTACCAAGATCAAGAAACACCAAGGAATCTCCAGAGGTGAGTAGCTCCAACCCTAGATCACACATGAAAGGGGAAATAACCACCTTCTTAAATCCATTGTACCTCCTCCACCAAACACCAATGAAGAACAAGGTCCAAGGATGGGAGAGGGAAAGAGCGTTCAAAGATATCACTTGCATGCAAAGAGAGGGGTATTTATATCCAAGGGTAGGAGAGAGGTAGGGGAGGCTAGGTATCAAGCCCTAAGTTCTACTTGTCTTCAAAAAACTCATCCATGCAAGCACTAAGACCATGCCTGCAACAAAGGTCGTTCAAACCAAGGAAGCTTAGATACCATCATGGTCCTCAAAACATAATGTTTGGAGGAGAAAAATATTGATCTAAAAATTGTAGCGACCGCTGTCATCATGACAAACAAAAACATAGAGACTAAGAGATGAAACCCTAAATTCCTTACCGACCAAGGAGAGGACTCAAAGGTATTGAATGACAAAGAACATAAGGTACACCTAAAACATATTATACCACAACAAAAAGGCCAAGGATACACATCGGTCACCACACATACAAGGGGTCACTTCCAAACTAGGGCATATGAGCAAACCCTAGAACCATCAACACACATGATGCCACCATCAACTAAGGCACAACAAAGAACCCCTATGCACCACTCTCTTCAAAAAGATTCCAAAACATGTGAGAGACATCAAGAATGTGACAAATTGCAAGATTAATCCTAAACATGGGTAAATTACAATTAGGTCCAAAACAAGAACACATATAGCATAACTAGCTCAAACAACATTCAAACTAGACCAAACTGAAAACATAAGAGTGTCATATGTTATTATGGTTCATCACATGATTAGATTCTGGTTATAAGCATTGTTATTATATTAAGAAATAAAGATCAAGCATAAGGCTAGGCCAGGGGTCTTACAATGACAAACCCCCTAACCATGATTTTGCCTCCATAATCCTATGGGAAAAGAGATGACTAGTTCCCATGAATCTCATCTTCTAACTTCACATGGCTTCCTCCACACCAAGGTTATGCCACTAAACCTTAACAACAAATATATCCTTCTTATTCATCTTCTTGACCCTCCTACCCAAGATCAACACAGAACCCTCAACATACAACACATCCTCCTCCAATCAACCTCCATCGGCTGCAACACAAACTTAGTATCTGGGTGACACTTCCTCAACATAGAAACATTGAAGACTTGATGCAACCTGTGCAACTTTGGAGGTAGCTCTAACATGTAAGCTACCTTTCCAGCATGTACCACCATAGGGCAAGGTCCCATAAACATGGGCGCCAACTTACCTTTCTTTCCAAACCATAGCACACTTTTCCAAGAAGAGACCTTAAGGAACGCCTTGTCTCCCACTTAGAACTCCAACTGACTGTGATGATTATTAGCATAAGACTTCTGTCTATTTTGAGCTCCCTTCAACTGTTGTTTTATCAATTTGATCTTCTCAGTAGTCTGTTGCATGAGCTCAAGACCCAAAAGTTGATACTCACCTATATCATACCAAGAAAGTAGAGACCGATAACGTCTAGCATACAAAGCCTCATAAGGTTCCATGTCTATACTATTGTGATAGTTGTTGTTGTAGGCAAACTCTATCAAGTTTAGGTGAAACTCCCAACTGCACAAAAACTACATAACACAAACTTTCAATAGATCCTCCAAAGTCATTTTTCTAGAGGGTTTTGATTGTTAAGTTTTACACCCTAATTTCTCTTCCCCACCCTTGATCTTTATTTTGTTCATGGATCAACAATTACAAAATTTGTAAGGAGGAGCTCATATATTGAAGAATCTATCCTCAGTTTTGGAGTTTATCAGGAATCTCAAGCCTTCACCACCACTCTTTGTGAGTGGACTTAATTCCACTATCATTAGGAGAGTGATATATTCTTTGTCTCATTTATTACTTACCATGGTTCATGTGTGTTGAGATATTGTAGTAACGTTCCCAAAAAATATGAAAAGGTGGCATATTTATGCACAATAAATGCATGCTATTAATATAAACTACTTGTTGTAGTTCTCTTTCCAAAAGTAGTATTTTTATTCTAAATGCGAAAATTTATGTAACGTCCTTGGATTCTTCCTACTTGTGACATAGATGGCCCGAGAGGACAAAATCCATAAACATTAGGTAATTGTATCAAAGTACGTTGCGGAAGCAATTTGCGCATACATGAACATATACATATAGGCATACACCATACATTCTTAACATTAAACATGTATATACTTATAACATTAGTTATTACAACATGAATTACAATGATATATTTAAAGAGAATTTTACACATAATATGAACATGTATGCTATTAGGATCCCAGAAAATCGGTACAACCTGTACAACTTGCTCACTTTCAGTCCTTTAATCCCAAGCTAGATCTGAACCTAAAACATACGAGAAACAACAAATCAACACAGTGTGTTGTGTACATGGGTAGAAAGATACATATATTTATGGTTTTCATAACTTGAAAAGAATTACAAAAAGAAAGAAGGAACATCATAGAAAACATGTCCATAAAAGTGAAATATGCCAATTTTAGTCATTTTTCTGGATGATTTGTGTTACTAAGATGGACTAGTACCAATATATATATATATATATATATATATATATATATATATATATATATAGGGCCATCCATGTGTGCCAAGTACTCTAGGGAATCCCCCATACACTGTGTGCTCTACGGAGGTGTACTAGTCAACATTAATCCATTCCCTCATAATGGGGATATTGAATACCTTACATAACTACAAAATAAGTACTCATTATTTATGTTTCTAAGTGATAAAAAATCAAGTACTATATTGAGCTACTACATCCAATATTTTCAAATAAAATCAAGCATACATACGTATTATGATTGCAACCGAGAAAACCATAGTCATTTACTTAAATAAAACCCATGTACTTGAGTTTAGAGATTTCTTATACATCCATGATCATCTAGAACTTTGTTCGTGACCTGATTAAATATAATTGACCATCATTAATATATAATCATTATTATTCTTAGTATTTTTAGATCTAATTTAGGGTTTAGGTAAAACCTAGGTTTTATTGATCTAGAACATGTCTATGGTATTTTTCTACTAATCAGGAGATCATAGTATCTCATCCAATTTTTGTAATTGTCTAATATTGGATGTATTTTCTATGATTCATATCGGGTTAAGACATGTAATGTACGTTATATTGACAAAAAGCCTAATATAGATTGATAACACTCAGATCAGATTTCCAATATTCTTTCCAATTATCATTAGGGTTCTATGAGAATTTTCTGATAATTAATCTCAAATGGATACTATCTATTCCAATTTAATGAACCATAAATTGAGGCATAATCATCTAAATGAGAAATTGTCAATAATGAAGGGTCGATAGTCTAATCTAAGGGTTTTATAATGAACATGACATTTTCCTGAGTTTATAGGTATTTTATGGGTATTTATTGGATACTCGATCTATTTTGACTATTTTTATAAGATCAAGCATATTCATGAGAAACATTTACCTTGAAATAGACTTGGGCCAACTGAGTCAGCAGGATTGGACCCAGTTTAGGCTGGTCGGAGAGTAAAGAGGATCCAGTATCTCTTTGTCCCTCTCCCTTTCATGCTAGAACCGGATGTCGGCCGCTCCTACCTGAGACACTGACCTTCATCAACGGAGCACCACCGCGATGAAGGGGAGAACAGGGAAAGGAGCCCTTCTACCTCCTATCTTCAACCGATAGTGGGAAAGGATTCCTAAGGTTCCTGCAACCTTTCTTGCACCTAATTTCCCCATAAGAAAATATTTCCTAAGGTCATCAAGCTCTACTACCTAGCTCAGAATCTTCAGGACTTATAGAAAAAAAAAATCCACAGACACCTTGTTAGCTAGGATGGCGGCTCTATAGGTGGTGGAGGTATTGAAACATGACCTTCATATCTAGATTGGATTTCCATTGGGTAAGTGCAATCACAAATGGGAGATTTAGAGCTTGAGATCCTCCCACCATGGAGAAGCTTTAGGTTTCTAAGTTGGGTTGTCAGGTACTTGTAGAAGACAAGTACTTTCCGTGGCAAAGCTTGATGCCCCTTACTTCACCTCCCACTACAATTTCAGGCAGAGAGGGAAGTGTAGTTGGGAGTTACAATCTCGCATCTTCCACCAAAAGCCATGATCTTAGGGGTATTAGTGAAGATACAAAGAAGGAGTATCTGAAGGGGCTTAGTTGGGATCATATTTGTATCAGTAACAGCGGCTGGGGATGGCCTCCTCCTTTGACGTTGTCAACCACATAGCTTGTAGAGGTTGAAGATGATGGCCGGTTATGTTGGATCTATGTCCACTGGCCACTAGGGTTCCATGCTACCCAGTCAAGTCATGGCTAATATAATCATGTCCATGTATTCATTTGGTTGCACAAAATTGGTTGATCACACTTAGAATCATGGGGAGAAGGTGGAGCCAGACCATAACTAGTTCCCTTGTGTGATACAGAGTGATGGACTGATGGCCCAGATCAGGTCACTATGCAGTGTAACACATCTTGTCATAGAATTAAGTATTGATAGACTAAAATCTGATTCCACATATATCAATAATGTCCTCAACTTCAGATAATCTCATCTCTTTGTAGTAATCTCCAAACATTTTAGAATCTTATGCATAGGCTCATAATATCCCAAGGCAGCTTCTGTCAAAGTTTGGGATGCAAACTCTATTATATGATCATCCAATTAAATTCTTCAAATAATATATTAAATAGATGAATAAAACTTTATTTCAACTAAAGTAATCATCAAACCTTGATCCAACAAGACCAAAAATGCTTGTTATGATACTAACATACCTCAAGTCTCACCAATTGACCACATGAGTTTGCTGCAACATGTAAATAGACCTCTCAACCTCATAAGTGCCCAAAAGAATAAACAAAGCTATTCATAAAATTTGAACATGAGTAGGTTCGATAATCATCAACTGCATCCTTAGTTACACTTTTTGGGTGAAGAGATTTGTAATTGAATAAGCAATTACTTATCAAACATCTACATCATATTCATGGTCCTCAATACTATATTGGATATCAAATCCCTGAAATGAAGGTCATCACACTTTAGTACTTTCCTATATATATATATTCATATTAACATTAGAAAATGTCACTTTTATGTATGGTAATAACATATGTACCTATAGGGTACTAGATATTTTCACAAATACATCATTAAACATTTTCCAAAGTTGTTCTCTTACTTTTATGCTTCTAAACCACCATTACTCATTGGGGGTAGTTTCATATGATAAGCCTTAATGAGGACAAAGGCATGGTATTATTGCATGTTTTAGAAGTTATATTATAGTAATCATATGATTTATATCTTCTTATGTTGTGAGCATTATTATATGTATCTTTCATTGATGGCCTTATATAAATATCAATTTATGTAATTGTATAATAATGAATATAACTAATATAGAGGAACTTAAGTTGCAGTGCCATAACTCTATAGATCTATTCCCCTAGGTTGTTAAGGGGAATACTGAAATAATTAAATATTGTAGCAACCTACAGTTGTGAGAATATGCTTAAAGACATATATTATATATGGGGACACTTGGGTTATTTATACGCTATTGTCTTCTGACCATGTTGGGACTAAATAAAGGATGATGGCCCAATGAGGATTAGCATATGAGATGTGTCGATAATATTGATATGGTATGAAGGGATGTTACCATAAGTTAGCTCCATGACCTATGTACCCAAGTGGGCCTGAGTTTGGTTAATCTTCTTTTAAGAAATATCCACGGTGGGCTAAGACAGTGGGATCTCTACCTTTTGGTTACCTCATTTCATCCTGAGGTTGTGTGAAGAGACCTAGAGAATCTGGGTATCCTTTACAGATTGCTGGAATAGATAGCATCTAGCCATCTGATTGAGTGGTGCACCTCAATCTCCTTAGGCCATTATGAAATGTATCCCATTTGAGTAGCATATTTGTTTCTTTATTTAGCATTAAATATGGATGTTCTCTTGATAACACAATTATCTACAGAATTGAATGCATATATGTTGTAACTTCTTTAGTAGGTTTTGATAAGGATACATGTATGGTTGGGTATGTATGCACCTTTATGTGCACTAATATTATAGTGTTTAAAAGTTTATTATATTAGATTGAGATTTCTTAACTTTGATAACTAGTATATGAATGAGAAAATATATAATATTGTTGGGACTTGGATTCTCACCCCATGGTTACTCCACATTTTTTGCATGATTTCCAGTGTCACCCATGCAATGTTTGAGAAGATGAACAAGAATGGATTCGACCTTAGATTAAGAGATACAAGATGATTGTCTGAAGGTAATTGTAAATGATGTCATATTTTAGTTAGAAATTAATTTTATATACTAATAAGATAGTCATTAAAAGCAAAGATGGTTTGGGATGAAAGTTTTTACTTCAAAAAAATTACTACGTATAAGGAAGATTTTTGAAGCAATTGTAAAAATAATTCCTCTATTAATAAATTATGAACTAATCCTTATAGTACAGTCTATACTATATCAGAAAGAGTTTGTGAAAGATATGCAATTTATTTCTATTTTCCGTTAGAAGCTAGTTTTTTTCCTAATAATGTAGTCATATAAGATCATGCATTGTTTTAAATGTATTCGCAACACAAAAACACGATATGTTAGAGTTTGGATTCTTAGGGTCTTTGGTGGAGGTAGAGTGGGACGGAGGTTGGGGCTTCAAACTGCCATATAAGTCTAACCCAGGCAAGGTTTGCAGGTTGCAGGAGGTCACTAGGTACGCTAATGGAAATCTTAACTGGAATTATGGAAACAAGGAAACGTGGGGTACATAGGGACATAAAATCAAAGGCAGAGAGACTAGGGTAGTCAAACAACATTTGAAGAAGGAGAAGATAAATTATACACACCCGCTAATATTTGAAAGGGATTTTCCATTACCCTAGACTACATATATCATAGAAGACAATGTTTAGGGGAACATGAAATTTTCCATGGTGCAGATATAAATGTGGACAACTTGAATAAAGGGTGAGGTAAATTCCCACTACTAGGACATAATCATAATAAGAAAAGCATGCTTAGTAGCACAAATCAGATGAATGGAGACCCAAGTTGACAAATATTGTATGGGGACATTGCATCAGGATACGATGCAAGTAACAAGGAGATAGTTATAGGTTATGAATATCTAAACATAAAATTACAAAAGAAAACATAGAGATCAATTAAATTAGTGGAACTACAGATTCTGAGATAAAAGAAGGGAAATACTATGAACTGATGAAACATGGAGTTTCACTATAATAGTGAAAGTATCAATTAGAGAATTGGAGTCCATGCTTCTTCATAAGAGGTTTAAGGTTATGTGAAATTTGATATGGAACTTTATATTTAATGACCTTGAAAACAATTATTACCTAGTCCAACTAATGCACTAAGATGACTATCTCAATGCACTGACTGAGGGACAATGGCCTATGATGGGGTCATATCTAAGAATGAATCCATGGGACCCAAAATTCATACCATCTATAGGTAACCCAATATTCGTAGTCGAATGGGTAAAGTTATCACACCTACCCATTGTATCAAATAAGAATTCTAGAATAGATTGGAGATTGCAATAGCACCATTGTGTGAGTGGACACAAAATTTGAATTGGAAAGAAGAGGAAAGTTTGTTAAAATAGTTGTTAAAATTGGATCTACCAAACTTTTGATTTTTCCAATAATAGTTCAAGGGAAATAGTATAACATGGAGTATGAAAATTTACATTCAATTTTTATGTTTTGTGGCAAGATGGGTCACCTAGAAAATGAGCACTTATCCAAGAAAGAGATGAGGAAAGAAACTAAGCAATGGTTTGCATGGTATCAGTTGTGATAGACAACACATGTCAAACCTATGGGTGAATTTACTAAGTCCATGCATGTCAAACCTTTCCAACAATGGCACTACTGAAATCAAGACAATGGCAAAGAAGAAGAATTTTTGGATAATAAAATAAAAATAATTTCAGAGGCTAATTCCAATGTTTTTCAAAGGATAATTTTTAGATATTAAAATATATGTATATAACTCATTATAGATATAACTTAATCATAATAACTCCAAGTTGAACATAAAAATATGTTTTATTGATCAAGAGAATCTAATAACTCAATTGGTTAGATTTGTAGAGTCAAAAATTGAGTTTTTCCTGAAAAATCTAGATTTAGGGTTTTCTACATGTTATACATTATAAAACCCTAATACATGTGAATGAATTGTAATTAGGAAAAGGTGACCTTGGAAACAATTGGATTCGTGAAGAGTGTTTCTAGGACTCTGAAATAAGGTATCATTTGCATCCCCTATTATTCCATTAAGCAAGTGGCCCATTTTCATCTTTCTCTTGGTCCAATGGACAATATCAAACACAATATCTCTTTTATTTTGAGAACATATTTCTTGTGAAATACCTTATTTGTTTTAGATCTTTTGATCATCATATTGTGATGAATATTATTTTGAACTCAACCTTGTATTTGGTTCATAATAGAACTTCTACATGGTGACATGTGTTACTCTTCCCACTTTTGTGGTGGATGTTTATATTGCACATTAATGTGATGGGAATATTATATGGGTCCTTTGATCCTACATTATACTTGTTAGATGTTCTCATCCTTGATCCTACATTATACTTGTTAGGTGTTCCCATCCCTCATACTTTGATTTATTCTTTCTTATTCTGTGGTTATGCATCATGTGGTGACTGCTAGTATAATGTTACATGTGTTATTTTATGTGGATGTGTAAATTCCCACAATTGAAAATGCAGAGGTGGTAATTCCTACAATAGATATTAAATGAGAAAATGTGTATGACGTCCTTCTTGGAGAAGATGTATATAAGTCCCCGCTTACCCCATATTTAAAGTAGATGTGAATACGTTCCTACGGACTCCATATTTATGGTATATGTGTTATTCCTACCAACATGTTTATATTGTTGAGCTGCATTCCCTTACCCTAAAAAACTAAGTCCATTCTAGATAAAATTTGAAGAAATTTTCTTTGGAACAACTACCACAAACTAGACAAACCAGGGAAACATTACCATCTAGTAAATTGGAAAATGATTTCTTCTCCTCTAGATCAGGGAGGTTGGGGAATAATAAACATTGAAACGCACTCGCTCTGCCTCATTGCCAAAATCATTGACTGCCTAATTCAAAACAAAAAGAAAATCTGGACCAATCTCATCAAACACAAATATTATCAAAACTCACCACCATGGCACCAAATCCATCTGAAAATAGCCTCCCCGCTTTGGAAATTCATCAATAAAAATATACAAACGATTTCACAAATCTTAAACACTCCTCCTCATTCACACAAAATTATCTCCTTCTGGTTTGATCCATGGTTTGAAAACAAATCCATCTTAAATCTCAAACCATCATGGTCTATTCCAAATAATATCCTCAACCTAAGGATTGATAAAGCCCTTTCGCTAATCACCAGTAATAGATCAAATTCCTTTAAAAGATGTATCCTATCCCAGGTAAGTCAAAATGAATTCAAAAATCTTTCATGTTCTATGGAAAACAACACCTCAAATATCATCACTTGGAAATGGAGGAATGATTATTTGGTTAAACTTGCTTACAATTTTCTCTCTTTCAGAGGTATCTCCCCTTCATCATCAAAGATTTGGAAATAAAAATGGCCACAAAAATACAAAACATTCTTATGGATTCTTTTACACAACAAACTTCTTTCAGGTGAAAACATCACAAAAAAAGGTTTCATAGGCCCGTTTAGATGTGCTCTTTGTGAAAAAAATAGTGACTCGGTCAGCCACATCTTCTTTAAATGCTCTTTTTCTCAAACTATCTTTTCACATTTCATGAGAAACTGCCTTCGTGATCTCCAGGAAGCCACTTTCCCCATCCAAACAACACCTTTAAGACTTTACAAGAATTTCAAGAGCAGCGATCTTTTCACCACAATCTGCTGGAATCTTTGGAAAGAAAGAAACAATAGAACTTTCAACAACAAGAAAAATTTGGCAAAAAATATTATAACTCAAATAGATGTCGATCTTCACATCCTTACAAAACTGTAGGAAAATTAGCAGAAGGGAGGCATGATGAATCAGAGGAAGGAAAATCATAAACTGCATTTCTTTGTGACCTAAAAGCTATGGTGGATGATGAGACCGGTGTCAGCATAGTACAGCAACAACTGTGACTTACACTTTCTGGATCAAGGGCAGCTCAAACAGCAAAATCTCTAGGATGCTTAACTTTTTTAAAATCCAAGGGGCTTGTTTAAGGGGTGCCTCCCCCAC
This sequence comes from Alisma plantago-aquatica, assembly GCA_963693085.1. NCBI lineage: Eukaryota > Viridiplantae > Streptophyta > Magnoliopsida > Alismatales > Alismataceae > Alisma > Alisma plantago-aquatica. Next base: position 361,374,823 of record OY856409.1, on the reverse strand, counting down.
GTTAGCAAAACAATACTCTCATCTGCTTTATTTCCCTTTCAGTTTTTTTCATTCTGTTGTTGTTTCAAACTTTTTGTAGGTTTTTCACATAAGCAGGTTTCACTTGCTTGATGTGCTTTTAATATATAACACTACCTTTCCTCAAAAAACATGTTTATATTGTTGTAGTATTGTCATAGGTGAAACACATGGATGCCTTGCTCTTATTTTATTGAATTCATATTTCTTTTATTCTCAATTTGGTAGTCCTTTACTTTTCTATGGGAAGCCTTTTATTTCAACATCCTTTATTGCTCAATATCATTATTGTATGCACATACCAATCTTTTGTTGATGCGTTTTACCTTTTCTCCTCTTGTTGGGGTATGTTTCCATCCCCAGATATAGGTAAAGGAGAACATGGCTTTCAACATGGCCTTATCTTAAGGGGTTGAAGCTTGGAGACATCCTTGTTATGGTTCAGATTTCCCTATACTAGATCCTTATAATATAATATTCATGTAAACCCTGTACGGGAGATGATGATATAATTTTGTAAAATTGAATATAGTCATTACTTTTATTCTGCTGCTACACTTTAGTTGTTTTGAATACTTTTATATAAGATTTGAAAATTTTACACTTGATCCAGCATGCCTTTGGAGTGTGTTTGTATTGGATGTTTTATTCTTCAAATTTTAAGTAGGGAGTGGATCCCCCTCTGGGTCACACTCCTTACAATCATCAAGTCTAATAGAAAAAATAATAAAATAATCAAGATGCAGAATAGAGAAAGAGAGTGGGTTGAGGATAAAAAAAGGTCTAAAGATTCTTATCCATGAGAATTTTAAAAGTCTATTCACGGTCATTGAAGGTACAAACAATTCTAGAAATACTCATCATTACCTAAGTGTCTTCCCAACTTTGTTAATATAACAACAAGATATATGTGTAAGGATGCCTTCAAAGACAAAGATTAGGGATAATCTTATGAAAATTAATGCAATAAAAGCAACATGATCATATGGTTTTCGTGATGTTTTTCTTCAGAAACATTTGGAGAGAGTCTAAGATCCTTTATATCTAATGATTTCCTAGTGTTTTGCAGGTATTTAGATACTACATTCACTGGCATCCTTGGCACTAATTTTTATTCCAAAGAGGTGCACACTAAGGACTACAATCACCTATCACTAATTGTTCTGAATAATGTCAACATCAAATTTATTTTCCATGATGGTGGTTAAAAGAATAAAACAATATCTTATAGATTGGATTTACCCATTACAAATTATATTTATGCCAAAAATGTGAATTATGTATTGATAACACCCAAATTTAGACATTTATGCTAAGTATTTATCTATGGTTTCATGTTGTTATAACCTTAATATGACCAATATAACTCTAGAATCTCATATATATTTTGGTAATTTATAGCATTTTGAAGATAGAGTTGCTTAACTAGCTAATTTTAGGACTTGCGGGCACCGAACTCAAGAAGACATCAATTCTCCAAATTTTGCCCCAAGAAACTTTTCATATCTTGGACCCTATTTTTGGTAGACAGTCCTTTATTAGAAAGCATCCTCGTCAATCAGAAGGTTAATCGACCACCAGTAATACCCCTCGAGGTGTGGGTTTGTCCCTAAGGGTCACTACTATAGGTTACGACTGATATGACAACTACAAGGTTCGCGACCGCTACAAAGGGTTTCAATCGTGACGAAGGTAGCATGGTAATGGTTTCAACTGTGACAATGGTCTTGACCGCGAAAGTGGTGTCAGCCGCACTGGTCTCGACCACGACAGTGGTGTCGATCACACTAGTCTTGTCTGCAATAGTGTTATTGACCGTGATAGTTGTCTTGACTGCTACAACTATTTTGACCATCACACCTATAAATACCCACTCCTAACTTGGAAGGGGTTCCGCTATTCCAACCTTTGAGGATTCCCTTCAGAGACTGGCAGTTCCCAGAGCTTTGTGAGAGAGATCCAAGGTCTAAGAGGGCCAAAGAGTGCGCTCTACATCCATTCCTACAGCTGACCTCCATCCACCATCATCCTCTACCTCCACCTAGCCATTTACACCATTATTCACCAACTTTCCAGTCACCTTCCACCACCATAAATCCACCAAGGTTGTTGTTTGGGGTGAAATCAAGGAGAAAGCAGGCCAAGAGGACAACCCAAAGGTCGAGATCTAGCCCTTTCGGAGGCTAAGGAGCGAGATCCACCTCCTCTCTACGGGCTAAATCTCTTCCTTGACCTCTTTCGTATACTTTTCCTCATTTGTTTATGTACAAATGATGTTATTTCATCTTTTTTTGGTGCCAACTATGCTTGCCCATTTCTAGTTGATCTTTGTTACAACCCCACATCCTTATAACCCCCAATTAAAGGAGACCGAGAGGTCGAAGCCGCACCCATGACTTCCGGATCAAAGGTTGGACAATTAACCAAAAATAATTATCAAATTTTAACATACTATGTTGAAAGCTGTAAGAAAATAAGTTTTTGCATACCTTTTTGAAAACTTGGATTTCTAAACTTCTATCCACACAGAATATAATCTATCTAATCCTCCTTGGCACTTTAATTCTCATTTAGTACCACATGTGCCACTTTACTGTTTGTTCTTTTCACAGTACCTAAAACGCCGACAAACAAAATGTCGGTCAGCCGAAGCTAGTATGTGGGGGAAACAGATAATGTTCAACTATGTTAACAATATAATCACTCAATTAATCATTTAACAATCAAGATTACGTTTTAAGCCAAACTACTCGATCCATACCTATCCACAACTCTGTGTTGTCCCTGTAAGGACTTATATGGTACCTCTGTAAAGGTGACTTGATGGACCTACCCTCTAAGCAGCCATATACTAAGTCATTCATGACCTGATGGACCTACCCTCTAGGTAGTCATATACCAGGTCAGCCATTACGACACAGAGGGGATCAGGATATGAGATAGAAGGCATATACATTATGTGATAGTCATAGTCACTTTCTAATTGCAGTATGAACATCCAAACAGTTTAGTTGCATTCAATGCGATTAAACATTCGAGAACCCTTCGGAAAACTAAAGTGGTTATTCATAATTAACCACATACCTCATTTGATGATTTCAGAAGCATTAAGAAAATCCAACCAAGCATGCAATCCAAGTAATTCAAAAATCACATAATTCCTGAAAAGAATATGTACTCTATTTATTACACACTTTATCAAGAACCTACTTTATTAACTTGGATTCACTTTCTATGGTTTCTAATCCACATTAAGGTTTCATTAATATTCATTAGGGTTTCCTAGATAAATTTCTCAAACTTTATCCTTTTTAAGTTAACAAACCCTAATATATCCTTTTCCATTTTTATGAACCTTAATTGCTCAACTATTCATTTTAATAGTCTTTTATACCCAAATTGACTTAGGATCATCAAATCCCTATTTATTCATGGATTTGAACAATTAAAAGACATATTCATCTAAATTAGGGTTTTCAAGCTCATTAGTGCATAATTATGCACGAAACCCTAAATTAAACCAATTATATAAAAAAATCTTCTTTTTTATATCCTATTCTCACTTTTATTAACAATAGGTTAATATCAACTTGAATTATTAAGACCACTTACCATCAAATGTAAGGGTTTTCCCTTAATTAAAACACTAAAGATGATAACTTTATGTATTCCAATTTCAAGCATATAAACTCTAAATTAGACTAATTATGTGCAAATTTCTTCCTTTTTGAACATAATATACCTTTTTACATTTAACAGGTTAACATCAACTCTAATGATCCATTAAACCCTATTAAACACATTAATCATATCAAAATAGGGTTTCTTAATCTTTTGTTTTTTTTTGGTGAACTCAGCTCCTTCTATTTCTTTTTATAGTTTTGAGAATGTACAAAAAAAAGAAAGAGAAAACGTCTTAAGGAGCAAAACCTCCCAAGACAAACAAAAGACAGAAACAGGAAGAGAAACTATACAGAAAACAAAACTCCTATACACTGTCCATCTAAAGGTCCAGGTCTTGTAGAATGAGATTCCAAATAAGATCAACATCCTTGGGAATCCCACCATGAACTCGATCATTTCTCTCCCTCCACAGCCAGCTGAAAATACCAAGACCAAGAAGATAGGCCTTTCTATCTTTGAAAAGATAGATATCATTTAAAGACCTGGGTTGCCGAAGATTCAGAAACACACTGGCTCTCCTCCAAATCTCAGACGAGTAAGAACAACTGAACAAAAGATGCTCAAACTCCTCTTCCTCCCTGCAGTAGAGAAAACACATTGACGCAAGGCTGATCCCAATATGTTTCACAAAGAAAGAAGTCGGAAGTCTTCTATGACCAACTTTCCAGCCAATCATTCTCCAATTGCTTGGGCAGCTGAAACTCCAAAGCCACTGAAAAAAGACAATAGTCCCATTCTCAAGGTGGAGACATCTCCAAATATATTTACAATTCACCTCCGTCTTTCCAACAAACAGGATGTTATCACTCTCACCAGTAGGACTCGGAGTAGAATGGAGAACCTCAATCAGACACTTGTGAAGTCTAGAGTTCTCAACAGTCCAAGAGCCATTACTTATAAGATGACTGAGTTTGGCATCAAAAGGGAATCCCAGCTGGGTAATACTCTGTCTTCCCAGCACTTCAGACAAGAAATTCGACCCCTTACACCAGGGATCCTTCCAAATACTAATATCTTTACCATCACCAATGACAATAGTAATATATCTTCTTAAGCAGTCTCTTTCACCAAGAATTCTTCTGAACAACCACGAAAAACTCTCATTAATAGGAAGAGACCAGAACGAATGCTTCATTATGTACTTCTCATGTATCCATTTTATCCATATACTGTCATTCTTCTTGGCAATGTCCCAACCATCCAAGAGAATATACGACTGAATAATGTCTCTAATACATTTAATCCCTAAGCCACCTTCCATCTTTGGTTTAACAACCTCAATCCACTTAACCAAATGAATAGGATTTCTACTAGCAGTCTTCCCCCAAATGAAATTCCGATAGATCTGCTCAATTTCATCACAAACAGCACAAGGGATAGGGAAACTAGCAACCCAATAATTAGTCATAGCAGTAAGAGTAGACTGAACAAGCTCAACTATACCTGCCATAGAGAGCTGACTTGCTTTCCAACCATCAAGGTGACTCTTAATTCTGTCAAGAAGGGGACTACAATGAGCCTTAGTCAACTTACCAACAACCAAAGGAATACCAAGATATCTCTGCGGAAGACTCCCTTCAGCAATGCCCAAAATGCTGCCCATCAAATTATTATTAGCATTTTGACTATAGAGAACAACACTCTTATCAGTGTTAATCTTCAAACCAGTAGCAACATATAGATGGTCAAGCACCCTTTTAATAGCATAAGCACTCCGATCATCCGCCTCAGAGAATATCATCAAGTCATCAGCAAAAATCAGATGAGAGATAGAGAAATTGGACGAAGCCTTCAAAGGTTTCAAATTACCCTCTTTAACCTCTTTATCAAGAAGAAGAGTAATAACCTGCATAACAAGAACAAAAATGTAGGGAGCTAGGGGATCCCCCTGTCGAACCCCATTACTCGGTTGAAAGGATTCAGAAGCTTCTCCATTAATAAGGATCTCATAGGAAATAGTGTTAAAAATCTCCTTGAGCCACACAACCCAACAGTGAGGAAAGTTCATAAGCTCAAAAATAAGAAAAATGGCCTCCCAAGCAACTGAGTCATAGGCTTTAGAAATGTATAACTTGATACACATCTTAGGCCTACACTCCTTCTTGTTAAAATCATGTATCAATTCATTAGACAAAAGAACAGCATCCTTGATAGACCTACCCTTCACGAAAGCACATTGATTACTACTCACTACAGAAGGCAAAACAAGTTGCAATCTATTAGCAAGAAGTTTGGAGATAACTTTATAGAAGACATTGCACAAAGCAATGGGTCTAAAATTCTTGAGCTCACTGGAATTCTTCACTTTCAGAATAAGAGTAATGAAAGTACGATTAGCTTCACTAAGCAATCTCCCAGAATTAAAGAAACCAAGGACAGCCCTAACAACATCCGAGCAAATAACACTCCAACAAAACTTGAAGAAGTGACCATTAAACCCATCAGGTCCTGGGAATTTGTCAGAATTAAGATTCCTAACTACATCAACAACTTCCTTCACAGAAAAGCATCTATGAAGAGCCAGCTTATGAACATCATTCAACTTAGGAAAGACCAACATCTTCAGAATATCAACATCAATACTGTGACCATTATTGAATTAGGAAATATAGTACCCCCGAATATGCTGTTTAATCTCAGAACAGTTAGTGCTAATGCTCCCACCAATATCAAGGGCACGAATATGGTTAAAATTTCTTCTTACTTTAATCAAAGAATAAAAAAACTTAGAGTTGGAGTTCCCCTCTTTAAGCCACTTGACTCTAGATTTCTGTCTTAGCAAAGATTCTTCATGCTTATTAGCAATAACGGCTTCATTTCTTCTAGCAACAGCTTCAATTTGCAGCAGAACATTAGAAGGGTCTTTATCAAGGTTGCTTTGTGCTTCACAAGCTAACAAATTGATCCTCTTAGCAAAATCAGTGAAATTTCCAACTGTGCTTCTATTCCACTTAGACAACTCATATCTGAGCTTCTTAAACTTACTATAGACAATGAAACTAGGAAAGCCAGTGTCATCCCCAGACCAACTTTTTCTAACAATGTTCCTGAAGCCTTCTTTTTTAGTCCAATCATTAATGAAACGAAAGGGGGAAACAATTTTACCTTTCTCACCAATGTCTAGAGTGAGAATCTTATGATCACTAATAATATTGGAATGAAGAAAACCTTTGAACTCAGAAAACTCCCTCATGTAATCAAAATTATAGAGAATCCTGTCAATAAGAGAAGTGACAAAAAAATCCCCCGATTGATGGTTATCCCAAGAAAAGGAGGGTCCATTCAGGCCCAGCTCAAAAAGACCAGAATTGAGAATACAATTATTGAAATCATCCATGGATTTCTTAGTAGGAGGATCTCTGCCCAGCTTTTCTTCATCCTTTCTAACAACATTAAAATCACCTAAAATGACCCAAGGAGAAGACACACTCGAATTAATAGACTCAATATCAGTTCATAATTTCTCCCTATCACCATCTGGATTATGCCCATAGATAACCGTCAAGAGGAAACTCCTGTTGTCACAAAAAACCTCCATATGAATTAACTGATCAGATTCCTGAATCTTAGTAATATTGCAAATCTCATCCCTCCACAGAACTACAACTCTACCGAGAACATGAGATGAGTGATTAGAAATCCAACTAAAATCAGAAAAATATCTACTAAGAATCTTTGAAATCTTCTTTTGTCTAACTTTAGTTTCATTGAGAAGAATAACATGAGGATTGAACTCTCTTATTTTTTTCCCAGACTGTTGAGACCTTGAGGTTAAGACCCCTAACATTCCAGGACAACATATTGAGATTGAGACTAACCATCAGAAACTGTTGAGACCAGTACTTCACTGGTTTGGAACTCCCTCCTCCTATTCTCTTCAGTCACTACTTTCAGATTAGCAAATTTATTTGAAAGAGTAGAAGCTTGAGTGACAATCTCCTGGTCCTTTATATTATTTCTAGTTTTACCCTTCAATTTCCTCCTTCTGTTCCCTTTTTTAACAACTTCAAATCCCTCCTCCTCCTCATCTTGAATGACAGCAACATTATGAGGAGGATTAGAAAGATCTACAACCCCGTCCAGAGCTTCCTGGAATCTGTCACTATCTCCTTCCAATGAAGTCAGAATGCTTTCCTCAAATGAGTCATTAGTACATGGAATTCCTCTTCTTCATCTTGGACTTGCCTCAACAGACCATCATGTCCTTCCTGATTCAGATTAACACGATGAGAAGAAGTGTCATTAACTCTAATTCAGCCACTTTTTTAGACAAATCAGTAGCAGTAGCATTGTCACAATTAATCTTATCATCTTGAACTTTATGAATCAGAATTTCTCTCTGAGGAGTTTCATCAACAACCTTAGGTGCAGGTATTTCCATAGAAACAGAGGAATCGGGAGCAGCAACTTTCTTGACCCACACTTTCTTAACCTGGTGATTTGAACCTTTAGCAGAATCTCTACAGTCAGCATGTCCGAACAAATTACACACCGAACAGACCTGTGGCACCCATTCGTATTCAAAGTTAACAGTATTAGAGACACCATCATCGCTTGAAACTTCTAGTTCAAGAGGAAACGTCGACGCAGCCGATATCAGAACTTGAATTCTAGCATATTCAAGATTCCTCAAACTAAAGGTCAATCTGTCTGCTCGTAAGGGGAATCCACTATAAGACCCGATTCTTGAAAACATCTTCATATCCCAAAGCTCCAAGGGAAGATTATGAATCCTAACCCATACCGGCATGTCAGTCAACCTGAACCTTTTCAGAGGATCCCCAGGCTTCCATTTCATCAGAACCATAGGCCTTCCCCTGACGAAGTAGATTCCATTGTCTAAGACATTCTCCAGATCCACTTCATCCGTGAATTTAATCAGGAAGAAACCTCGACCATGGTTCAGTATCTCAATCGACCCATTCAGTATCCAAATCTGAGATAAATACTTCTCCAATGTAGGAAGATGAGGATTGAAGCCAACTATGTAACCTGCAACACATCGCTTCCATCTATCTGAATTCTTCTCAGCTTCTTCTCTCGGGTAGATGAGCTTCTGGTTGCACAACTCTATATCCACCTTCTCCAGTGAAGTATCGTAGTGTTGGTATATGTATGCCCGTAGAGCCATCCCAAGCGATTGCATGGAGTCGGATATTAATTAATCCACGAGCAATTTAATTAACGCAACGTTTATGTTTACTGATGGGTTTAGGAAACCCTACTTCCCTTTGTATCCTATTTAAAGGAGGATTGATGGTCGATATCTATATAAGATAGATATAGGTTTTTTAGTTTACGCTCACGCACGTAAACCTAGTTGTCGCCGTCCTAAGGAGAGAAAGGAGAGCAACGCACCGCTAGCATGCCGCCGCAGAGACACACTCCTTCCTGCCAGCTTGAGAAGCGCGACGTGGAGTTCCGTCCATCCGCGTGGACGAAGTAGAGATGCAGACGCCTTGACGCCTGCGTTCGGAGGACGTCGACGACCACCTGTACGTGCTGCGAGCAACGTACGTCACCGCCGCAAAGGAGCATCGCCAGATCAACCTGCGACAGCGAACGGGAGAGAAGATCCATCCGTATTTGACAAACAGTGTTGCACCGTCGTGCAGCGGGACATCGTCGGACTTGCTCTGCGATAAGGTATATCCCGCAAACCTGTTTCCGAATACGCTGTTATCGACGAGATCCTGTTACGGGTTGTGTGGATTTAGTTGCTTCCGCCGCGCATGTTTTCTCCACAAAACCCAACACGTAGAGCCTTGGTTTCATCAGTTCCGCTCATGACTTTGTGTTTTCAGATTGAGCATTCAGATCTTTACTCACTCCAGATGAGCGAACGAGAGAGGAGGGAAGGGGGGGCCCTCCAGCCTCAGGCACAGTGCCTCCGATGAGCTCCTCATCGCACCGCCGGGTATCGCCAGAGCTCATCGCGCTTGTCACTTAAAACAAACTCTTTTTGAAGGGTTTTTTAATTGACTATAGTAAAAATATTCCTATAGTGGGATTTGAACCTGAGTCCCTAGTTTAGAACCAATGTACTTCTACCAACCCAGCTACACCTTTGCCTTTTCATTAATTCATTAAAGATGATAATTTACACTATATTTCGAACTATGATCAGATTCAGGCTATAAAAATATTTTCATTGGATTCCTCTCGTTCTCCTGATCAAAATTCATACATAACATGTTTTAATCTGAGCTACGGTTAAATAAATATGAATTTTTCATTAAATCACTTACTGGACCAATAAGAAGAGGCCACGTCGCTCCATGCCCATGCAAGGTGCTGCGCTTTGTTTTGGAAAACATGACGAATTGACTCTTATACCCTTGGGCCGCAGATTGCTGCTTCATGCTCAGGAGGGCTATTCTTGTCCAATCGACACGCATGTCATCTTCTTCCCTCCGACGGCGCGTCCAGCCGCCCTAGACGCGAGGTGTAGGGCTCCTTCTCTCCCCCTGGGTTCCAGTGACCTCTGGCGGCAGTGCCTCCACCTCCGACACACATTGGCTCTCCCATGGACGCCAATCTCTTGCGCTCCAAGCTTCTGGCCTGTGTTGGCCAAGCCTACCTTCGCGGCCGACCTTGCAGCCATCCAGGGCTGATGCGAGAGCTTTCAGGCACGGTCGCGACAGCCAGGTTATTTCCTTAGCTCTGTGGTACATCCAGATACCCTGATAACTCCTTGTTGGCCCCTAGTTGTTCCCTTCATTCTAAGGATAATCCTCCTTCTCATGGCTAGGGTTTTGCCCAAGAAGATGAAGAAGAGGGAAGAAAGGATACGTGCAACTCTCTAGAACTCACTTCTGAGCTCTACCCCATTTATAGGGGAGGGTTTTCGCACCCTAAGATGTGTGTCTATCAAGCTGCAAGGTCTTGTCCCATTAGGAATCCAAATCCTTCTTTAGAAAGCAACTTTTCTCTCTCTTCTTTATTATTCCTTTGATATCCTTTACCTTGATATATTAGAATTTTGAAAATCTCTTCTTTCATCTTCTTAGTACTTTCCTTTTATTCTAGTGGCACAAAATTCTATTTTCATTTAATAGTAAATACTTTCTTTTTGCAAAACCACATAATGCATCACATTATCCTCTTATTTTACAATTTTGGTATTCTCTCTTTCTTTCCTCTTTATTGGGACTCCTTGGATCCCAAGAAACTCTATTATTTCAAAATCCTTTTTATTGGATACTCATTATCCTTCTAGATGCATCTACATGCATTATTCTTCATTATTATGTATATTTCTTATTAAAATATTTCTTTTTGAGGATTTCTCTTTATTTCTCTTTTATTTTTCCTCATTGGTATTCCTTTTATCATTAGGAATTCTTGGGATACGAAATTCCTCTAAGGATTACCCAATTACACATCTTTCTACTTATTTCCCACATTTTACCATTATTTTCAATTTCTTTCTTAATAAAGAAATACTTAATTAATCTTTTCTTTTCTTATTGCACTTTTTATGCAACTTTGGACTCCTTGGAACCCAAGGAATTCAAGAGGCACAAAATCCTCTTTGGATCTGCCTTCTAGAGGTTTCCACATATATCTTTTCTCAAATATTCAGTTATTCATTTACTAATTGAATTTCCTTGTTATTTCCTTGTTATTGGGCCCAATAGCCAATAAAGCTCACAACACAGACATCAAGGCTATTATAAACAAAATCCATGTATTCAAAACAAATTATACCATTCTTTGTTCAATTATCCTTAATATGAGAAATTGCATTTCTCACCAATTGAACCCAAAAATTGGGGTTGTAACATCCTTCCCCTCTTATAGGAATTTTGTCCTCAAAATACAAACAAGCAAACAAACAATTCAGGACAAGATTCTTACATGTCCATAATTGGCCCCTATGTGGCTTTACCCTACCCATGGCACTTCCAAAGAACCTTTATCATCACTTATTCTTTTCTCTGAGTCCTTTCACTCTGGCGTCTATAAACAGCACATATGACTCAGGTCATTTCAGCCTCCCTTGGGGCTCACTAGGTTCATTGCTCAGTACATGGTCGGGGTACTTCACACAGTGCTCTAAAACGGACACATGGAACTCATCACACATTACTCTATCCCGAGGGGTAAGGTCAATCTTAACCTTTTCACACAGTGCTCCTTTCAGCCATTGCACGATCAAAGTGACTTCATCTACACACACTGTGGTCCTTTTCTAACCATCATGTGGTCCTTCACCAACATCACCTTACTGAAGTGGTGACCGACACAACCTCTCTGATAGAGCTGCATTGAATCCTGATATTGGCTATGGTGGTCATTGTCACATCTTTCATAGGACAAGAACTGTCTCTAGATATCACCCTGAACAAGCACACATGCCCTCATCAGACCCTTTAGTCTAGATCATACTAACCATAGTTAGGGGTGATAAACTCTATTAACATCGAGTTCTTCATGCACCTACTTCCATCTTTTGGAAGGAAACCTTTAGGTCAACCTCAAGAACCTTTGAACTCGCTTCCTGGTGTAGTTGAACCATCTCTCTCATGGGTAGTTCAACTAGATTTGTCCCTTAACAGAACTCTTTATTGCTCATGTCATCTAGGTAAGGCGACCTACCATAACCCATATTGCACACCGACCTTTCTTGGTCAAGGGGAGACTTATCACAACATCCATATTGGTGAACTCCCATTCCCTCTCAGGGACTCTTTTGTCCTCTATATCGATACACTGGATTATTGGGGTTCATCCTTTACCTCCTGGCTTTCATGGTCATAAACCACATGCAACTTCATCTTAAGCATCCAAAGTGCTATCGCCATTTTACCACATTGTAGGGTGATATTCAATCATGCTTTCCCGTATGTCATTATTCTTCAAGATCAATACCTCAAAAACCTAAACAATTTTATCGGGGTTTCATCACTTTATTTTCCAAAGAAGTGCACTTGAGGTTCTACCACCATTTTTTCATCGTATCAAGGACTAAACTGGCTAACCAAACAACCCTTACCTTTTCAATGTATCTTGTTACATCTGAGTGTTGTCCAAACACCTCTCCTTTCCAAAGTTAGGGTTAGCCAAACAACCTCTTCTAGCTTCAAGTCAGATGTATCTCGACCAGTGCAACCATTACCACTTCACATTCTTAGGTATTAGGTAACATTGAAGACATACACATCCATGTATTTCACCTCAAATTCTATGTCTATTTTCATTAAGAACACTCTCTGATTTCATCATCACGGTGATCAAACTCACCCTGGTATAACTTGTAAGTTCCACACAGCTCATGATAAAAACATCCTCATAAGGTGACTACCTCATTCCTCTTAGTGTTTGCAAACCATCCATGTATCATTCACTTTACCAGGGTAAGATATCTTCTCTATCCCCATTCCTTGTGGCAACGTTCCAACCTACAACATATCTTATCCTTGGTGTATGGCATGCGTAATGTCCTATCTCTCACTCTCATAACAAGAGGAAATAAGCATTTGGTTGCAGTCCAAATATAGAGTTCTTCCTGTTCCAAGAGTAGAGATGGTACATCCCACCTTGCCAGTACACCTTTAAATCTAAGTTGCAACGTGCCACATATGTCTCTTCATCACAAACATTTCGATATCAAAGTTACCTCCATGGAAAACTAGTCTTGAGCCTACTGAGGTTTATATCCTTTGTCATCTCCTCTAGGTCTATAGGGTACTGACTCTTTTGGGCTCATCCCTCTTCCCTTATGCATCAAGAGAGTTCCCTACTCATCTGCCCTTTGGGTCCCATGAGTTCATGAAGGTGATCAATCTCCTAACCCATGGCCCTCAAACAATGATAGATGTTACCTCCTGACCCTATGGTCATGTGCAACTAGGGAATTAGGCAACTCCTACTTTCATCGATCATATCCCTACCTGACCCTAGGATAGACTTAGGATTCACCATTATAGTACATGTTTACTTAGAACCTTACCCAAGCCTTCATCATCTCTTTTTCTGCATTCAAGGACTGGCTTTCATCCTTTCATAGGGGTCATGGCAACCTGCCTACCTTGGTCAAGCCCCATACCGGTTACCTCCATGGTAACACATCCATATGCACATAGAGATGGATATCTATGGGTCTGTAGGTTCATTCTCATACCATGTACCTTTCACTTAGCTTCTCAAGTTCTTATGAAACCTCCTCAGGTTACCTCAAAACTGGTGTGCTCCCTACCATAGGGGTCCCTCTCCCAGGATGGGAGGAAAACTATCTCTTGACACCACGATCACAAAAGCTCTTAAGTCTAGGATTTACATCCACACGAGCCTACTTAACCCTAGCAAGCTATTAAGGCACATCGAATCACCTACCGAACCATGCTAGGTCATACTTGTCCTCTTTTCTCAAAGTTAGATCAAAATCACACCTCCCTTTATCATCAACCTAGCTGTGAGGGGTCCATCAAACATACCTTAAACTTAAGGGGCTTCCATTTTCCTCTATTCATGAGGAGTACCATGCTCGCTTCTATAGGAACTCAACTTCTCATCATGAGCCTTAGGTACACCACTTCCCCTCTTAGGCCTAGGAACCCTAGGTTCACTCGTAGGTGTTCAACTGTATGCCCTATCTCTTAACCACGAACCAAGTATGCAAAAGGCATGACATGCACTTCTTGTCATCCTTCAACTCGAGCAACACTTAGAGTTGGATTTTCCTCAAGGACAAACCATAAGGTACAAGGCCTCACAACCTGTTACAAATCTACTTCAGGGTATACGGAACATCTTCTTCCTTTCTCAGAAGGTAAACACTTATACCCTAGGCACATAGGTGCCAGAAACCTCATCCTTCCTCTAGGTTTGGTCCCTATAAAGACAACCAAGGTATCATCAACTTTCAGGGATCGATCATGAGGCAACCACTATCATCCATTGTTCAGGGTTTTAGGCTTCCAACCTTCTTGTTGGGTTTCCTGCTCTTTCTAGAGCTAACCCAACATCCAACCTCACCATTAGAGGTCCTTTCTTCATGAAGGATCATCCTAAAAAGCATGCTCTACGTGGGTGAAGCCTAGGTTCGAACTTATGGTTGCTCAAGATCATCCATAACCCTTTATGCTCCATCATAATTCCTGATCCAGGGTTTCATCCTACTGTCAGCACTATGACGTGCCCTAGGTTCCAGCTATGCCCTACTTGAACAAGCCCAAAGGGTTTCTATGGTCCTTTACTAACATCATCATCAAAGGAGCTATCCTTTACCCTAACATGCACGGCCCTTCCCAGGGTTGGGTTGCCAAAGGTGCTAGGTCACCCACGGATCCTATGGCATCCTAAAGGCATGTCCTTTCAAACACCTGGTCCAACTCATCTCTCTCTAACCTTCACTTAGGGTTAGGGTTAGCATCATCCTCAGAGGATGTGTCAGGTCTCTACTTGCAATGGAGATCTTTATATCCAAGACTAACTTATCCTCCTGACAAGAAGGTCTAGCCTCAGGTCTCTTCTGAGGACATGACAACTTATGTCATACGACCTAAGCATGTATCTATTCTTTAGTTTGCGCTTAATCTATTAACCTTATGCCCATGACATCTTATTTACATGCCTTTCATTAATTTGGTGGAGGATTTCTTAAACCTTATTAACCTTACCCATACCTCAAGAGGGTGAGGAGAAGAAAGAAAACTATAATCCTTTAGGTCCTTATCTGAATTTTGTGATGAGAAGGGATGAATAAGATGCGAATTCCTAAAGGTATCTTATTTCGTTTCATACCCTAAGACTTTGGCCAGGCAGTCACACAGATCCGGGACTCCTCGTATTCCGACAAGCGGTGCGGAGGAAAATATTGCCAGCCCCCGGTCGTGATCCTTTTCTAGACACCTCTATTTTTCAGATAATCCTCTAATAACTCCCTTGGGTTCTATGGAGTTTGTAAAATTTAATAATTATTAATGGTTAACTGAGGAACCTACGCTCTGATACCAAATGTTACGACCCCACCTCCCGATAACCCCCAATTAAGGGAGACCGAGAGTTCAAAGCCGCACCCATGACTTCCGGATCAATGGTTTGGCAATTAACCAAAAATAATTATCAAATTTTAACATACTATGCTGAAAGCTGTAAGAAAATAAATTCTTGCATACCTTTTTGAAAACTTGGATTTCTAAACTTCTATCCACACAAAATCTAATCTATCTAATCCTCCTTTGAACTTTAATTCTCATTTAGTACCACATGTGCCACTTTACTGTTTGTTCTTTTCACTGTACCTAAAACGCTGGCAAACAAAACGTCGGTCAGCCGAAGATGGTATGTGGGGGAAACAGATAATGTTCAACTATGTTAACAATATAATCACTCAATTAATCATTTAACAATCAAGATTATGTTTTAAGCCAAACTACTCGATCCATACCTATCCACAACTCTGTGTTGTCCCTGTAAGGACTTATATGGTACCTCTGTAAAGGTGACTTGATGGACCTACCCTCTAGGCAGACATATACTAAGTCATTCATGACCCGATGGACCTACCCTCTAGGTAGTCATATACCAGGTCAACCATTACGACACAGAGGGGATCAAGATCTGAGCTACAAGGCATATACATTATGTGATAGTCATAGTCACTTTATAATTACAGTATGAACATCCAAAAAGTTTAGTTGCATTCAATGTGATTAAGCATTCGAGAACCCATCGGAAAACTAAAGCGGTTATTCATAATTAACCACATACCTCATTTGATGATTTCAGAAGCATTAAGAAAATCCAACCAAGCATGCAATCCAAGTAATTCAAAAATCACATAATTCCTGAAAAGAATATGTACTCTATTTATTACACACTTTATCAAGAACCTACTTTATTAACTTGGATTCACTTTCTATGGTTTCTAATCCGCATTAAGGTTTCATTAATATTCATTAGGGTTTCTTAGATCAATTTCTCAAACTTTATCCTTTTTAAGTTAACAAACCCTAATATATCATTTTCCATTTTTATGAACCTTAATTGCTCAATTATTCATTTTAATAGTCTTTTATACCCAAATTGACTTAGGATCATCACATCCCTATTTATTCATGGATTTGAACAATTAAAAGACATATTCATCTAAATTAGGGTTTTCAAGCTCATTAGTGCATAATTATGCACGAAACCCTAAATTAAACCAATTATATAAAAAGATCATCTTTTTTAGATCCTATTCTCACTTTTATTAACAATAGGTTAATATCAACTTGAATTATGTCATTAAGACCACTTACCATCAAATCTAAGGGTTTTCCCTTAATTAAAACACTAAAGATGATAACTTTATGTACTTTTACAATTTCAAGCATATAAACTCTAAATTAGACTAATCATGTGCAAATTTCTTCCTTGTTGAACATAATGTATCTTTTTACATTTAACAAGTTAACATCAACTCTAATGATCCATTAAACCCTATTAAACACATTAATCATATCAAAATAGGGTTTCTTAATATTTAACTCATTAAAGATGATAATTTACACTATATTTAGAACTAGGATCAGATTCAAGCTATATTACTATTTATTTTGGATTCCTCTCATTCTCCTGATCGAAATTCATATATAACTTGAATAAATATGAATTTTTCATTAAATCACTTACTGGACCAATAAGAAGAGGCCACGTCGCCCCATGCCCATGCAAGGCAATGTGCTTTGTTTTGGAAAACATGACAAATTGACTCTTATACCCTCGGGCCGCCGATTGTTGCTTCATGCTCAGGAGGGTTATTCTTGTCCAATCAACTCACAGGTCATCTTCTTCCTTGCGACGGCGCGTCCAGCCACCCTAGACGCGAGGTGTGGGGCTCCTTCTCTCCCCCTGGGTTCCAGTGACCTCCGGCGAAAGTGCCTCCACCTCCGACACACCTTGGCGCTCCCATGGATGCCAATCTCTCACGCTCCAAGCTTCTGGCCTGCACTGGCCAAGCCTACCTTCGCGGCCGACCTTGCAGCCGTCCAGGGCTGATGCGAGAGCTTTCAGGCACGGTCGCGACGGCCAGGTTATTTCCTTAGCTCCATGGTACATCCAGCTACCCTGATAACTCCTTGCTGGCTCCTAGTTGTTACCGTCATTCTAAGGATAATCCTCCTTCTTGTGGCTAGGGTTTTTCCCAAGAAGATGAAGAAGAGGGAAGAAAGGATACGTGCAACACTCCAGAACTCGCTTCTGAGTTCTACCCCTTTTATAGGGGAGGGTTTTTGCACCCTAAGATGTGCGTCTATCAAGCTGCAAGGTCTTGTCCCATTAGGAATCCAAATCCTTCTTTAGAAAGCAAGTTTTCTCTCTCTTCTTTATTATTCCTTTGATATCCTTTATCCTTGATATATTAGAATTATGAAAATCTATTCTTTCATCTTCTTACTACTTTCCTTTATTCTAGTGGCACAAAATTCTATTTTCATTTAGGAGTAAATACTTTCTTTTTGCAAAACCACATAATGCATCACATTATCCTCTTATTTTACAATTTTGGTATTTTCTCTTTCTTTCCTATTTATTGGGACTCCTTGGATCCCAAGAAACTCTATTATTTCGAAATCCTTTTTATTGGATACTCATTATCCTTCTAGATGCATCTACATGAATTATTCTTCATTATTATGTATATTTCTTATTAAAATATTTCTTTTTTGAGGATTTCTCTTTATTTCTCTTTTATTTTTCCTCATTGGTATTCCTTTTATCATTAGCAATTCTTGGGATACGAAATTCCTCTAAGGATTACCCAATTACACATCTTTGTACTTATTTTCCACATTTTACCATTGTTTTCAATTTCTTTCTTAATAAAGAAATACTTAATTAATCTTTTCTTTTCTTATTGCACCTTTTATGCAACTTTGGACTCCTTGGAACCCAAGGAATTCAAGAGACACGAAATCCTCTTTGGATCTGCCTTCTAGAGGTTTCCACATATTTCTTTTCTCAAATATTCCATTATTCATTTACTAATTGAATTTCCTTGTTATTTCCTTGTTATTGGGCCCAATAGCCAATAAAGCCCACAACACAGACATCAAGGCTATTGTAAACAAAATCCATGTATTCAAAACAAATTATACCATTCTTTTTTCAATTATCCTTAATATGAGAAATTGCATTTCTCACAAATTGAACCTAAAAATTGGGGTTGTAATAATCTTCTTCTTGTCTATGTAGCCCGCTTTGGGCATGCTTATGTACTTTTATGGTAAGCAATTAGTTTTGTTCCAGATCTATTATTTTTTCTGATTTATCTTCTCTTTTTGGTTATTATTGTGGGAGTGGTTGATCTCTTTCTTGCTTGAACTTCCATTTCTATATAAATTGAGAGATTTGTTGTACAAATGAATGAGATAAGGTAGTTTGGATTGAATCTGAAAGGAGGAGGTTCAAAGGAGTGGTTCCTAATAGCTTTGAATGTCCTCAACCTAAAAGGATATCCAAGATATTCAGGGGTGTTGATACATAATCCTTGAGAGAGGTTTTGGATTTTTGATGGAGTTTTAGTCATGTTGTGCGAGAGCGAGTGGGATGACCCCCACAGGACAACTACCATGGTACATGCTATGTTTGTATGTGAGACTTTTGCTAGTGTGTTTGAGGGTCGTCTACACCCGAGAACGGGTGCGTCGACTGCTCAACATGTGGTTACATAGTAAGGAACTCCTTCCTTCTGATTAGTAGAATCTGACGGGCTCTGTTTTGTTTCCTTTTGTTTTCCTTGCTTTGTTTTATCTCGTGACACTTTGCTAGACTAGTTCTAATTTCATACTTTTATCAACTATTGGATTGTCTTATCTGACTTAGTAGAAAAGTCTTAAGCATCTTAAACATACCCACGTCCTTGTGTTCGACCCCGTATATTTACTTCAACCACGTAATTAAAGTTGCGGGAGTCCTTGAAGGTTTTGGGTTATATATTTAAAGTCCGATTTATCTTTGGGAACGCACCTCCAGTTTTGGAGCATGCGCTCAGGCCAATCATGTATAATATCATCTTTTTTTAAGAAATCATTTATACCATTTGGATAATATTAATGGTTCACCTATGTATCGTGGTGAAGCTTGATCATTTAAAAGTGTATGATAGAATGAGTTGGGACTACATCTAGGCACTCATTGATCTACTCATGGTGATTGTAATAACTAGAGACATTTATATTGCATTGGAGGATACCTTAATCTCATTAAAAGAGAAAAGAGGGGTTCAATAAGGTGATCCTTTGTCACTACATAAATTTTTTCTAGATAGACTGAGTCGAGAAATCATTGAAGAAGAAGGAAATGGTAACTAGAAATCTTTGAGTATTATAAAAAGAGTCCCTTTGTTCTCAGATTTCATGTGTGTAGGTGATACCATTTTGTTTGTAGAAGCTTCCATTGCTCAATCTAGTACAATATTGAGATGTGTCTCTAAATTTGGGAAGGAATTAGTTCATAATTAGCCAAAGAGAAATATCAATTTTTTCCTCTAAGAACAGTTTGTGCCATCAAAAGGAGAGTTAGTATAAGAATGGATATAATTCAAACTAAAAACATGGATAAACACCTTGTTCCTCCCATTTTAGATACCAAAGAAAACAAAGAAAGATATTTATCATCTATGAACGACATTGATAGGAGAATCAACTACCAAGTCAATCGTGCTTTATCGTTTGCCAAACAAGTTACAACTAAACTAGTTTTGATTTCAATGCCAACTTGTGTAATGCACAAAAACCAACTACATATTTCCATATGTGATGTATTGCACCAAACCATACATAATTTCATATGGGAAAATATGGGAGAGAATAAGAAAATAAGCACATTTGAGTGGAAGAAGATGCTTGCTATCAAGGAATGCACACACACAAAATGTGGTCTTCTTTCCAAAGAAGTTTGGGACTTCACATCACGAAGAAAAATTCAATGGTCATGGCTATGGAAGCAAAGTATTATCATGTAAAAGACTAAAAAAGATTGAGTGGCTCTAGACTATGGAACTTCATCCTCAAAAATGAAATTTTAACTGGGGAAGATTGAGACAGATGGTGAATCAACTTCAGCATGCGATGAGGAAAAGTTAGTGGTTGAGACCACAAGAAAACCAAGTAACTAGAACCCAATGGCAATCAAAGAGATGAAAGTTTCTACATTTCTAGTGAAGGTGTGTTGGATGAGATCCTTGTTAATCACTAGTTTGATGAAGGTATAGTCGGAAAGATATTTAGCATGGCCCATGTGAAACACACATAGAAAAGGATAAGAGTTAGTTTAAAAGAATAGATGATGGCCAATTTCTTTAATGTCAATTTGTAACAATCTTAGGAAGCATGTATGCATACATATTCAAGGATGAAATAGGAGGATATGGAAGCTTCCAATGGCTTACCAGACAAGATATTGTTTATGAAAAACACTATACGAAGGAATGATGACTAATCAAAATTTATGTATGTCGTGGAATGATGAGAATGATGTCCTAGGTGCACTATCTAGGTTGAGATCATTCTCTACATGTTGAAGGAGTGGTCAACTATTAAACCAATATGGCATGATATTGATAACCATCATGGCATGTATATATAAATTGAACATAATTTGAGTAGTGGATGTCATGCATTCTAAAGAACAATTTGATCTCCAAATAAACCTATTTTGGTTTCCATTACAGCAGATACAATCTAGAGACTAGGGAATGAGAAGGTTTTTGTCAACTCTCTAACTCCTATACTGAAGGCATGTTAAGAAATTGCAAAGAAGATGCATCTTACACTCCTAGCGTACAAGTTATCTAATTAGACAAGTCACTCAGGTAATGTTGTAGAAGGATGGAGTCGACCACCACTAGGAGAGATGAAGTTGAATGTAGTCAGACCCGTAATCAAAAGAATTAACAAAGAGGCGACCACTTTTTTCATTATATGGATTTGTTAATAGTTGAGATGCCATCCATTACTAGAAGACTTCAAGAAGTACTAGAAGTTAGATACAATGTTGTTGTTGAAACTAACAATCAATTGAAACACAACCCATTGCAATCATAGGTATATATCCTACTATAATTCTAACATATTGTCTCATGTTCCATAGAATCAAAAACATAAAAAGAAAAGTGAAAGTCCAGAATAAGAGCAGAAGATCGAACATCGTGGTAGACCAACATGTTGAGTGGGCATCAAGGCTGGGGTTGGAGTACTATGTATGGGAGAATTGGCCTAGATTCTTATATGAGGATCACATATTGGAGGGAGGGTTGATTGGTCGATACACTGTTATAGTTGTAGTTCCTACATGTGAAGGGTAAGACACACAAACACCTCTTGTGTTTATAATAAAATACACGGATTTGAATGTAAGTTATTTCTTGACTCTTTAAGTTACAAATCGGTCCTTGTTTATTCTTATAATTAAATATATAAGTCTTAGACTGGGATTGTTTGTAATCTTTGCCTCTACTCCATCAAATTACAGATTGTTTCTCATCTTATAATAAAAGTCATGAGAAAGGTTGCATGTGATTTTGAACTTTAGTTTACTGAACTACTAATTGGGTTTTTTGAATACCAATAAAGTTATATGAAATGTTGTAGTGTGATATGACTTCTAAATGTTTTGTCACTCATGTCATCATTTTGTGCTTTCCAATGTTGGGAGTGTCGCATAACAAAGTTTGAAGAAGGTGGTCACTCTGACGTGACACCAGCAAGGATTACCACATGTGACGTTGTTGACGTCAAGAAAGAGTTATGATTACTTCTATCTTCTACTTATCCTTTTAGTGATCTTCTTCTTATTTTTAATATTGTAATTGTTATATAGTTAGTATAATCGAATTTCAATATCTTTCCTTTCAGACTACCAAACCCACAACATAATTTCCTATGTGCTATGTTATTATATCAGTTTATCGTTAAGTTGGATAAGATATTGCAAAAACAATTCTACCAGTAGTGCAAAGAGAGGTTGTAGTGTCATTTTTCTTAGTCCTATAGTTTTGGCTATATAGCAACACATAGGTGGACGATGCTATAGTAACAAGTCTACAACATCGACTTTAGTTGTTCAAAGAAACCAACACATTAATTATAGCATTGGTTGGAGAAGGTAAAGAAACTAAGGATAAAAACAACACATCACGTCAGTTTCCTATACAAACCAACAACAGACCCTAGATAGCAGAGTTTTTCTTTTTTCTAATGAAGTCTCTCTAACCTCGGTTTTACCCCATAAACCAACGCCTCAGACTGCATTTTATTTGCAAATCTTTATAAAAAAAACTTTAGCGTCGATTATCATAACCAAAATTGACGCATCGAGGTTGCAGCCTTAGTTTGTTATCAAGAATTGACGCATTAGACTATTTAATTAGTATATTTCTATATAAGACTTTAGAGTCGGTTTCGCAATCAAAACCGACATTCTTGTGTTTTACCTTTAGTTTTGTACCCAAACAGACGCCTCAAATTGTATCTTATTAGTAGATTTATATAACAGACTATAGTATTAGTTTTCATAACCAAAAATTTAATTACTTTGATGTAGCCTAGATTTTAGTGCTTGTAATCGACATATGTGTTTCTTCTTACAGAAAAACCACGTGTTACAGACCTATAGTTTTGAAGGTCGTCTGCAATTTGCGAACATGTAATGGAAATACACATACAAACTAAAACTGTTTCATTTCATATTCACTAGCCATTCATCACCAAATCATACATATTCCTTTTTACGTGATCCATTCACCACCATATCAATAACTTTTTTACTTCTGTTATCCGTATCCATTCATCACTTAGTCATATATGCATTCATGTATCTAAAACATTCATAGATTTTCAGAACGCACAAAAGATTGTATTAACTTGAAATAAAGTAGTGTGTTTATATATTAGTAAATACAAAAGATAAGAACAAAGTAATCAGTCGGTCGCATGACCAATCTTGTCCCCGTGCCTAGGGTTCCGTCTTCCTGGAACGTCGACCGTGCAGGTGGTTGTCTTCCTCCTCTCTTAGGTTAGGGTTTTCTTATGCAGGTCTAAGACGTTCTGTGGGTGCTAGATCCCACCTGGGGGCTAGTATCGGATCTGATGGCAGACGACCTAGCAGATCAGTGTGAGAGGATGCGGATTACAGAGGCAGAAGAGGAGGTTGCGGAGGTAAAGGTGGATGACGACCAGATTCTGACAGAGCACATGGAGCTGGCGTTGGTCGCCAGGCTATGGACGGAGAGATCCTTCAATTTTGCGATGATGAAGTGGACCCTGGCGCAGGCGTGGGGACTGCTAGATGCAGTTCTTTTCAAGTCTGTGGATCCAACAACATTCGTGATCCAATTCACGAACTGGAAGGACAAACAAAGGGTTTTGGACGAGGGCCCGTGGAATTTTGACAACAAAATGCTTCTTCTCAAGGAGGTGAATGCGGGGGAGCAACCAGGGTTGAGTTCCGAGATTGCACCATATGGGTCCGACTATATAACCTACGCATGAGATCGTCGATGTCAATCAGGTGCATTGCGGAGAATATTGGGCCGGTGGTGAAGATGGACTGTGATGGATTGGGATGGGAGACCTCTGCTAGACTGGGGGTTACGATTGATGTATCAAAGCCTTTGAAACGAATCCAGAAAGTGCGCTGAAATGATGGCAGTGTGGTGGTCATCGATCTGAAGTATGAAAGGCTACATGTGTTCTGTTTCAATTGCGGGTTGATAGGGCACGCAGACAGGGATTGCCCGAGCTTGGAGGAAGACAATGACAACAGAAGGTTCTGGGAGAACTAGTTGTGGGTGTCTCCCCGTAAGCCTAGAGTTCCACTTGAGGACGAGCTCCTTGGGGGGCGGCGCTCCATGGCAAAGGGACATGTTCAATTCCAAACGAGAAACAAATCAACCCCTGGCCACTTGTGGGGGTCAGAGGGATGGTCTCAGGAGAAGAACGAGCGGAGAGCTGCAAGTGCGCACGGCATGAAGGAAACCATGGAGGTGCAGAGCAAGAGAAGAGAGGTGAATGATGAGCAGACAGGGATAGGAGTCTGTGGGGAAAATCTACCTCCACATGACGCTGCAAGACGGAACCAATACACAACGGCGGACCTCCTTGTAGTGTTCAAAACTTCAGAAATGGCGTCGTGTGGAGAGAAGCAAGTTGGTGAAGATGGGGAGGTAAATGTCCACGGGGGTACAAAGTAGGTTGGAAGGAAGGAAGGGTTGACAGTGATTGAGACTGACCCTTGGGAGGAGGAAGCAGTGCACACGGGGGGAAACAGTAGAGCAAAGGTACAGATGGAAGAAAGCTAGGTCCACGGTAGGATGGAAACAACAAAGGGATGTGGTTTGGGGGAACAAGGAGTGGGTGATGAGAAGGGGGAAACCAATGGCGGGTGGTGCTGGTGGTGGGATGGAACGAGCAGAGGGGAAGGAGGGGGGAAAATGAAAGTTTTGCACATAAGGAAAGTGGTGCTGCCGACAGGCCTGGCTCGTTTCCCTGGGAAGGAGGCGGAAGAGATGGAGAAGGAAAGAGGACATGTGCTAGCTGAATGCAGATAGAAGCTGAAGATGAGGAAGGAGATGATACCAAAGGTTACTAATAGTGAGGGGCAGGGAGAGCAAGGGAGAAGCATGCAGGTCACTAGGCAAAATAAACACAAGAGGAACAGAATGAATGTCAATGAGTAGGGCAATGAAGCTATGGATATGGATACAGGCACAACAGGGGTAGAAAATGTTGAAGGATTTAAGAGACAAAAGACAGTGTATAGTGCAGGTCCGGGAGTTGATAACAAAGATGAAACTCACCAAGTAGCGGGTTTTGGGAGAGCCCAACCCCGTGAATAGCCATGAAAACTCTGAGTTGGAACTACCAGGGGTTGGGCATCCCTTCTCCTCATCCCCCTTCATCAATCCGCCACCACCAATACCTATGTGAGGTCACGACGGACCTGGATGACAACTTGACTTCCTCCATCGGTCACTCCTACCCCTAGCTCCCCTGCACGCCGGCGATAGATCCGCCCTGCTTCTGGGCTTGAGGCTGTGTTGTTCGTGCGACTGGAACGGGAGAGCAGGAGCTCCAGGCCGCCGACTCAATTGCAAATCGAACCGGTCAAGTGCTCAGCCAGACCGCCAATAAACCGGCCAAATAGAGATTGAACCAGATCCTAGACCAGCGAGCCTTGTGGCGCAATCGGAGCCACCCTATCTTGATCCAACAACCCTCGATTTTCACAAATAGGGTAAATATCTCCCCTCTATTCAAAAATTCATATAAATGTCAAGATCTTGTTTTAATCATATCTAATACATCCTAACTCCAAATATTATGAATAAGTAGTCCATTTTGATAAGAAAAATCCAATGGATTGTTTAAAAATACTTTTGAAGCTTGACTCTAAATCATGCTTATTGATATCCCTAGATCATATACTATTTCTCATTTAATTTTTCATATGGCTCAATAATGACGTTTAATCTTTGAAAACCCTATATTTGGATTATGATGATATTTTGTAACCTAGATCTGGTCTATTTGAATCATCTACTCTTGAAAGTGAATTATTAGTGATTTGGATCTATTTATTTGATTCAATCTTGATTATAACGAATAATGAGTAATCTTGATATTGATCTAAATCTTGCAAAACCTTGGTATATTCTTGAACCATCAATATGATCATGAATTCCAATTATACTAAGTATGATGATTATGATTTACAAAATTTGATGATGACTTGGATAATGATCATAAATTAGGGTTAAACACATGATCCTAGAAAACCTAGGTAAGTCATTCACACTCGAATATAGTGTATACTTGAAATAATGTTGAACATATTGAAATATTGATTATAAGTGGATGACCTAACCCCAAGGTTGACCTAGGAAAGTGTAACCCTAATATCGAATATTGAAACATGATTTCCAAATATCTTGATCTTGACCCTTGATCCAAACATTGTGTTTTAGGATCTAACTCGAAGGGTCGACCTATTACTCGTGATCTATACTTGAAATCTCAGTGAAAGGTACGCTATTATATGACTCCTCTTTGATTGTATTGTAGATACTTTTATGTATTTCTTGATTGTATACTTGGCTATTTATTTGGATGAGATACTGTAACCTATGATTAGTCTTCTGTTTTTCTATACTATATTTTGAAAAACATGAAAACATAAATTGCATGCCCATTATGACTGCCTGTATATTGATAATGATGATGATATTGATAATGTTGATAATGTTGATATTGAGTACAACAACCCCCTCATTGGAGGCGGGACTTGTACATTGGCCTCCTATGTTCCTATGGTGAGAAGGAGCCTAGTGACCTTCCCCATCGCGTTGGGGTAATAGAGTCACACAAATTATATAAGCATGCTTCTCGAATTACAGCATAAGGGGAACTTGTAATAAAATTCGAATTGCTTGAAAAACTTGTCAAATAAATGTTGGTTTTGCAAATTTCTTGTTATTCTTTGAATATAAGTCCTGCCAAGTATACTATTTTGTTATAATCGTTTTACTTGATTTTGATAGCGTACCGTGCAATTGCATGATTGTGTCTTGATTTTCTTGATTTTAGGCATTACAAATGGAATATTGAAATAAGATCGCTTCCGCACTCATACATTTGGATGACAAAGATAATCAGATATATCTCCATATTGGGTTAGTTTGTTCTTTAATTATCCAGTTTTTGAGTTATTTATTTCTTATAGTATATGCCAGTGTGTTAGATCCTATCGGGCCACTCAGGGACGGGCGCTTCAATCCTTTTTCTATTGTCTAGGCAGTAAGATTGGGATTGCAGGAGGTAGGGGATGACCTCCTGACCACAGGATCAGGGTCGTGATCCGTGGCTGGCTGATCCAAAGGCCGAGGTCCCTCCCTTGCCTTAGGCCGTGGATTGCTGGCATGGAAAAGGTCAGAAAAGGCAAATAAAAGGGGATTTTTAGCACAAAACTTCAAAAATTCATAGAAAAATTGGACCAAAGCTTCAAAATAATGTGAAGAATATCTAGAAAATATTTGAGAATCAAAATACAAAGTTTGATTGACCAATTTGATTCTTTGAACAAAGTGATGAAGGAATCCAATTTGAAGTGTTATAATGTGTATAAAAAACTTTGGTCACGATATCTTGGATTCGAGTCTCAATAATGATTATGAAGACAATAAAAAAATAATTTGGGACCATTAGTAGGTATAATGAGGGCAATAGAGTAATTATCTCATTATTTTGCTAAATTCTACTTTGTCACAAAACGCTTGGGTGAGGAACAAAAGAAATGGCCGGATGGGGAGGTGCTGAAAAGATGTGAAGAACTTGCAAATGAACTACAAAAACTCCAAAGAGAAGATGAAATGATTGGGTGTGCGGGGGCAAGAATAAAAGAGCTAAAGAAGGGGAAAACAACACAGTGTACTTTCACCATAAAGCATCCCAACGCCAAAAGAAGAACACTATTAATGGTCTTAAAGATGAGAATGGGATTTGGAGGACAACAAATGAGGAGATCCTGAAAATTATTGAAAACTTCTATAGAGAACTTTTCCAGGCTGGGGGCTCTATTGACGATGAAGGGGGCAGTGGCTGGTATACAGAGGAGGGTGGATGGTAGGACGACAACGATGCTAGAACATGAGCTATCAAATGAAGAAATTAAAAGAGCAGTCTTCCAAATGTCACCTAATAAAGCACCGGGTTCTGATGGTATGAAGCATGTTTTTTACCAAAACTTCTGGCACATAATTGGGGAGGACATTGCAAATCATATTAAAGGCTGGTGGAAAGGGGAGTGCTCAATAAAGGATTTTAATGATACTCTGGTTGTTCTCATTCCTAAGGTGAAAAGGCCAAGAGTGGTGGGAGAGTTCCGACCTATCAGCTTATGTAATGTTGTATACAAAATTACGACTAAAGTTCTTACAAATAAGTTGAAACCTCTAATGGATAGCATTATTTCAGCAAACCAGAGTGTGTTTATACCGGGTTGAATGATCATGGATAATTCTCGGATTGCATATGAGTGTTTTCATGCTATGAAAGGTGGGAAGGGTGGCAAACAAGGGCAGATTGCTTTGAAGCTTGATATGATGAAAGCTTATGACAGGATTGAATGGGACTTCTTGAAGAAGGTCATGGAAAAGTTTGGGTTTGGCTGCAGGTGGATTGACATAGTTATGGACTGTGTATCCTCGGTCTCTCACACTTTTACAGTCAATGGGGAAAGATCTAACACTTTTCAGCCATCTCGTGGACTTCGATAAGGTGACCCTATCTCTCCTTACTTATTTATCCTATGTGCTGATGTGTTCTCTACCTTACTTAATCTCTCGGTTAGTGCAAATGCCATCCATGGTATGCGCATTAGCCGGGGGGTGGGGCAGATATCACATCTCTTCTTTGCAGATGATAGTATTCTTTTTTCTAGAGGGACTAGGAAAGAATGCTTGAGAATAGCTGAAATTATCAAACAGTACGAGCTAGCATCGGGTCAAAAGGTCAATCTATCCAAGTCTGAAATTGTCTTTAGCAAGAAGGTGATGTAAAGCAAGAGGGACGAGATCAAGGGTCTTCTGGGAGTAAGGGAGGTGGACAGACAGGCAGCCTACCTGGGCCTACCTACAACTATTGGGAGATCAAAGAAGATTGCATTTACTTACATCAGAGAGAGGGTGAGAAACAAACTTTTGGGATGGAAGGTAAAACTGCTTTCTAAACCAGGGAAGGAAGCTCTAATCAAGGTGGTTGTACAGGCTAGACCAACCCATGTCATGAGTGTCTTCCAACTTCCGACGGGTTTGATTGAGGACCTAAACTCCATGGTGGCAAGGTTCTGGTGGGGGGCAAAGGTGGGAGAGAGGAAGATTTCATGGATGAGCTGGGAAAACTTGTGAAAATCAAAGAAGGAGGGTGGCATGGGCTTTCGCAATATATCAACGTTCAACTAGGCGCTATTGGCAAGGCAGATGTGGAGGTTTCGCACAAATCCAGAAGCATTGGTCTCAAAGGTCTTAAAAGATAAATATTTCCCGAATCATAGCTTGTTGGATGCACATCTTGGCCTTACACCCACCTACACATGGCGCAGTCTTTGGGGGGCAAAATCTCTCTTTGTGCAGGGCCTTAGTTGGAGGGTGGGAGATGGCAGAAACATCAATATCTGGGAGGATAGGTGGATCCCAGGTAAGGAGGAAATTCTTTCCATCTCGGGAGATGTGACAGCTGGTTGACCCACTAAAGTTCAGGAATTGATACAGACGCCTGGAAAGGAGTGGGATGTGAAAAAACTACTTAATCTGTTTTCTAGGGAGACAACAGTCGTGGTAAAATCAATTCCTCTATCTACACGGGACACGGCAGACACGGTATATTGGTGGCCTCAACATGACGGCAACTTCTCGGTCTGGTCGGCATATTGGTTAGGGAGGCTGGGGTACGGTGGACTTAGAGAAAGACAGATGCGAGTACCGCATGCCCTATGGCACCTTATATGGGGGAAACGTTGGCCTCCAAATCTAGCTCATTTTCTTTGGTGTATTGCTACGGGCAGCTTGGCTACTAAAGGATTCTTGCATGATAGATATGTTTTAGATGATGGTGTTTGTCCCATTTGTGCAACACAAGTGGAATCCATTCAACATATGCTTTGTCAATGTTATGGGACAGATATAGTTAGGTGGGAAAGTTGGCTGGGAGATGCTAAACGGCTTGGGGATTCTGGGAATTTTCATGATGATATGGTAGAGTTGTTTGAGTCATGCACGGAGGCAGAGATGGATGAGGTTGCTGTTGTTTGGTGGACGGCGTGGACATGTAGGAACAATAAAATATTTAAAGACGAGTCCCCTACCCCACGGCCAATCTTACAGACGTATAGGGCATTGATAGATGACTACAGGAGGATGGTGGCACACGAGGGGGGACATTCCTTGGGAAGGGGGCTGGGTGGAGGGAGGGATGAGGATGGTTGGGGGTGGGGGCGGCAAGGTGTGGACCAGTCATGGGTGTTTATACACTCAGACACAGCTGTGTTGGAGGGATAGAAGAGGGGGCTCAGGGCTATCTTTCAGGATGGGGATGGAAATTTTTTGGGAGCTATTCAGCAGCACATAGCAGCCTATTGGGATTCGTCAGTAGCGGAAGCCACAACAGCCAGGATGGGACTTACGCTGGCCAAGGAAAAATGCCATCCGGACATGAAGGTAGTACTATGTTCAGACTTTCTCTCTCTCTTTGGTGAAGGCGCTGAAGGACTCGGGTGGAAGAAGGGATTACTTGGGTCTCCTTGCTGAAGACCTGCACAGTGTGGCTGCCTACTTTAGTCATTTCCATTTTTTTCATGTAAAAAGAGCCCAGAATGCTCTGGCTCATTTTATATGTCATGATGATATTGACTCAGAAGGCCATACTATTAGACACGGTACTATGCCAAGTCGTTGGTGTGACGTCGCCGAGAGTGACGGTTTCTTTGTACCTTGATTGCATTTTATAAATGATGATGGGGTTTAAAAAAAAAAGCAAATACAAAAGATCATTCGCAACTCAAAGTTTTGAACTAGATAATCAGTCCAATACATAGTTCATTTCTTTTAGAAAAGGATCTACCCACTCATCTTTGATGGAATCTAATGTCTCCAATGTGTAAGTATGAGTGTTAATGATCTACAAAAATGCGTTTAATTATATAATGATAATAATTATATAAATTTAATATGATTTAAAGTAAACTATAAAGTATAGATGATAGTATTTACTACAAATTGTATTATTTTGAATGTCCTATAATGCTCTCTTAACGATGATATCCATATACCTCATAACGTAGCATTCGCATACCCAATCATTGTTTGGTATAGGACTATAAAAATTAAGAATTATATGAAATGTTAATAAATTACAATAAGTATAGTAGACATAAGATTTTAAGACATCAAACTACCTTGACATTCTTCATTATTGTTGGCTCTATATCCATCCTCCATTGTCACATGGATTATTTGTACTCCTATAAGTTAAATGAATAAGATAAATACCTAGGTAAACATATCAAGATGAATCCAAATTATTAAATGTGTTGGCAGCTTAATATTCATGCTTACCCCATGATTAGAAAAAAATTAGTGTGTGTCCCCTTGATGTATTATCCAACCAGTAATGATAATACACAGTCATTAAGCTCGGTTCATCCACTAATAATTCTCAATGCTTGGATCTAAGAAAGAACAAAGCAAACCAAAATAAAATAATATTCTATATTTAAGGAAAGTTCATAAGTATACCAGTTAAGAAACAAATTAAATAATGGATACTTACTTCACATGGAATGGATCAATAATAATATTCTTTCCCATAGTAGCAATACATTTAAATGAAGACAAGAAGTAGCCAATACATAATCATACTTTATTGCCACAAGGCTAACTACTCAAGGGACTAGGAATGCCACATTGCATATTTGAAAGTTCAATGATACCGCATACAAGTAGTTGTCAAAACAATTGCAACCGTATAATATATAGAAATCAACTGAAGATATAAGGCTATACAAATTTATGGTATTGAGAAACTCTTACCATATACATGCTTATATAATGGATGTATATAGCTATTCATAATGAAATAACTCTAGAATATCTCAATGGATGTATATAGCTCAACGGATAAGTATCAAAATAATGCTTTACATTTACTCCTCAACCCATCGAATATAGATTCCAAAATGATTGATCATTTATGCTCTTAAGGTAGACCAGTGGGGGCCTTATCGATTTTACATTTATGGATCTGCTAAATTGTTCTCCTAGATAATTTCATATATACACAAATAGAAAATGTATCAAGAATTTTATGGACCTTATTATAGATAACCAAGTTTTTTGGGATACCCCATTATAACGTCACAGTATGCTTCTTCTATTGTGATGTATCTAGTATGAGGTATGAGTAGTTATATGTCTTCTTACTCTTCATTCGTATTCACAAACTACCATAGAGGGCATTGGTACACAACACTATGCACCACCAAGGTAGATAGACCTTTCTTGCTTCCACAACATCTACTATTCTACCATTTTAAACACCACGACTTGTCTCTATCATCCTTGTTGTTATGACACGCATTTTAAATGCAAATATTGTTGATTGCTAAGGATATATTAGAAAACTTGGTGTTTTTTATGTCTTGTATTAAAGTATGGATTTAAAATGTAATTTCTCCTTTGCAAAGAGATTTCATGGTTTTACTGCTTTCCATAATCCATTATTAGATATTGGATAAAGAAAAATAATAAAAGTCAATAATAAAATAATTTTTATAAAGTAATTTGACATTTAGTACTTACAAATGAGGAATTTTATGTGAAATTATCAAGAAAAGAGAGGTTGAAGGCAACTAAACAATTTTTTCAGCCTAATAATGCACTCAATGAGAAAATACATTAATATAGGATAGTTCACCAATTTGGGAGGGCTAAAATGAATCAAATAAAACCTTTGTTTAAAGGGAAAGAAAAGGGTGTTTAACTTATGTATTTTTCCACCAAATATTGCCCGCATCGAGATTAAGTGTTAAAAACTTTCCTTTTAAATTTGAAATTAATTGGATTAAAGGAGAGATATGAATTATTTGTTTTTTCCTAAAGTGAAAGGGATTCAATGAAATACAATATATGTCATGATTTAGTCTGAATAGGAAACTAAGTCTTGTCTAGTTAATATTGTAGCACACTTGGTGACTCTAGGATCGTGGATCTGAGGGTTAGGAATCTCCTACCTTCAAATGGATTGGAAAACTAGTACAGTAATATCGAGAATCTCTTTCACACCTCTCTCTCTCTCTCTCTCTCTCTCTTCAGTGCATATAAGTTCCTGGAAATCCTCCTTTTATGATCGAGAGACGATTCCAAATTTGTAATCATTGGTTTGGTCACATCTGGAAGGCTATAATAACTTTCTCAAATTCTCTGGCTACTCATTGACCAACCCTCCACAACCTAGGGGTATAACCCCCATGCAAGAAAATCACCCCTTGAGCGAGACTCTGCTTGACTCTAAGATTTCTCCTCTACCTTCAATTCTTATGATAGCACCATATTTCACCTCTTGGTCCCTCTTTGTACTTAGTCAGAGAACCTTCTCTTCATCCCCTTTACTCAGACAGCCATCATGCAATCAAGGACTATACCCAAGTTCGGCAAGTTAAGGGGAGAGGCTCATGCAATAACTGATTACCCAGATGCCCAAGCTCGCAAAGTTAACAACCAAATTGACTCGTGTAGAGCTTTCTCGCGAACTGACAGAGGTAGAAGATGAGTATCGAAGAAATTACTTCCATGCCCCTGCGTCTTTGGTTATAAGATGAGGGTTATTTCTGCCCCTTTCATTCTTTTTCTCACTTGGCCACATGAGTGAGGGAGTGGACATGGAATGATCCAATTCACTCATTCATGTGGTGAGCTTGCTTTGTCCAGCCATCTGCCTAGGTGGCAAAAGTTGATTGGCCTGAAATGTTTTATTTTCTAAAAATCCAAGAAGGTCGTAGAAATATCCAAGTATAACAGAAGTATATATGATTTTGATCGAAAAAATCCAAGGAATCTAATGAAATTTATCATGAACTAGATCTTCTTGAATTCCAAAAGTGTATAAACATGCAATATTTAATGTGATAAATGTATAAAAAACTAACTTTCATGAATTTAATGGTCATTACTTGGTTAAATGTTCTTAATCAGTAAAGACTAATATTTTTGAATAAAATGGGGGCATTTTGATGTAATCTAAGTTAAAGAAATCATGTATTTACGAATTTTGGGTTTGTAAGTTTTTTTTGGGAACCATAGAGATTAGCTTTCATTCATCCTGCTCTCTATTGCAGGCCAAATTTCAGAAATGCATACATTTAAATCTATATTAAGCCAAGAAGGCTGATTTGAAGAAAAAGAAAAAGGACAAGAGGAGTTTTTGGAGAACCGAGCTATGCCATTGACAATCCTATTAAATTTCCTAGGTACATGTGAGAAGAAGGGTTTTCCCACATCTTCACAAAGCATCCTAAGACACCTCATGT
The DNA here is from genome assembly GCA_963693085.1 of Alisma plantago-aquatica. Taxonomy (NCBI): domain Eukaryota; kingdom Viridiplantae; phylum Streptophyta; class Magnoliopsida; order Alismatales; family Alismataceae; genus Alisma; species Alisma plantago-aquatica. Next base: position 361,340,056 of record OY856409.1, on the reverse strand, counting down.
GGGGGTGGAGCATGGTTGTTGCAGGATCGATCTCAGTAGTGATGTGAACTGCGTTGAGAGCATCCGACAGGATGGCAGGGGAGCTCCACCCCGTAGTATTTTAGAGCTCGAAGGCACAAAGGATGCTTTGGATTTCCACTTCCAACGTCGAACTGGCGTAGCTGGGCGAGCCATAGACCATTATGTGTCTGCCATTATCATCCACAACATGAATACCCATACCGGCAGCAGCAGACGGTGAAGAAAAGGAGGCATCAACAAATATCAATATATTGTGCGTAGCAGGTGGTCTGATAACTGTCGTGGATGTGGTAGGAGTGCTGATAATCGTGGCAGGGATGCTCAAAATAGAACGAATTTTGTTCTTGATGAAAGCAACACTCTGATTCATCGTGAGAGACTGTTGGTTATGGATGCAACCATCGCGGTGCAGCCAGATGGCCCAAATAGCCACAATGGGGATCATGGACTCCTCATCAGTGCATTTACATGAGAGAATTTCAAGAAGCCAGGAATCTTCTGTCAACAGGAAGAAGGCTAGAGGGGTGCTCAGGGCGAGCCATACATTCCTGCTTGGCGGGCAGTCCTGAAAACAGTACAGAAGGGTGTCGGCGGCATTGTTGCATACGGGGTAGGTAACGTCCATGGGGATTTGGCGTTGAGCTTTCTCCATGTTTGTAAGCAGTGCCTTGTGCTGAAGGAGCCAGAGGAAAGTCTTGAAGCGGGTAGGGAGTTGAAGTTTCCAAATTGAGCTCCAATTTCCGTCACTACCGGTATGCGAGCTGCTATGAAGCCACGTGTAGATAGATTTTGTAGTGAAGGTCCCTGAGGGAGTAAGCGGCCAGTACCACTCATTGTCACCTGCTACCATGGCCGGTGGATGGGTGTGACGGATGTGGTGCCAAGAACTCTCGGGTAGGTATTCGTGGATGAAAGCCCAATCCCAGTCACCATTGTCTAGTGCCATGGAATTTACAGAAAGATCTTCTAGTCCTTGGGGCAACAGGAGGTTAGGTTCCAAGTCTCGCATAGAAAGGCCATGCAACCACTTCGCGGTCCAGACATTTGTGGAAGTGCCACTATTAATGCTGACACCAGAGGCAAGATGAATGTCAGGCAGATTTTTTTGAATGAACGCCCACGCCGAGGAACTGGCCTTCTGAATAAGTGTCCCATTCTTAATGTACTTATCTTTCAACACCCCTACCCAAAGGGCATGCAGATTTGTAATAAAGAGCCAGACATTTTTAAGCATAAGTGCTTGATTTTGGATTCGTGCATCCTTGATTACAAGCCCACCTTCGTCTTTGGACAGAGTGAGAACTTTCCAGTAGATAAGAGAAAGGTTGTGATGTGTCCTACCGCCGAACCAAATGAAATTCTTGATGTGCTTGTTGATATCATCACAAAGCGATGGAGATAGTTGAACAGACTGCATTGCATAGCTTGGAATAGCTTGAAGAGTGGCTTTTGCAAGAGTGATCCTTCCGGCAAGGGATAAGTAGTGGGCTGACCAGCTAGACATACGATCTTTGACAGGTGTCAGCGATCGCAAAGTGTGTTGCTTTATTAATCCGATGGTGCAAGATGGGGACACCTAAATATCTTCCCAAATCTGAGGTACTTTGGATACCCAATCTTCGACTAAATGAGGCAATGGTCCTGTGTGGAGTATTAGGAGAGAAGAAACATCTTGATTTTATCTTGGAGATCACATGTCTGGATGCTTTAGAGAAGGTGGTAAGCACGTTATTGATAACTTTTGCTTGTGTCGTGGATGCTTCTGCCATCAAAAGGATATCATCCACAAAAAGAACGTGTGGCAGAGGTGGCCCATGGCGGGACAGTCGAATTTTCCTCCACTCACCAGATTCAACTGCGAGCGAGATAGCCTGACTAAGCCTTTCCATACAGAGAATGAAGATATAAGAACTAATAGGATCTCCCTGGAAAACACCTTGGGAGGTTTTGAACGGCTCAAGCGGGACACCTTCCCAAAGGATGGACATATTACCCTTGGTCACAATTTGCATGATGATGTTGGTAACTTTCTCAGGAAGTCATGTGCGTTGCAGAGTATCAAGGATAAAAGGCCAGCCCATTGTGTCAAAAGCTTTTGCCAAATCAATTTTGATGCATGCCATCATTTTCCCACTATGTTTGTTACGCATGGTATGGATGACTTCTTGAACGAGGATGATATTGTCTGTGATTCTTCTGCCCAGAATGAAACTGGATTGCGTTTTAGAGAACCAATTGTGGAGAAGGGGCTTAATGTGTTCCACAAGTATTTTGGAGATGAGCTTGAAGCAAGTGTTGTTCAGAGAGATGGGTCGCAGATCACTACATGACTGAGGCTACGTACATTTAGGAATCAGGACAATGAAAGAGTCGGCAAGACGATCATCTATAACACCAGTGTGGAAGGAAGCTTGCACTGTGTGGGTAACTGAGGGCCCCACACAAGTCCAGTTCTTCTGTAAGAATGAGTTGTAAACACCATCAGGCCCGGGGGCCTTGTTTGGTGCCATAGAAAACATGATTTTCTTAACTTCTGCAGCAGTAGGAGTTTGATGGAGGAGAGTGCATTCATCAGTACTAGGATCCAGGAAGGAACCAGGGAAGGCCTTCACTGACATTGTAGTCTTGGGAGTTGCAGTGGGCGCCGTCATCAGGTTGAGGAAGAAGGTGTGCACCATGCCTTTCACGCAAGTCGGGCTATCAACCCAGGTGCCATTAAGATCTTTAAGGTGGGAGATTTTGTTGTGACGTTGCTGAGATTTGACATAGGTGTTAAAGAACTTTGTATTTTCGTCCCCCAAACTAAGCCAATTAATATTGGCTCACTGTCGCCAGTCAGCCTCCTCCTGGAGAAGAATGTTGTTGTATGCATCTTGCAAACTATCCATGGTGAGAGTAAAAGAAGAGGAATTTGAGAGTTCAGTTGAAACCTGGTGCTTGTTGAGTTTACAAGGGATTCTATTCTTCATCTTGTTGTTGGAATGATGTTGGTTATCATCCCATTTCATAGCAGTCGTACGAAAAGTAGGGAGATCATTAGTGAAACTCTTACAGGGATCCCAAGCGTTGTGGAGTACTTGTTTGAACTCGGGCATGAGGGACCAGTTGTCCTTAGTACGGAAAGGACAATGTCCTCTACTGTTAGGCGGGCTAGCATGGATAAGGAGCGGGTTGTGGTCACTGTAAAGTCGGGGAAGAACAGCAATAGAGGCGGAAGCAACCTGAGTCATCCAAAGCTCATTGGTGATGACCCTATCCAGTCGCTCAAGAAGTTGGAGATGCTTGAAAGTAAATAAAGGCCCGTTTGTTTTCACATCAGCGAGACCTGTTTGAAGAAGGGTGGAGTTGAACTTCCGACTGGAGCGACGATTAAAAGAATGTCCATTCAGCTTTTCAGATATATCCAACATTGTGTTGAAATCGCCAAGTACTGCCCAGGCACCGTGAACAGTAGTACCAATCTCACGAAGTCTGTTCCAGAGGAAATCTCTCTTGGAGGGATTGGGGCTCCCATACACCACAGTCAAGTTCCAGGAGTTGTTGACAAAACAGTGAATGAATTGACAGTGGTTTTGAACAACCTCAATCGAGCAGCGGGCGTCGTCCCAGAGGAGCCAGATACCGCTAGAGAAGCCTATGGCTTCTACACGATGTGAAGAAGAAAAACCAAGTTGCCGAATAACATTTTCAGCTTTGGTGCCACTAATATGTGGCTCAACAATAGCAAGCAAATGAAGTTTGTATCTCCTTTTGTAGTCTTTGAGAAGCCGAATTTTCTTCTTGAGACAAGCACCTTGTATATTCCAGCAGAGGATATTAATCATTAAGGGAGATAGGGAACGAGGTGCAACCACTAAACAATGGCTACGCATAGGCCGATGGAAGCATCGTCACCGGCCATCTCATCATCATGAACTTCCACTGTTTCATTGCTAAAGTCAATTGCCCGCTTAGTCGCTGGTCCTTGACTCATATACCCACATATTGTGCAAGCTATCCTTTTTTTCTCTCCCGTCCTGGGCTGACAGTTTGGTACACGATCCTCCTACTTCTGAGGAGGACTCCTCCTCCCCCCTATCACCCCAATGGAAACCCTGATGTGTGGGAATGGGAGCCACCAGATTTTCTTTGGCGACAAACTGAAAGGGGGAGTCGGTAGCAAGTTCTTGGTACCTGCCCGAACAAGTGCCATCATCAACTAGAGTGACTGCAGTGTTATTGTCCTTGTTGCTTCTATTGGTTTACGACGGTGGCATACTCTTCCTTTGGCTAGTTTGATTTTGCAGCCTTTCTTTCTGGATTCTCTTCTTTTATTTCTTGGAATGGACCGTCTGCCAATCGTCATCCCCCACAGGTTGTTCTTCCGGCGGTGGGGGATCATCAATGCTAGCATCCACCTGCTTGTTGGGGTCGACGCTATCATCCACCTGGTCAACTCTCACACGGGAAGGCTTCTTCACTGGAGGGGGATGCCGATCAGGTTTCTTAGCATGGATTTGCATGGTGTATGTAGCAGGATTCAATAAGGCAGGGCCCGACGAGGACGAGGGATCTGAAGGGACGAAGGGTGCGATAAAAGTACAGTCTTTTCCATTGTGCCCAACCCTTCCACAGTTTAAGAAGACAGTAGGCAGGTTTTCATATTCGAGTTGATAGTAATCTCCATTAAGGTAGATGGTCGGCAGTAGCGGTTTCCCTGTGTCCACCTCGACTGCTAACCTAGAAAATTTGCCACGATGGCCAGACAATGTTGTTGTATCCACCTTAAAAATTTTCCCCACAACATCTCCGATACTAGATAGCAGTTCCTATTGGTAGAGGAAGATCGGGAGTTCTGGAATCCTTATCCAAACCACAAGCTTACGAGGAATATGATCCGTAGGACAAAAAGATGAAGACCAGGATTGGGCAGACATATAATTTCTGAATATCATCCATGGGCCTTCTATCGGTGCTCGGACGTAATCACCGCGGTTTCTTAATTGGATTATGTAGTATCCCAACTTAAGTTCCACCACGCGGAACTGCTCTGTTAGCCTCCATAGTGACATGATACGATTGACGAGAGCAGTGAAGCCCGCGTTGATCCCGACGACCTTGATAACGACTGCAAATTTCCATGGTTCCAACAGTGGTGGTAGCGCGCCCGGATTGACAATGATATGGGGGAGGGCGACGCTACGGTCGACGTGTATGTCTTCTGGTTTTAGAACGTCCGGTGATGAAGGCCCAACCAATGGTGGGGCGCTGTCCGAGTGGCCAGATACCGCATCACGGTAAGAGACTTGAGAACGGGGACTATTCACAACTACCTTCTCTGGTACTGCAGAAGGTTCCTCAAGCATGGTGTCGGTGTTCCCATCCGCCGTCCGAGGAGGGACATCAATGATCGGTTCCGGCAGACATTCAGCGCTCCCAGTGTCGGATGTGTGAGAAATGTTGATGTATCCTCTGCCCGCGCCGCAGCCACCATGGCCGCCAGCGCCTCCTCCACACATGCGATCGTAGAGCGCCGTCTCCAGGAAACCCTACAGAGCGTCGTCTAAAGCATTAAATGTGATAATATAGGAAACCCTACAGAGCGCCGTCTCCAGGAAACCCTACAAAGCGCCGTCTAAATGTGTTCACTATAGAATAAATGTGTTCACTTTTGGGTTTGTAAGTTAAAAAGCATTAAATGTGATAATTAGGGTTTGGGAAGCCTAACCCTAGTGAAACCCTAATTTCATCCCAAAACCCTTACTTGGAACCCAAGTTAGTCTTAATGATTGTTTGTGGACAAAATAGTAATGATTGAGTGTTATGCATTATATTTAGGATGATTTCGTAGTTGATTACAACTCCTCTTTTTTACTTGGACTTTAAGTCATCTTTGAGAAAGGGATGTGGTTACACTTATGGCTACTCAACTTGTCGACCTATGAGGTTTTTTGAAGTTTCCTGAATGGGTTGCATTTTAACTGTTGGTTGTTTATTAACATCCTATAATCTATAATTCCCGTATGAGTGTCACTTTACATAATCATAACTTGCCCAAGCTCATGATATATCTCTGAACAAATGCATACATGGTAGTTATTGAAACTACCCCTAGAGAGTGGGTTGCCAATGAAATACTTCCAGTGAGTGAGTATGATATTATGATTACCCCTAGGGAGTGGGTATGGCTATATATTACCCCCAACAAGTGGGTACATCATTTATAATACTCCTTGAGAGTGAGCATGATAGTATGAATTCCCCTAGTGGGTAGGTATACGCATAGATTTATTAAGTGTGGATTGAGAACTTATATAACAAAAATTCAAGTTTGATTATGTAACAAGATTTGTTTCTATTGATGGATATGTTGTTATACATAGATGTGAATATTTTGTTTTCCTCAACATAGTGTATTTCAAAATTATGGCAGCATTTTTGTTTCAGACTATTTTAGGTCATGCTGCAATTAATGATGAAATATGGACACACAGAGAAGAAGAAACCAAAAGAAAAGATCTAAAAATTTAGATAGTTAGATTTAATTCATATTGCAACATTTACATTTCCATTTCTGGTAACTCCTTTGAGGAGATTCTGTCCTCATATACCAAACTCTTTTCCATTCAATAAAATTATTGACTATAATTGGTTAATCGCTAAACCAATAATATGCTAATGGTCCTTGCCCTCTTGTTCCATCTTAATTAGGGATAACAAGGGGAGGGAGTCTTTACATTTGGTATCAGAGCCCAGGTTTACCATTTTACCTTTAATATTTAGTAAATTTTAAAATTCCATGTAGCCCACAAGGTATTATTAGGGTATTTTCTAAAGATTTGGTGTCTATAAGGAACCACGACTTGGGGGAAGTCAAGATTTTTCTCCACACTGCTAGTCATCTTATGAGTACTCTAGGGCCCATGCATCCTGATTGGCCGAAGCTGGAAGATTTTTCCCAAAATAAAATACCTCTAGGTTTTTTCTCATCTTGTAACTCATCTTCTCTCTATCCCATGCTTCCCACATGAAACTCTAAGAATCCAATAACTGCTTCCTTTACCCTCTTGAAAATTATGGTTATGAATATTAGGGTTAAGGCAACCTCTGCCAAATCATAAAAATGCATGTAAGATGTCATGGATATAATTTTATGATGCTTTAAATGCCCTGAACATAAAAATGAGACTAATATATTTATGTGAAATAGCATAGCCCGCACATGACACCACCATGTAAGGAAATATGTCAATAGAATAGGAAACTTGAACAAAATTTAACTACCACATTCCCGATGGACAGTAAACCGCATCAACAATTATGTAATAAGAAGGATGGTTAGTAAGGTTATACCTAGTCTTGGAGCTAGTCCACAGATAGAATTTGAGCTCATTTTCCTAAAGGTAGCAAACAACCTCCTCGCCTCTATAGTAGTCCACATAGACCACCTAGAAGTCATGTCATTCAAGAAAAATGGACTAGAAGGAGTTGTCCCTTCTAGTCAGTGTGCTAGAGACAACTTGCACTCCCAATTGTCTCTCTCTTGCTATCCCTCCATTTGACGGGTAGGATTTGCTCAAGTTCTCTCGCTTAGAACAACTAGAGAAGGCAACAATTGTCAAATCTTATTGTTGTGCCTCTAGAAAGCCTAGACTACCCCTATATTTATGGAAGGGTTAGGGTTAGAAATTCTAGTCTGAGTGGGAGTCAAAGGGGATGGAATTTCATGAATTTTCATAGCCATCCATCGATGAAATGGTCGGTTCAGAGGTGAACTGGTTGGTTGGCATGTGAGTCGATCGGTTCAATCCTTGAACTAGTTTCTTCAACATGTTTCCCAATTGCAATAGTATTAGCAATTAATATTTGATTAATGGCCAACATGATGCCAACACTAATCCTTGATCCAAATGAATTGCCAAATGGTTGGTTCACAACATGAACCGATCAGTTCATGGACCTAATTTGATCGATTGACTTCCTGAATTTGTTGTCTCATGGACCAAATTTTCAATTTTGGTTTAATTGACCTACCACTTGAATTGATTGGTTCATCATTTGAAACGTCGGCCCACAGTCCAGTCATTCAACTTCCAACCATTATTGCTTAAATTGAATACCTAACACCTTAACAATCAAGTTTAAAGTCCATTCATGAATAAACTCCTAATCCAAGTGTATCCTATGTATTTAACCCTATAGGTTTCAAGTTATGTTGGTGGTGAATGTCCATAACTAGTTTATGACATCACAAGCAATGGTTGGTATCTAGCAAGACGTCATAGCTACCCAAGTAATGGGAAAGTTAGAGAACAACATCAACCTACAATTTGTGATTGGTGTTATAGTGGTTGTATAATTCCATTGTCACTGATACCCTGATTGAAATTGGGGCATGGGATCACCCTCCTCTCAACATTCAATCAATGTTCCTTAAACTAGACCAAATTGTATGAGATATATGTGAACTCAACATCATATATTGATTTACATTTTCATGTGAATGCTTTTCTCAATCTCTCTATTCAAGTAGCCTGGATATCAAACTCGTGTAGGAGATATACATCTTATCTACATCACTCATAGTCATTTGCATGAGTTATGATGTACCCGAGCACCACCTTTATGGGAACCCTTATTCAAGGCCACAGTGGATGATTTTTAAGTACATTAAATGACATGTAATGAGTGTAGTGATTTCAAGTCTAAGAACCATAATCACCACCATCATTATGGCATATTATTTTGACTAACGGCCATGGATTCCATGTATCACTCTCAAGGTTTGTCTTTCATATACACTATTATCCAACAAGTATCTATGTTTTTGGTTATATATCATATATCATGACTAATGAGATTCTATCATCAACCAATACATACTCTAGTCTTTTGTGTTATTGATGTCTATTGACCTTGCACAATAACATCTGACTAGGGAAATAGCACGAATGTATCTACTCTCAACATTGGTATGTGACGTGGTATTTGAACGCACTAACAAACTCACTCGGGGTTGAAATCCCCGAGCTTTTACCAAAACCAAAGTGCAATAACACCACCCGCAAGCGGACGAGTCTTATCGCAATATCGTTAAGGATCGAACCCAAAGGACAACGTTTTTAAGAATCCTTGTCAGCTGAATCTAACTCAAGTAAAACTAATATTTCGAATGATTGGTTGGTTTGAGGTTACTTAAACTAATTGTAGGAAGGTAAAAGCTGAATTAAAGTGGGGGTTTAGATCAATGATATGGAATCGCTGGGATGGTACCGGGTTTCACCACCGCTACACACACAAACATATTCAATCGTGAACAATACAGGCAAGATATAACAATCCAAGTAGAGCTGTTGCAAAACTTCCCATACGGGCGTCAAGTTCGTGTAAGCATCACCTTAGGCATTAGATGTCTCATGACCATCCGGATCACTTTACTTACGACTCTGAAGATACAGAAATCCACAGAGTTTATGGGCCCCCTATACAGGCATCAGGCACACAAAAGTGTTACTGAAGGTTAGATGGCTCATCCCCTCACGGATCATACACTTACGACCTTGATGGAATCCCATCCTATTTCTAGTATGGGACTCAGCCGCATTAACCGATAAGTAAACAGGCAGTTAATATACGAGCAAACATCGACGATTAACAAGAAGATACAAAATCCAACTAAGGATGTGAACTCCCTATACAGGCGTCAGGCATACCGAAGCATCACCGAAGGCTAGATGGCTCGTCCCCTCACAGATCATACACTTAAGACCTCAAGGAATCCTTTCAGAAGTTCTCGTCAAGGAGTCTAACTTGTTAAATGACATTCAATCCTATATATAGATGTTGTCGCAACATAGGAAGAACAAAGATGAAAGCAAGCAATTAATCAAACAACGAACATAACAGTTAACGATGAAATGAAGAGTTATATACATTGTCATGGAGAGTTTAACAAAAGAACATTGTTTGCATGGGCAGCGGGGCTAGTCGCCGCACCCCAGAAAAAAGGTACTACTCGCTCATAATGGGAGAAACAAGAAGGATGAGAAAGAAAGAGAGATCTGCCATGAGCTCGGTGCAGAAGGTAGTCGCAACTCGGTGAAGAAGATACAGCCTTCTACGTCGTGTCGGAGCAGATCTGGACGTGTACGGGAATTGCCAAGACAGACCGGACAGTCCCCTTTGCTCTGTATTCCTTCTCTTCTCACCCTCCTTGGTTGCAACACGGGAAGTAGGTGGAATGGAACTGGCATAGACTGGACTGGATTCGGATCAGAACAGTGTCGGGCAGCCTGGCGGCGTCCGGATCCAATATCCCCAAATGAGCACCCTCGGGGTCCTATTTATAGGCTTAGATCTGTCCCAAACAGTCTTGGCATGGTTGCTAAAAATATCTCCTCCAAACGGTCTGGAGACCGTTTGCTGCCAAACGGTCTGAAGAACGGTCTTCTATTCAGCCACTCAAATGGTCTCCACGTGAATATGCAGCAAACGGTTTTGAGTGTGCGGCATCCGGTCTTCACAATCACAGCAAACGGTCTTGAGACCGCATGGACCCAAACGGTCTTGAGACCGCATGGACCCAAATGGTCTTAAGACCGCATGGACCCAAAGGGTCTTGAGAACGCATGGACCCAAACGGTCTTGAGACCGCAATCGGCCATGCGGTTTATAGCTCACGCAGTTGACTTTAGCAAACAGTTTTGGCATTCGATCTTTGTATATTCAAGCAAACGGTCTTGAGACTGCATGGACCCAAACGGTCTTGAGACCGCAAGGGGTCAAATGGTCTTGGGACCGCACAGGCTCAAATGGTCTTGGGACCGCACGGGCTCAAACAGTCTTGGGACCGCAAGGGCTCAAACGGTCTTGGGACCGCATGGGCTCAATAGCTTGATTAGATTCTTGATCAGAGCCAGAGATGAAGTTGGACCTTGAGTACTTGATCAGTTTTGTCAAAACCTGCATTAAATGAACAATATTTAGTTAAAACCTTGATAATCGAATCAGCTAAGTAGTTTTACACATTATGATTCATATTGAGTGAAAAGGTATGAATAGAGTTGAATTTGTTCCAAAGAGATAATTGAATTCCATGATGAATATGCACTCATCAAAACACCTTGAACTTAAACATAGCTCGTCCTTGAGTAACACAAAATCTGAAGCAGTCGCCAAATGAATACTTTCAAATCGTGTGATTGCTTCATCTTCACATCACGAATGTTTTCTTACTGCTCAATATGACTTCGTATCTCAACCTCCTGGGACCACTAAACACGTCTTACCATATCTTCATTCCTGAGTTCGTTTTCCAATATCACTTCCTCCTCACTTTTTTTTCAACAACAAGCATCTGAGTTTTGTAAGAGTCCAGAGATACCCGCATAATCAACAAGTGTGCATCCGATCTGACACTGGTGTTTTTCAGGATAGTGGGGGCATGCATTGTGCCATTAGGTAGAAAAAGGAGTGAAAGGAGGTATGGAAAGAAGAAGTAAATCTCTCCTCTATTCGACTCGAGATTTTTATTTGCTTTGCAATTTCATTTATTGCATTTTTTTGTGCGAATCACTCCTTTATTCGACTCGAGATTGCATTTCTTTTTGTGTGCACTTTGGCATCTTTTGTTTGCTAATCTCTCCTCTATTCGACTTGAGATAGCATTTTTGGTGATACGCCCCTGTTTATTTGTGAGGTGTATGGAAGAAGCGGATAAGGAGGGAAGTGGCGTGCCACCCCAAACTTAGGGTTTGGCACATATTTGGCTATTTTTGTTTCTTTTGATGAATGGAGGGATACGAAGATGATAGAAGAGGTGTAGAAGAGAGTTCAGATCAGAATGCAACTTGATTTACAATTCAATGTATCGGGTTGTTCTCCTTATCGTACTCTGCTCAAATAGTGACTTGATGAGGATCTGGTGGAGATTCCATGTTATTGTTCCACTAGTCAGTTAGGAAGCACAACATGTTTGATCCCCATCATCTTGACAGATACTTACCATTTTCGCAAAAAGTAATATGATGTTAGGAATCATAAGCTCTACAAGGTGATTTCAAGCAAAAGGCATGTTTAAAAAATTGGTCCTTTTGAGGATTTACTTCGAATAAGGATAATATAATGATTGAAAATGCATTGTAAATTAGTTAGTGACTTTCAATGAAATCAGGAGTTGTCAAAAAGTATCAAAAATTCATTAAGTATCTGTTCAATCTCTTAGAAAAACATTAAAGAATTTTGAAAATTTCGAAATTTTTTTATCGAGAATGTGATCATGAAAACTTAAGTATGAAAAGAGGGTGTAGGTGAAAAGTGAGGTACGTACCACCCACCCTCCACCCCGAACTTAGACATTTGCTCATCCCGAGCAAACCCTAAATCCAAGATGGAGGGGAAAGATCATGCCAGAATGACCACCGGGTGTGGTTGCGTTCCGAACAGCGCGCATCCTCTTATCTGAAAATCTCAAGGGTAAAGGGCAGTTAGATCTTAAAAATAGCATCTCGCGAAGTGATTTTTATTTAAAGAAAAGTTAACTAGAAGGTAAAAACAAAATTTTAAAAAGAAAAGTAGAACAAATTTATTGATCGGGTTGCCTCCCGACAAGCGCCTTTGTTTTACATCGATGGCTCGACTAAATTCTTCAGCTTCAATGTGGGTCCTTTGGATTGGTGAGTTCCAGCATTGTGTCAGTGCTTATGTCGATCGAGGTGAAATATCTCTTCAAGCGGTGACCATTTGCTATAAATTTGCCTGACTTTTCACTCCATAAAGAGAAAGCACCATGTGGGGAGATGCTTTTGACAATGTAAGGTCCAGACCAGTGGGAACGAAGTTTTCCTGGGAATAACTTCAATCTTAAGTTGAATAGTAGAACTTGATCTCTCGCTTGTATGTCTTTTCTTTTTAGATGTCCATCATGCCAAAGTTTTGTACGTTCTTTGTAGATTCGTGCATTCTCATAAGCTGTCATCCTGAGTTCATCCAGCTCTTGGAGTTGTAGAATCCTTTCCTGGCCAGCTTCTTTCATATCGAAGTTCAATTGTTTAATTTCCCACCATGCCTTGTGTTCCAGTTCGAATGGAAGGTGGCAAGCCTTTCCATATATTAATCGAAAAGGTGTAGTCCCAATGGGAGTTTTATAAGTCGTACGATAGGCCCATAAGGCGTTGTTGATTTTTGTTGACCAGTCCTTTCGATTGCGTCCAACAGTTTTTTCTAGAATAGCCTTTAGTTGACGGTTAGAGACCTCTACCTGTCCACTTGTTTGTGGATGGTAAGGTGAGGACACCTTATGTGTTACACCGTATTTTCTCAGTAAAGCTTCTAAGCTTCTTTCAAGGAAGTGGGACCCTCCGTCAGATATCACGGTTCGTGGTATTCCAAAATGGGAGAAAATAATATCTTTGAATAATTTGATGACAGATTTGGAATCGCTAGTGACGGTTGGTATAGCTTCAACCCATTTTGAGACGTAGTCCACCGCCACTAGTATGTATGAAAATCCATGAGAATATGGGAATGGACCCATGTAGTCCACCCCCCAAACATCGAATATCTCTACTTCTTGCCATAGATTCAGTGGCATCTCATCTCTCTTTGTTATATTACTTGTTCATCGACATTTGTCACATGATAGGACAAAATCGTAAGAGTCTTTTGATATGGTTGGCCAGAAGAATCCACATTGCAAAACCTTTAAGGCATTCTTTTTAGAGCTCATATGTCCTCCCACAGGTCCTGAGTGGCATTGTTCCAAAATAGATTGAGCTTCTTCTTCGGCGATACAACGTCTATACAAACCATCAGCACATAGTTTAAAAAGATATGGTTCATCCTAGTGATATTGCTTCACATCATGCATGAACTTCTTCAGTGCATTCCCGGTGCATTGGGGATGGATGACTCCAGCAGCAAGGTAGTTTACAAAATCTGAGTACCATGGTACAACTTTTGAGACCCTCATTACCTGATCATCTGGCAGGGAATCATTTATCAGAATCTTCTCAGTATCCAGAGTGTGGATGCGACTGAGGTGATCTGCCACAGCATTTTCCGTACCCTTTTTATCTCTTATCTCTAAATCAAATTCTTGTAGTAAGAGGATCCATCTAATCAGCCTTGGTTTTGCATCTTTCTTTGCCAGAAGGTAACGAATAGCAGCATGGTATGTGTAGACAATGACTTTCGAACCAATAAGGTAGGACCTGAACTTGTCAAAGGCATAAACGACTGCTAGAAGTTCTTTCTCAGTAGTTGCATAATTCCTTTGAGCTTCATCGAGGGGTTTTGATGCAGAATAGATCACATAATATTTCTTTTCTATACATTATCCTAAAACAGCACCCACAACATAATCGCTGGCATCACACATAATTTCAAATGGATGGTCCCAGTTGGGAGCTCTAATGATGGGGGTTGTTACAAGGGCCTGCTTTAGCGTGTTGAAGCTTTTGACACATTCTTCATTGAAATTGAAATCAATATCCTTTAGTAGCAGGTTTGTCATCGGCTTAGTTATCTTGGAAAAATCCTTTATGAATCTTCTGTAAAATCCTACATGACCTAGAAAAGCTCAAACTTATTTTACATTTGTGGGAATAGCCAATTTAGAAATCACTTCAATCTTGGCTTTATCTACTTCAATTCCTCTATTGCGAACCCTATGGCCCAGGACGATGCCTTCTTTTACCATGAAATGGCATTTTTCCCAATTTAGCACAAGATGCACTTCTTCACAACGTTTGAAGACCAGGGAGAGGTGCTTTAGACATGAGTCGAATGAGTCTCCGTATATAGAAAAATCATCCATGAAAACCTCCATAATAGTTTCAGTAAGCCCCGCGAAATGGCGGCCATGCAACGTTGAAAAGTTGTGGGAGAATTACAAAGACCAAACGACATTCTTTTAAATGTGTATGTTCTGAATGGGCAGGTGAAAGTCGTTTTCTCTTGATCATCTGGATGTATGGGTATTTGATAGAATCCAGAGTAACCATCAAGATAATAGAAATATTCTTGGTGAGCCAACCTCTCTAGGACTTGATCAAGGAAGGGCATAGGAAAATGGTCTTTTTGAGTTGCCTTGTTTAATTTCCTATAATCTATGCACATCCTCCACCCTGCGACTGTTCGAGTGGGGATGAGCTCGTTGTTTTCATTCCGTATAACAGTTGTTCCACCTTTCTTCGGGACTACATGTATTGGGCTCACCCATGGCAAATCTGATATCAGATAGATTATTCCAGCTGTGAGAAGTTTAATGACCTCATGACGGACAACTTCCTTCATATTAGTATTCAACTTCCATTGATGTGCAATAGTCGGCTTGTGATCTTCCATCATAGGGATCTTATGCATACACAAAGCTTGACTGACCCCAGTGAGGTCACTAATTTTGTATCTTATGGCTTTCTTTCTTTCCCTTAATTTCTTCAGGAATTTATTTTCTTGTTCAATAGTTAGATCAGAATTTATGATAACTGGGCAAACCTTGAGATCATCTAAAAACATGTACTTCTGTCCTTCTGGTAGGGGGCTTCATTTTGGGAGACTCTGGTTTTTCTCTTGTTTCTTCTGTGATTTCCATAGCTTTGAGTTCTTCACTAGTGGCTTCAACGTCTTCTTTAGCAGAGTCGAGGGATTCAATGTAATCCTTTACTCGTTTGTCGATTTGTTTGTCAAATGATTGGTTTGACAGAGCAGTTTCCAAGGGATCGTTTGATTCATGGTACTCTTGGGTCAGAAGTGACATTTGCTCAATGTAATCAATCAAATATACTTCTTCTTGCATACTTGGTCTTCTCATACTTTCAAAAACTTTGAATTCGAGAGTCTCTTTGCCTAATCTGAGCAGTAAGGTACCAGCTTCAACATCAATTAAGGCTCTTGTAGTGGCCAGGAATGGACGACCAAAGATGAGAGGATATCTGGTATCTTCTTTTATATCCATGATGACGAAGTCGCATGGAACATATGTGTCCTTGCCCACCTTGAGCGGGACATCTTTGAGGATTCCTAACGGATGTTTTATCGAATTGTCTGCGAGCTGTATAGTCATTCCAGTAGGAAGCAATTCTGTAAACCCTAGTCTCGTACACAGACTTAATGGCATAATAGAGATGCTTGCGCCGAGATCTGCCAAACCTTTCTTGCATGATGAGTCGCCAATGTGACATGAGATTCCAAAGGATCACGGGTCTTTTTGTTTCTCCAGCATCTTTCTCAATATGATATCTGATGTAGTTGTAGCCAGTTTTACTGTGTCATATTCTTCAATTATATACTTCCTGGTGAGGAGTGACTTTAGGTACTTAGTCCAGGCTGGTATCTCAGCCAGAGTGTCTAAGAAGGGTATATCAACATGAAGTTTCTTCATAGCCTCTTTAAACTTATTGAATCTAGTATCGAGCTTGGTTTGCCTTAGGCGGGATGGGAAGGGTATACGAGGCTTATATACAGGAATATCAGGTTCTGGTGTTTCAGTATCTTCATCAGTAGATTCTTCAGGACTTCCCTTATCTGTCTTATCTTCCTTTGATTGAGAATCTGGTGTTGTTGAGTTTTGGACAATCACAGGTTCATCTTCGTCTGTAATAACCACAGGTGTCTCTACTGGGGGATCCGAATAGTCTTTTCCTGACCTGGTGGTGACTGCCTTCAACTGTTCAGGATGCTTGGGATTGTTCTCGGGTTGGCCGGCAAAGACTCCAGCTGGTGGCTTTATGCTAGCTGCAAGTTGAGCTAGTTGAGATTCAATAGCCTTCTACTAAGCTTGTTGGTTCGCTATCATAGTTTGCTGAGTTTGCAACATTTTTTCAAAGGATGATAGCTTGTCATCAGAAGAGATGGGTCCTATTTGTCCTTACTATTGATTCAGATTCTGATACTGAGAGTTGTTTTTATAGTTATTGTAATTCCTATTCTGAAAGTTCCCCTTGAAATTTCCTTGATTCCCAAAATTTTTTTGATGATTGTACTGGAATCCTAGTGGGCCTCTTGGTTGATTATTTGAACCAAATTGATGCGAGTTTACTGCTCCAGAGGGGTTTCCATATTGAAAGCCTGGGTGATTCCTGTTCTGATTTGGATTGTAATAACTTTGCCCAGGAATGGTGTTGATAGCATTAAGATTTTCCATCAGACCGTTATCTCGTTGTCCACATAAATTGCTCAGTACAACGTCATAGAGAACATTGCACGATAAAGGGGAATGATCGGTGCTCTTACATGCTTCACAGAACAGGGAAGTGGACTTGACCTGTTCCGGTTGCTGAGTGGGTGAACGTCCTCTTCTAATAGTAGCTAGAGATGATTCAATATGGTTTTGCTTGGCAACTAATACTTTCAAGGTTTCAACGATAGACTTGTACTCGGGAATGGCTTCGGCCATAGCTATTTTCAAAACTGCTTTACCTACAGATCTACCCCAATTGGCTTGATTTTCTTCTCCCAGGGTGACGACTCTCCATGCATTGTCTTAACTTTGACGCATGAAGTTTCCTCCAGATGAGGAATCTAGAAACATCTTGATATCATCGTCCACACCCCTATAGAAAATTTTGATGAGTTGATTCTTAGGAATTATGTGGTGTGGGAATTTGCATAGAAGCTCTTTGTACCTATCCCACGCTTCAGCGAGAGTTTCTCCAGGGACTTGAGTGAAATTTGTTATCCGGCCCCTAATTTCATATGTAAGAGATGGAGGATAGAATTTTCCAGAAACACATTTTGGAGTTGTTCCCAAGTGGTGATGGGTATTTAACTTTGCAATGAATTGTACCATCTTATGGCTCTATCAGCAAGGGAATACTTGAAGAGACGGAGTCGAATGGCATCATCTGTGACTCCATTTTGCTTCATCATAGAAAATAGATTGATGAATCTCAGAAGATGTTCTTGGCTGTCCTCTGCTTGTTTGCCATAGAAAGTGTTGTTTTGAAGCAATGTGATCCATTGTGCCCTAATCTCAAAATTGGCAGCATTGATGGGAGGAGGTTGTACTGGATGATAAACATTCGCAGCTTTTGGGATTGAGAACTCTCTAAGATCCTTCTATAGTTCAGCTGCTTGCGTTGCTGCCTGTGCTGCTAAGATTTCCTATTGAATCGCATCCCTAGCTTCTTGAATGAGCCTCTCTCTTTGTGCATTGATGGCTTGAGCCACCTTCAGGCTACCTCTTCTTCTTGTGCCATCCTTGCTTGATTCTCTCTTATCTGACGATGGAAAGTTCTGTCTATTTCGGGATCAAAGCTCGCTGTCAGTCCGGGGCTGTCCGAACGGTGCATACACTATGCGTTGGGTAGTACCTGAAAATTAGAAAAGATTTTTAAAATGAGATCTACAAAGTAGAGTCAAATTCAAGTAGATAATCGATTGTTTCAAAAGAAAAGCAAAATCCTAGATTAGTCTTAGAAGAACTAGATTTGACTTATTTATTCCGTTGTCCTTGGCAACGGTTCCAGAATTTGACGTGGTATTTGAACGCACTAACAAACTCACTCGGGGTTGAAATCCCTGAGCTTTTACCAAAACCAAAGTGCAATAACACCACCCGCAAGCAGACGAGTCTTATCACAATATAGTTAAGGATCGAACCCAAAGGAAAACGTTTTTATGAATCCTGGTCAGTTGAATCTAGCTCAAGGAAAACTAATATTTAGAACGATTGGTTGGTTTGAGGTTACTTAAACTAATTGTACGAAGGTAAAAGCTGAATTAAAGTGGGGGTTTAAATCAATGATATGGAATCACTGGGATGGTACCGGGTTTCACCACTGCTACGCACGCAAACATATTCAATCGTGAACAATCCAGGCAAGATATAACAATCCAAGTAGAGCTGCTGCAAAACCCCCCATACGGGCGTCAGGTTCGCGTAAGCATCACCTTAGGCATCAAATCTCTCGTCACCATCCGGATGACTTTACTTACGGCTCTAAAGATACAGAAACCTACGGAGGTTGTGGGCCCCCTATACAGGCGTTAGGCACACAAAAGTGTCACCGAAGGTTAGATGGCTCATCCCCTCGCGGATCATACACTTACGACCTCGATGGAATCCCATCCTATTTCTAGTTTGGGAGTCAGCCGCATTAACCGATAAGTAAGCAGGCGGTTAATATACGAGAAAACATCGACAATTAACAAGAAGATACAAAATCCAACTAAGGTTGTGAACCCCCTATACAGGCGTCAGGCGCATAGAAGCGTCACCTAAGGCTAGATGGCTCGTCCCCTCACGGATCATACACTTACGACCTCAAGGAATCCTTTCAGAAGTTCTCATCAAGGAGTCTAACTTGTTAAATGACATTAAATCCTATATATAGATGTTGTCGCAACATAGGAAGAACAAAGATGAAAGCAAGAAATTAACCAAACTACGAACATAATAGTTAATGACGAAATGAAGAGTTGTATACATTGCCATGGAGAGTTTAACAAAAGAACATGGTTTGTATGGGTAGCGGGGCTAGTCCCCACACCCCAGCGAAAAGGTACTACTCGCTCATGATGCGAGAAAGAAGAAGGATGAGAAAGAAAGAGAGATCTGCCATGAGCTCGGTGCAGAAGGTAGTCGCATCTTGGTGAAGAAGATACGGCCTTCTACGTCATGTTGGAGCAGATCTGGACGTGCACGGGAGTTGCCAAGACAGACTGGGCAGTCCCCTTTGCTCCATCTTCCTTCTCTTCTCACCCTCCTAGGTTGCAACACGGGAAGTAGGTTGAATGGAATTGGCGTAGACTAGACTGGATTCGGATCGGAACAGTGTCGGGCAGCCTGGCGGTGTCTGGATCTGATACCCCCAAATGAGCACCCTCGGGGTCCTATTTATAGGCTTAGATCTGTCCCAAACGGTCTTGGCATGGTTGCTGAAAATATCTCCTCCAAACGGTCTGGAGATTGTTTGCTGCCAAACGCTCTGGAGAACGGTCTTCTATTAAGCCACTCAAATGGTCTCCACGTGAATATGTAGCAAACGGTTTTGAGTGTGCAGCATTCGGTCTTCACAATCACAGTGAACAGTCTTGAGACTGCATGGACCCAAACGGTCTTGAGACCGCATGGACCCAAACGGTCTTGAGACCACCATGGACCCAAATGATCTTGAGACTGCAATCGGCCATGCAATTTACATCTCACGCGGTCGACTTTAGCAAACAGTTTTGGCATTCGATCTTTGTATATTCCAGCAAACGGTCTTGAGACCGCATGGACCCAAACGGTCTTGAGACAGCATGGGCTCAAACGATCTTGGGACCGAAAGGGCTCAAATGGTCTTGGGACCGCAAGGCCTCAAACGGTCTTGGGACCGCAAAGGCTCAAACGGTCTTGGGACCGCATGGGCTCAATAGCTTGATTAGATTCTTAATCGGAGCCTGAGTTGAAGTTGGACCTTGACTACTTGATCAGTTTTGTCGAAACCAGCATTAAATGAACAATATTTAGTTAAAACCTTGATAATCGAATCAGATAAGTAGTTTTACACATTATGATTCATATTGAGTGAAAAGGTATGGATAGAGTTGAATTTGTTCCAAAGAGATAATTGAATTCCATGATGAATATGCACTCATCAGTATGATCTCATTATTTAGGTCCTCATCTCGAACACATATGTCATTGAGTAATGTCATTCTATAGACATTAATTATGTTTCATCATTATCTTATAATTGAATAAAATAGAATAAATTTGAATATTGCATTTAATATTAATAAAAACTTTTATAATATATGCTATTGCAATCATCATATGATTGGCTCTCTGGGCATACATACTGATAGACTCCCACTTGTAGTTAGAGCCAATCACCCACAAATCTTATTCTAAGTGATCTTTAAACATGTCCATCATGTTTTTGTTGTGCAAGTTCTTATCCAGCGGGTTAGAACCATTTCTCCTCTAGTCAATGTATTTCATGTTTCACATCTCTTTGTTGTATGGCATCTCGTATGAGATGGAAATGTTGTAGCATGCTATATGTGGTTCCTTGTCTATCCATTAGTTCCATTGTTATCATAGTATTTCTACTATGTCATCAATGGTTGAAACATCCCATAAGTTCATCTACATGAAATTCTTGATCCATACAATATCCTCTATTGTGTTCATAACACCGGGATACTCGCCTTCTATTGTAGAGTTAAACAATTATCTCTTATTCGGAACTTTTCTAGCTCACAGTTCTCATTTTAAGGTCAAACACAAATTTTAGGTTGCAAACATCAATTTTCTTTATTATTTTGGAAGCTTGCCTCGACCCAACCATTTACATCCAACTCTTCTTAATTGCCATAATCTAGGAAGTGATCCTGAGTGCTTCTCAAGTACTTATGGACATTTTTATGGCATTCCAATGACCTTCATTGGAATTTGACTAATATCATCTTGTCATGTCTAATACATACAAGATGATGGGATAAGTACATTATATTTAATACACGATAGATCCAATTGAAAATATATATGGCATCTTGTTCATGTTTTCCCATTCTTCATAAGAATTGGAACACTAGGCTCTTGAAAAACTAATCCCATGGAACATGGACAAAATTTTCTTAAATAGAGTCCTTCATGATTAACTCTTCAACATATTTCAAATGTATGTCCTCATGCTTAGGTCAAGAAGCTTTCCAATTCTATCTCTATAGACCACAATTCCTAGCGCATAGGATGCTTCACCTAAATCCTTGATAGAGAAGGTACTTTCCATCCTAGGTAGTATAAGGATGTTATCTCCCATCAATATTTGAATATCAATATGCTCCCATTTAAATTTTGCAATCACATATGTCATCTTTATTTTGACTAACGTCAAACTATTTAACTATCATGTCAAATCAAAGATTTCAGCTCTGAGATGTTTGCTTCAATCACATTGATTGACCTTTGTAGCACATAGACTTGATTTGCATCAATGAAGTTATAAAACAATCAGCTTGTCAAATACACAACCTCTTAATTATTCATGATTAAGTAATGAAGTTTTAATAACCATATGCCAAATCTCATAGAAATAATGAGCTCCAATGGAAAGCATGATCCTGATGGACTTAACCATGGCAATGGGTGAAGATATGTCATTATGCTCAACACCTTGAACTTGTTTGAAACCCTTTATAGACAACCTTCTCTTATAGGTTTGTACATTACTATTCATGTCAGTCTTCTATATCAAGACCCAATTGCACCATATGGGTTTTACCCCTTGATATGGTACCACTAAGGTCATACCTTGTTGGTTTCCATGAAATCCATCATTGATACAATGGCCTCAAGCCAATTCTCATATGTTGATATCTCAATGGCTTCTAGATAGGTTGTTGGTTCACCATCTTATGACAAACTCACAACCTACCTGAGCTAAAAGATATCATAATCTTTCAGCTCGAGGCATATTTTACTAGATTTATGAGGTTTTATGTTACATAAGTAAATTGAGAGTCTCCAACAATTTGTGATTCTCATTGTTCTTACTATACCTATTTAGGTTCAATGTTTTCTTGTTTATCTCTAACTTTTTGGGTTCTACTATTCTCCCACTGATTTCTTTGGAACTAAATTCCTCATTAGGAATTCAGCCATCTTGTCAAAAAATACTTTTTTTGTCAGATTATAATATAGAAGTAGTATTCAACAAACTATGATTTATGTGATTTGTGGATAAAGAATAATTCCCAAGAAACTATTTTTATCATATAATCTTTAATCCTAAAATTTATAAAAGACATATTGGAATACTTCCCATGCCATATCTTATAGGGTGTCTTTTAAACCATATTAGACCGTACATTGGCTTAGTGTAAATCATGTGCCAAAAAGGATTTTTGAAGATTATCTAGATTTATTGAGAATCACACCATGACTCATCAGGGTGTGATTCTTTCTTTGTGATACATAATTATGTTTCACTATGATACACTATCATAGTCTCTCTTGAAGGTCCTCAAACTCTTGGTGTAAAATATTTCAACATCAACCATATTGAAGTGTCTCAACACTTTTACCAAGGTTATGTAATTCATTCGTGATCTCCTTGAACACTTCAATAGATCCATTTTTGTATTTTCCTAAATACAAATTACCATATATAATGAGGTCATCATTTAATTTAATGAGGTATTAGTAACTACCTCTAGCATTTATTATAAAAGGTCTACATACATCAATATGTACAAGCCCTACATAATACTTTCTCTCCCACTACATCTAGTGAAAGGTACTTCTGACATGTTTCATAATAGATAAGATTGTGTAGTCTCTATTGGTTCGATAACCAAGAGAGTCTAGACAACCATCATTATGGATCCCAGAAATGCATCTCTCATTTATGTGCTCTAGGTGATAGTGTTACATGTATTGGTTGCTTGACTTATCAAGTTATAATATTTTGGCATTTACGTTATAAACACTTATCTTTATATCTAGTATGTAAAGATCATAAGACATGGGGCGTTTCCATAAAAGATATCATCTTTTGTAATAGATCATTGACTATTCTTTATATGATATCCATATTCATCCTTGTCCATACAAGATGTAGAAAGTAAAATGTTTCTTTTGGATGATATGAAATAGTAGTTCATTAACCTATTACAGGACCTATGGGAAGAGATAAATTATAGGTTTTGACTGTAGTGGCAACAACTCTTACTCCATTTGCAACTGATAGTCCAACGTTTCCCTTTCATAAATGCTTAATTTTTTCAAATCATGCATATTCAAACACATGTGAAATATACATCCATTATCATATACCTAAGATAAAGAAGTAATAAATTTATCTCAATAATGTATATATCTGAAGTGGAGATCTCTCTCCCCTCATTCTTCTTCTTTAGTTCCTCTAGGTAGAGAGTGCAATCCATCATCTGGTGTCCAAGCTAGTGACAGTGGTGATAATTGCCTCCCTTGTTCACCCCTCCCTTTGCTTTTAGTGCTAAAGACTTGGGCTTCTAGCCAGCTTTAGAACCCTTATTAACTTTTACTTTTCCTTTAGACTTCCCCTTTAATATTTTGGTCATCATCATAGACTTCGGCTTGTCTTTCTTCATTTGTGCCTCAGTTTTCTAAACATGCCAAGTAACTTTGTCAATAGCTTATCAAAGTCATTCATGTTGTAGTTCATGGCAAACTAACTATATGACTATGGTCGTGACTATATAATCACATCAGTGGACTACTCTTGACCCAAGGGAAATCCAGTCTAGGAAGGCTCTCCATATACTTAATAAGCTTGAATACATGAATACCTATTGGATCTTGGTAAATGTTCTTAAGATGTGTTACCACCACAGTAACATCCATATTCATATGTTGTCTCTACAACTCATAGTTCGTGGAGCACAACAGTAGTCATTGACATCAAAGTCATCTTCAGTATGCTTTTTGTAACCATCTCTAAAAGCCTTAAGAGTAGTGGGAGCAGGTGCATCAGGATCTAGTGACTGCAAGACATAGAGCTTGATCTCCTATGTGAGAAAAATTTTCAGCATCTTGAACTATTCACGGAAATTATTCCCATTTATATTTTCCTTCTTAAGGACTACTTACAATAAAAATGTGTTATTGGTTCCCATTTGATTCAATAAGAGAAATTGGCAATTTTTTCAACACTTTTTTATTTGATTGGATTGAAATAAAATTTGACGATGTTTAATTGCGCCTATAATTAATTATCGCTCCCACTATTTTGTTGAAGTTGATAAACTTCATGTAACAATTCAGTAGATTACAACATACAAACTTCTAGTCATCCAAGATCTAAAACAATTGAGTTATTATCATCCTCACATCAGCGTCCATAATCAATCATTAAGGTAGGCAACTTTTGCCAAATGCATCTTATGCAATTTCTTGATAGATGGTATACACCACTCTTTTCCATAGCCATATGTATTCTTCTAAATGCTTAATCTCATTAAGATCAATGCATTGAGTCTAACTCAAAATCCAACATGATATTAATGCAACCTTCTTGGTAGGTCCACATAACTACCATCACACTTCCACGAGATATACAATGCACCACGCTTGGCATGTCCACACATAGTCGGTCAAGTTATTCATGTGTGTTACTTATGGAAAGCATCTAATACATAATATATTTTATTTAGGGATTTTATATTTATAAATAAACATTTATATATTGGTATATTTACATATATATATATCCAATCATGACATAGTCATAAAAGTACAAAATGCAAGTCATATCCCACAAACAAAAACATGAAATTAAGACTTAAGTGATGGTTATGCCCAAATTAATATAATTCCTTGGATCCACAAGGAATGTCTACCATATAAGGTCTACATATCATGCATTAACCTATTGCTGTTGAAGATTTGTACTTGAACCAATCCATGTTAATTAGATCAACTCTTGAACTGATTGACTCACCTCCTGATCGGTCGATTAATTTGTTAGACTGATTGTCTAGCCACTAGTTCAAATGATGTTTGCACCCCTTCAAATGCCCGGTAGAGACACCAGTCAATCGGATTGACTCTTCATGTCGTCACTCCTCCTTGGTCCTCCAACTGATCGACTCATCTTCTAAAATGAGTGGATCGTTTGGTGTTGAATGTCTTCTTAGTCGTAATAAGAATTAAAATTATCCTAATTCTATTTAAACTTATTACATGGTAATATGGAAACCTTGATTTACATTCGAGGGGATCATAGAAAGGAGAGAATTATACTTTTACATGTGGAAGAGAAGAGAGAGACTTAATATGCAAGCTGAGATAAATTAGGAATAAACAACCACAACCACCAAGCACATATAACTATAATTATTGGTCATAACTATGCTATACATCCATCATCAAAATCAATTTCTAGGATGGTGTGTGTATATTGCATATACATCATATATGTATATTGTGAGGCGTGTAGTCATCGAGCCAAAATATAAGGTGCAACCCTTAGAGAAAATAGAGGTAATCGGGGACTATGTTGATGTGTTCCTACACAATTTCTGAGGAATACCTCTAGAGAGCGAAGCGGTCTTCTCTATAGAGCTAGCTCTCGGGACAAATAGAATTTCTAGGGCACCTTACAAGATGTCTCCCACTAAATTGCTTGAGATAAAGAAGCAATTGTAGGAACTACTAGACAAGGGCTTAATCTAACCCAACACACCCCCATGGTGAGCACCAGTCCACTTCATGAAGAAGAAGTATGGATCACTCCACATGTGCATAGAATATAGAATGATAAATCAGGCTACAACTAAGAATAAGTATCCTCTATTCCCCATAGATGACTACTTTGACCAACTCAAAACTACCTACGTTTTCTCAAAGATTGACCTGAGAATGGGGTACCACCATTTGTGAGTTAAGAGTGAAGATATCCCAAAGACCACTTTCAAAAATTCTATCGCCACTACGAGTTTTTGGCAATGCCTTTTGGGTTGTCCAAGCTCCAAGTGTGTTCATGAACCTCGTGAGTAGTGTGTTTTAGCCCTTCCTTGACAATTTTCTCATAGTGTTCATAGATGACATCCCAGTCTACTTTAATGAATTAGAAAAACACTATGAACACCTATCTAAGGTCCTTGATATCTTAAGAAAGTAGAAGTTCTATGGAAAATTGTCAAATTGTGAGTTTTGGATAGACCGAGTTATGTTCCCCGAGCACATTATATATATAGAAACCATATTGGTGGATATATACTACTAAAGTGGTAGTCGTTCAAGAATGGCCATAAATGAAAAATGAATCTGAGATTGACGACTTCCTGGGATTGGCTAGGTATTATCGACAATCCATCAAGAATTTATCAAATACTATTTTTCCCAAGCCCAAGCTCATTCGGTCTGACAAGAAGTTTATTTGGTTTGATCTATGTGAAGCATGATTATAGAGTTAAAAGAAAATCTTACCTAAGCCCCTATTTTGACCACACCCTCAGGTAATTATATTTTCGTCCTCTTCACCAATGTACCAAATATGGGCTCAAGATGTGTGTAAGATAGAACAAGCATGTTGTCGCCTTTGCCTCTAGACAACTCAACCCCAATGAGATGAATTATTCAACCTATTATCTGGAATTAATGGTGATTGTATGTGCCTTGAATATTTGGTGACATTATCTGTATGGGGATACCTTTGACATCTTCATTGACCATAACAGCTTGAAATACATATTGACTCAGAAGGACATGAACTTGTGACAACGACATCGGATGAAATATCTATAGAATTTCGATCTCACCATAGCCTACCATCTTAGTAAGGACAATGTGGTAGTCTATGCCCTCATTCAAAAACATCTCAGTTGTGTGTATACTTTGGTTAACCAGTGGAAGAGTCTATAATTCTTTGCTCGATGGATTCCACAGCCTTTGACAGATAGGATTCGTTTAACCAATATCCAAATCAAGCCTAACCTATTGACCGAGAGTTTGTATCTACCCAGTTAGTTAGCCCATAGTTAGAGAAGATGATGGGTTTGATGGAGAAGCCTCAAATGAACATTTCGATGGGTGTGAATGGTGGAATTAAATATAAAATTCATATTTAGGTTCATGTGGATTCACCTTTGAAGGCTTGCATCCTACTAGAAGCTCATGGATCGAATTACACGGTACATCCTAGAACTACTAAGATGTTCAAAGACCTGCCTTGGTACTTTTGGTGGTCAGTAATGAAGAAATGCATAGCCTCATATGTGGTTAGCTTTCTCACATGCCAGATGGTGAAGGATGGGTACTAGCGACCTATGGTGTGCTACAATTGATTGAGATTCCTAAAAGGAAATGTAACCATGTCACCATGGATTTTGTTGTGGGGTTTCCCAAGAAAGAAATGGGCATGATGTGATATGGTTCGTGGTGGACCGCCTAACCAAGTTAACACACTTCCTTTCCCTGAAGACTACTACCAAGGTGTCAGACTTAGTTGAGCATTACAATAGAGAGATAGTCTATTTACATGGTGTTGTGAGATTTATCGTATCTACTATGACCCTAACTTTACCTCCAAGTTGTGGAAACAAGTTTAAGAGAAACCCAGTATGAGGCTAAAATTTCGTACAACTTATCACCCCAAGACTGATGGATGGATGGAAAGAATAGTCCAGACCCTAAGAAATCTATTCAGATCATGCATCCTAGATTGGGGTGGATCATGGGAACAATACCTACCCTAGATGATTTTGCCTACAACAACAGTTACCAAGCTAGCATCATGATGCTTCCCTATGAAGCTCTTTTTGGGAGGTCGTGTTAATCACCACATCATTGAGATGATGTCGGTGAGAGGACCTTGCTTAGGTTAGAAGAACTACACTTATATGTTGACAAGGTCACTTTGATCAAGCATAGTCTAAAGAGATCTCAAGATTGACAAAAGTCATATGTTGATGCAAAGCAGACATACTTGCACTTTGCTATTGTTGTTTATGTGTTTTTTAAAATTCAACCCATCAGATGTGACGTCCAACTCACAAAAAACATGATTAACTAAATTAACTAATGTGGAAGTGTTTCGTTAGCACGGAATTACTGAAAATCACTAAAATTTAAAACCTTTTATAAAAAGATCCATTACCAAAGATTCTTTAAACAAGAACCATAGTAGTATATTTACATACTAGTCCACATTGGACATTCCATGTATTATCAAAGTAAAATCTCACGTTGATTGTAAAAACACTATCTACTGACTCCTAGGACCTGAGAGTACAGAGACAACACATAGGACTTTATGTACAAAGCCTGACAATCAGCATCCTGCCTGGGATATTACTGTTGTCCTTGATGTTGTTGATGTTGTTCTTCCTCTACCACAGAGGTTCTGCCTCTTTGTCTGCGTCTACCTAAAAACGTTGAATCCCACGGGGGGAGGAGACAATTATAAAAATTGCCCCAGTGAGAGATATAACACTCCGCCGTAAACATTATAATTGCAGTTTAATAGAAATAAACTGAGCAATGAGATAATATATTTCAATGGAAGATAAATTACTATCTATACAGGTTAGAGCAACATTTCTATTCAAGTATTTCAGTTATAACTTGACAGGGCAGCATGTCTCTTATTTAATAAGGAATTAAAGGACATAAATAGCATTTATGTATCAAGGACATGCTAAGCAAGTTAACATCAATCGATGGTTCTCGTATTTCAATATTATGCAAATACCCTACATGGATGATTATACTTTTCAAACATTCTTAAGCTCTGAGGAGATGAGGTATACCGCTCATACTCCAACCGATCACTGCAAAGTCAATATCAGTACCATACAAAGTCAAATGGAAGAGCCGGCTTCCATGACTTCCCACATCTCAGTCAGTGCGAGATCACATGCAGAACATCTTGTGTCTCTGCTACATAGCTTTCCAGGTTATAGTGGCATCTAGCTATAGAGTTACAGTGGTGGTTGTACTCTCTTCGCGATCGAGAAATTTTGTGTTTACCTCCATCGATCCGGCATTAACATCATCGGGAGATTAGTGATACATCCATCCCGGAACATACAATGAAGGATTGAGAGGTTTAATGCTTACCTTCCATCAATTCCCACATTAGGACATAAAGATTTCTGCACCCATCGACCCCCACATATTCAATAATATGCGAACTCCATGAAATCTCATAAGAAAACATGTTTCACCATCACCAGCTACTGACGATGATGGATCTATGGTCAGAGCACTACATGAATAGCTTTCACTTGATTAATTAAATACATTATCATATTCTTTTAGCATCAATCAAGTTTTCAAAGATAACTTATTAGGAGAAATGCTATAAAGAAATATGTATTGTTTTCATCAGTTACTGCTCAGTCTTTAAAAGACATTGGGATCTCAGTCCCTCACATAAACATATGGTTCTGAGCATTCAAACTCTCAGCTCATCACTGAGCACTGGTACCACTTTTTCAGGTAATCATCACCTTCAGGTCATCTGACCAAGGTAAACATGACACTAGGTATACCATCATCTCATATGGCACTTGAGGCCCATTAACTCTCTTGTCACCTCTTACTAAGAAACAAGGCATATGATGGCACACAAGGCCCAATAAATAATTTCAATAAATAAAGTATCACTCATACCCCGCTATGTTCATCATCTCAGGATACCTGCATGGTTAGTACAGATGATAACCGATATATCAATCATATTTCAGTTCCATGCTATCCCAAGATATCACCATTATTCCCATTTTATAACAATCAGGGTTACTCATCCCCCTTTATTCAATTAGGGCCAATGATTCATTATTTCGTTGTCCAAGATTAGGGTTTCACACACCTTCACTGTATTTAGAATTAGGGTTTACTATTCACATCACCTCACCCTAGATTTAGGGTTTATGTTCCATAACCCACAATTAGGATTTACTATTCATCCGAATTAGGGTTTTACACTAACATACCTTAAATTAGGGTTACTCATGTCATTACCCTAATTTCATATCACATTATCTTCCTAGATTAGGGTTTCATTCAAAATTGCCCTGGTTTAGGGTTAGGGTCCAATAACCTTGTCAATTAGGGTTTATGCTCATGATTAGGGTTTCATGATCTCTTTACTAAGGATCATACCCCTAATCACCACATTAATCATACTCATGTATGAATTCGATTCTATCATCTTCTCAACTTGATTAGGTTATATCAACCCTTCAATCAAGTACATACAGTTATGATTGACATAGTGTACTAAGTCATTGTTCTTATAAGCAATTTAGGGTTTGTCCCTTTAATGGTACTAATCATTTAGGTACTTTTAGGATTTCAACATTTGTACCTTCATTGATTACCATCACTATCAATCATTGGATCCTTAGAACAATTATCACCTTCAATTTCCAAATGATTAAATCACATTAGACCTTTTGTAACGTCCCCGGATTTTCACCTTCTCAAAACCCCATGGAGATGAGAAGACAAAATTTGAAAATGTTAAGCAATTGTATCAATGTGTGTTGCGGAAGCAATATGCACATACATGAACATACAACCATAACATTTCTCAACAAAGACATGTATATTTACAACATGAATTATAATAGCTTGGATTACATTTTCATATTGAAAAATAGAAAATTACACAGTCTAAACATGTATGCTAACCAGGATCCTAGACAGTAGGTAACCTGAACAACTTGCTCACACACTGTTCTTTTATCCCATGCTAGCTATGAACCTAAAACATACGTGAAACAATGAATCAACATAAAGTTGGTACGTGGTTGAAAGATATTATACTATGATGGCATATTTAAAATAGTTGAAAAAGAAGAAAGAAAAAAATGAAAGCATTATTTAAGGCAGAAAATCAGGTAAACCTAAGTTATTAATCATATTTCAATGGACATATATTACTATGGTGGACTTAGCACAAACATATATTATTGGGCCCTATCCCCACGTACCTTGTACCATTAGGGATCTCCCCGCATACCTTGTACCATTAGGGAGGTGCTAGTCAACATTAATAATTTCCCTTTCTAATAGGGAGATTAATGAACCATCAATAACTAAATTCCATTTTCTTTCTTTAGTGTTCTTATTGTTCAAGGTGGAAATGACAATACTTATAGATCTACATCCAGCAATGTATTTCAAATACAAGCAAGCAAGTACATATATTTAACATCTAGCAAATCTAGTCATATAATTATATCCACATACATGAGTTCAGATATTTCTCACATATCCATGATCATCTAGATAAACTGGTCAGCACCTGATTTAAAGAAATTAATCATCATTAATATATGTACACCATATTCTGGATATTTTAGGTCCAAATTAGGGTTTAGGTGAAATTTAGGTTCAAACTACGTAGAACTTATGTCTGATATTTTTATATTGGTCGCGAGGTCATCTCAAGTTCTGGTCCAGATTTCATATTTTTTTGATATTAGGTCTATTTTATAGAATTAAAAATGAGATTACAAACATGGAATTGGGTTTTGATGAGAAATGGCCCATTATTTTGACATAATAGTCAAATCTGAGTTCATATTTGGTTTCCACATTATACTAGCGTTCAGTAACATTTTTCTCAGATTTAATTTACATGATATGCTAATTATACCAATAATACGATCTCAAAAAGAAGAATTATCATCAATACTAGAAGAATATATTTAGATTTCTTCAAAAGACTAATTTAATGGTTTACTAATATAGGACATGTTTTTCTGAGTCTGGGGGTATTTTTGGGGCATTTATTGGCCAAGAGAGAAATTTATTATGCATTTTCTAAGGTAGCGCTATCTTCTAGAAATTTGAAGATAATTTACCTGATTGGGAATTTCCAGGGTTGTTGGATCTTGATCCCAAGGCTAGGATGCATCCAGGGCACGCCCAGCTAATTAGACTATCAAAGTGAGTGACCCTCCCAAAAACTTGATTGAACCGGTCTGGTTCAGGGAATAAACGGACTGGATCTACAGTTTCACTGGGTTTCTTCTCGCTAAATCGACCCTTCTCCTTCAGTTCTCACATTCTCCATCTCTTGAGTGTGCGAGCGTCATCACACTGGAAGAACTCCAGCCAGTGAGCATCCTCCACCTCTGCCCGAAGGTGGCACCACAAGGACTCATGCCTTCTCCTCAAAAGCTCAAACAGAGCTTCTAGACAGGATTGTGGTATCTGCCTCTAGCATCTCCCCGAGGTCTAGATCTGGAGAGCCCTCACTCAAGCTACAGGCTCCATGGTCCAGGATGCGGTTCTCTCCAGATTCACCTATGAACAAAGATCTATCTGGTCGTTATTGGTGGTGTGATGGTGATCCACCTTCATGGTGTGAAGGGCGGGTGAAGCTCGACCACCAGGTCTTTCCACTATAGGCGGTGAGGAAGGGGCTTTCCATCTCGCCAGCCAAAACTCGAGCTTGAAGTCTGGGGAAGATTCTAGATGCCTTTGTGGACATGCCTCACCACATTGGTTTGGTATTGTTGAAGATGTCTTCCATGATTTGGCTCCTTATAGAAAACTGCCGCCAAGGGGTAGAGGAGGAGATTAGCAGTGTGAGAAAAAGGGTTGTTGAAGCTACATACCATCTTCCTTTCTTCTGAAGCTTGAAGATGATGAGATTCCTACAGACCTGTCCCCACGGTCGTCTTCCTTCTCTACTTGGTGGCTATCTTGGAGGCCATGGATACTGACGTGCTTCTAGATTTTATTGGGTATAGTGGATTTGCATAGTCTGTGGGATGGTTTTTGCCCCACGAGCCTCCCTCTTCTAATCCCATTCTCAGTCTGCTCCTTCTTCTCATCCCATGTGTTCCATGGTGGAGAAGTAGAGAAATGGGGAAGGCTTCTCTCTCAATACCATAGGTCTTGAATGTTGTATGATGGGTTAATCTATTCGGGTAGTTCCATAAATCATGTTTTTCCCAACGGTATCCCCTTTGACTGCCCCCTCCTTCATCGCCTCCGAAGGACACCTCAATGAGTTATGTTCCTCCATTTATGAAGGTTAGGGATGACTGGGTCCTGGATCCATAGCTTTCAAGGAGCCGCATAGCCCAGTGAACAAAATTGTGTGACATAATGTTCGTCACATACCTAAGTACAAATATACCCAAAAAGCTAAAGTCCAGTCATATTTACATCACTAATGTTCCAACCTCAAATAGATACATATGTTTGTAGAAGTCTCCAAACATTTTGGAACTTTAGACATCGTCTCATAATACCCTAAGACAACCTCTACAACAGCTTGAGACACAAACTCCATTATTTTGTGCAAATAAATTCTTTGAACAATCTAATAAATAGGCATATTAACCTTGAATTCAATTCAAATCATCATAATTCTTGATCCTACAAGTCCATAACACTTGTTATGATACTAATACCTCAAAGTTGACTAATATGTCACTTGAGTCCATTGGTACTATTAAACGGGTCCCATGGACTCATATGTACTCAAATCAATTAATCAAACCTATTCATCATACTTGAACTCAATTAATGTTCTAATTGTCAATTGCATATATAGTTACACTTTTTGGGTGGAAATATACAATAATTGAGTAACCAATTCCTTCATTTGGTATCATCATCTACATGATGCTCATGGTCTTCAAATACTATATGGGGTATCTAAACCCAAAAATCTGGGTTGTCACACCTTCATTCGGTTTTGAGGTTTCATCACCAAATAGTTTTGAAATTGTCTGATCCCAAACGGTTTTGAAACTGTTTGACCCCAAACGGTTTCAAGACCGTTTGGACTCAAATGGTCTCAAGACCGTTTGGGCCAAATCAGTCTCAAAACTACAAGGGTTCATTAGGTACATTCAACAATTGGTTAAATATGATTTGCTACATTGAGACCTTCAATCAATCGAGTTATTGAAGTTCAACAATTATTGGCTCATGGATATCCAATCCTTCAATAACCACCTTTGACCATCCATGTGGTCTTGAGGTGCTTGACCTCATGCGGTCTTGAGGTGCTTGACCTTATGCGGTCTTGAGGTGCTTGACCTTATGCGGTTTTGAAAATGAATCATCCATTCGGTTTTGAAACTGAATCACCTCAATTGAAACCAATGAACCACCATCAAATTATAAAGTGAACTGACCTCAAATGGTCTTGAGGTCGTTTGGATAACCTCCTAATGGTTTTGAGACCGTTTGCCTCATCATTCATTAAAAATTATGAAATCCAATCAGGGTTTGCATCATTGGATTGATCATCAACATAACTATTGATTGCACTTTGATTTGATATCACTAACTCTTCAACTACTCAACCATATTCAACCTTAGACCTCCAAACGGTCTTGGTTGACCTCCAAACGGTCTTGAGACCATTTGGGGTGACCTCTAAATGGTTTGAAACCGTTTGGGAACATCAACCCAAACTTTTAACTTAATCAATTGCAATTTCAGCACTTAGCCGATTAGGGTTTCCACTTGGAAGATTGTCCACATATTGATTTAAAAAATTGGATCAAATGGATCATCATCCAACATTTTCTAGGGATCTGACCTCAAATGGTCAACCCATCCAAATGGTCAACTCCTCTAAACGGTTTGGGGTCCAAGCCTCCAAACGGTTTGGAAACTGTTTGGTCTCCAAACGGTTTGGTGAAACCGTTTTGACCAAACTTTTGAAACCGTTTGCAACTCAAACATGTTGGAATGTGAACCTAAGTTGATGTTATCATCATCAAGCCTTAGTCCATTGAAAACTACTGCCATTATCATGGTAATTGCATCAACTAATCAAAGGAATTGAAAGAAGAGCAATTGAACATAGTTGATTGAGAAATTGAAATCAATAACAATGATAGGGGTTCAAGTTATATAACCCGCCTTTAATTGAGCTTCAAAGCTTGGAGCTTTACGTCAACAATGGTTGAAGAAACATTTCCACACCACAAGGTTCGTTCCTCAAGCTTTTGAGTGAAAAGGAATGGTTAGAAGTGAAGATGGGATTGAAATATGAAGAAATCATGCATTGATTTGTGATTTCCACCATGAAACCAAGATGAATGAAGGCCAAGAAACTTACCAACAGGTTGAGGGTTGTCTTCCTGATGTCCCTAGCTCCCTTGATCGTTTTTGCGAGAAAAGAAAAGAAGTGGATTCGAAAATGTCCTTGGTTTGAGTGGCAAAGGGTCTTTTATAAAGAAATCAATGAGAGAGAAAATGTCTTATAAAAATCTTTTAATTACAAAAATTGTGCCACCTCTTCCTCCTCAATTTCGTGCATGCAAAGATATCTTCCTTATCTCCAAATACCCTTCCATTATCCATGAATTAAGGGAAAAGAAATTAAGCACCTTAATCATATTATATTAATATCCCATTTTTAGTGGATATTACTTTCCATTAACTTAATGTGAGTGGACTCACCACTCAAGTTATATATTTCATGGCCTAGCACAGGCACAAGGATGTTCACACTTGAACAAATCCAACCATCTCGTTTTTGGTTGAAGGTCCTTCAATTATTTTATTTATTTTTGCATTAATTTGAAGTAAAGTTCTATGTATGTTTAAATCTTGATTATTTTAATATCAAGATTATCTCTCCTTCAAAGTTGCTCAAATGAGATGCCCCTCTCATTTTATTGCCTCTACAAGATTCCAAGAATATTAAGGACCTTATTGAAGTGGTAAATTGCATATTGAACCCTAGTTTTTGGGTAAATTGCACATTACACCAAAACTAGGTTTTAATGCACGGACATAGCTTTATCAGCTCTTCCTTGGTACTCAGGCTATCACTAGCCATACATCTGCATCATTTTCATTCCCATGATGCTTCAACCCATGAGGAACATATTATCATGTAACATTTGCAATTTAACCCCTTAACTTGGGTAATTTGCACTTTAGTCCCAAAGCAAGTAAACATTACTTTCAACATTATTCAAAATGGACTAAAATTGAAATATAAGTTCCTCTTGAGCCTCAATTACTTTTCAAAAGATAAGAACAAGCATCTAGTTATCTTTCTTAAACAAAACACCTAGGGTTAACGCATAACCTAGGTCAGGGATGTTACAAGTTATCCACCCCTTGTCCCCGAAATCATCAACAAAAACATTAAGAGAAAAGTGAAGGATACTTCCTCTTCATCTCTTCCTCTAGCTCCACATAGCTTTTTCAATGCCACGGTGATGCCAGAGAACTTTTACAAGACAAATGTCTTTCTTTTTTATTTTTTTAATTCTTCTATCAAGAACC
The DNA here is from genome assembly GCA_963693085.1 of Alisma plantago-aquatica. Lineage (NCBI taxonomy): Eukaryota > Viridiplantae > Streptophyta > Magnoliopsida > Alismatales > Alismataceae > Alisma > Alisma plantago-aquatica. Next base: position 361,303,356 of record OY856409.1, on the reverse strand, counting down.
AACACAGGTCCTTCAACATAAGATATATCATCATTCAGTTCTACCTCTACAGGTTGTACAACTATCTCAGTGTCAGGATGACACTTCCTCAACATAAAGATATGAAACACTGGGTGCAATCTATGCAACTCAGGTGGTAACTCTAGCTTATAGGCTACCTTTCCCATCCTTTCAATGATCGAATAAGGTCCCATAAATCTAGGAGCTAACTTCCCCTTCTTTCCAAATCTCAGGATACCTTTCCAAGGTGAAACCTTGAGGTATACTATGTCTCCAACTTGGAATTCTAATGGTCTATGACGTTTGTCAGCATAAGATTTCTGTCTATCCTGGGCAGCTTTCAACTGTTGTTTTATGACTTTAATCTTCTCAGTTGTTTGTTGAACTAGCTCAGGACCCAAAAGTTAATATTCTCCTGTTTCATACCAACATAAGGGAGATCTACAACTTCTACCATATAATGCCTCATATGGTTCCATGTCAATACTGTGTTGATAGCTATTCTTATAAGCAAATTCTACCAAGCTCAGGTGTAGATCCCAACTTCCTACAAACTGAACATGCCCTAAGCAAGTCCTCAAAAGTTTGTATTGTCCTTTCAGACTGTTCGTCTGTCTGTGGGTGAAAGGTTGTAATAAACCTTAATTAAGTACCCAAAGCTTCATGCAGTCGTTCCCAAAAATGACTCATAAACTGGGGACCTCTATCAGAATGATAGTAGCTGGAACCCTGTGCAAACGCACTATTTCATCTATGTATATATGTGCAAGCTTCTCAGCTGTGTACGTTATTTTAACAGGAATGAAATGTGCGGTCTTAGTCAACCTATCAACTATCACCCAAATGGAATCATGACTTTTGGCTGTTCTAGGCAAACCAACCACAAAGTCCATGGTTACATGATCCCATTTCCACTACAGTATAGGTAGAGGTTGCATTGTTCCTACAGGCTTCTGAATTTCAGCTTTAACCTGCTAACACATCGAACAGTGCATAACAAACTCAACAACATATTTCTTCAATCCAGGCCACCAATACATATCCTTTAAGTTATGATACATTTTGGTGCTCCCTAGATGCATAGCATACATTCAAGAATGGGCTTCTTCCAGAACTAACTTTCTCAATCTATCAACATCAGGTACTACCATCCTACCATGGTAACAGACTATCTGATCATCTGAATCATGGAAGCCATTTTGCTTCTCACTACCATACTCTAACTTGATCTGTTAAATCACAGTATCAGCTAGTTGTGCTTCTATAATCTGCTTCCTCAGAGTAGGTTTTACTTTCATCTCAGCTAAAAGCCTGGCTAACAATGACACTTTGAGTTGTACATTGTCTTGCCTCAAAGATATAAACATATCTCTTTTAGAGCACACTAAGGAATGTAACTGTGCTTTATCTAAGGTTGGTGTTGATGATTTTTTGCTTAGTGCATCAGCCACTACATTGGCCTTCATTGGATGGTAATCAATTGTACAGTCGTAGTCCTTGATTAATTCCATCCAGTAGTATTGTCTCATGTTTAGCTCATGCTGTGAAAAGATATACTTTAGATTCTTATGGTCTGTAGAAATCTGGAATGTTTCTCCACAGAGATAATGTCTCCAGATCTTCAAGGCATGGACCACAACAGCTAGCTCCAAATTGTATGTCGAATAATTCTCCTCATGTTTCTTAAGTTGTCGAGAAGCAAAAGAAATCACTTATTTGTCCTGCATCAACACACATCCTAGATTGTTCTTAGATGCATCACAGAAGACTATGTACCCCTTTCCCTTCTCAGGTAACGCCAACAAAGGTGCACTAGTTAACCTTTCTTTCAGTAGCTGGAAAGAATGTTGACAATTGTCATTCCAGACAAAAGGAACCTCCTTCTTGGTCAACTTGGTCAGGGGTAAATCTATAGAACTAAAGTTCTTAATGAACCTCCTGTAATATCCTGCCAGTCCTAGGAAACTGTGTATCTCCATCGGTGTGTTTGGTTGTTCCCATTGCAAGACAGATTCTACCTTCTTAGGATCAACATGAATACCTGAAGCAGATATTACGTGTCCTATAAAAGAAACTTCTGGTAGCCAAAACTTACATTTGCTAAACTTAGCATATAGCCTATGCTCTCTTAGCAAAGTCAAATCCTGAGAGAGATGCTACTCATGTTGTTGAGCATCTATACTATATATCAGGATGTCATCTATAAAGACGACTACACACTGATCAAGAAAAGGTCTGAAGATTATATTCATGAGTTCCATGAATGCAATTGGTGCATTAGTTAGTCCAAACGACATAACTGTGAACACATAGTGATCATATCTTGTCCTAAAGACAGACTTAGATATGTCACCCTCCTTGATACATAATTGATGGTATCTCGACCTCAGATCTATCTTAGAAAAAATAGTTGCACCACACAACTGATCAAACAAGTCATCAATCCTTGGGAGAGGATACTTATTCTTTATGGTGATTTTGTTTAATTGTCTATAGTCAATGCATAATCGCATAGACCCATCTTTCTTCTTAATAAAGAGGACCGGAGCACCCCAAGGTGAAGTGCTTGTTCAGATAAAACCCTTCTCAAGCAACTCTTGTAGTTGTTTCTTGAGCTCTGCCATCTCAGCAGGTGGCATTCTATACGGCGTTTGTGCTATTGGTTGCGTGCCTGGAATTAGAATAATCACAAAATCAATCTCTCAGGGCAGAGGAACACCTGGAAGTTTTTCAGGAAATACATCCTCAAACTCCCTAACAACTGGAACTTCAGAAGGATGAGGGCTCTCCATTACGGTATCTACCACATGAGCGAAGAATGCAAAGCATCCCTGTCTCATCAACTTCTCAGCTACCATAGCTAACACTAAACAGGTTGGAAGAATCTTTCTGTCTCCCTGAAAGATCCATGTGTCACCATCATTTGTGAACACAGCTTGTTTGGAACTGCAATCCAAGACAGCCTTATACTTCTCTAAGGTGTCCATCCCCAGGATTATATCAAAACCCTGCATCTCAAGTGGCATAAGATCCACTACAGATCCCAACAAAGGGGTTTCTAGCATCAAACTATCTACCCTATGACTGACAGTCATGTTGCAGTCATAAATCACTTCTCGAGTGATAAAATAATGTGCAGCACCCGGATCAATTAACACAGATAAGAAGAAGGATGAAGACATATCAGAATAAAATATTTCCATCTGACATGTCACAACCTGAGGGTTGACTACTGCTTCAGGCTGATTCATAGCATAGAATCTAGCCATTAGTTGTTGTTGACCCTGTGCTTGGTTATTAGGTGCTGACCATCCAGCTTGGGATGCTTGTCCACGTCCTCTAGTATTATTATTGAATTGTCTCCTCTGTGAGCCTTGCTGACTCTGTCTCTGGGGTTGAGTCACCATTTTGACTTTCTCAGGACAATCTCTCTTCAAGTGTCCTGACCTCCCATACTAGTAGCAGTTGTACCTTCCCAAACTCTGCCTAGGTGGTCCTATCACTGATGTTGGTGATGTACTGGGGGCTCTACTTGGAATAATACTACGATCTCTACTTCTACTTGACATCCACTTCGTCGGGACATTAAACTTTGGTGGTGGTGGTGCAAAGAATCTCGGATTCTTGAAACTCTTCGACAAGGGTCCTTGAAACTGACGATACACTTTCTAATTACTGGTTTGTCGCTTCTTGATCACAGACCTTTCAATCCACCTCACGGACTCCACAAAAGTGGCAAACCTCTCTCGGTTCTCCAATGCAGACACCAGAGTAGTCAATTCAGCATTCAACCCCTTCTCGAAATGATGAATCCTCTCCTCATCAGTGGCTGCCATGTGCGGACAGAACCGTAACAGCTCCATGAACCTAGCTTCATATTCGCTAATGTTCGTCTGTCCTTGCCTCAACCTCTCAAATTGAGAGATCTTCTCATCTAGATACGCTTTGGGAAAGTATCTAGCAACAAACTCATGTCGAAATTCGTCCCATCCGACTTCAATTCTGGGTCTTTTGCCTTCCTCAATGGTCCACCAATGACTGACACTCCCCTTCAGAAAGATAGACAGCATGTCTCACCTTCTCATCTTTAGGAATCATAAGGATTATAAAGGCTTTCTCTAGCTCAGTTAACCATGAGTCAGCATCTGCTGGATCAGTTGTGCCAGCATACTCTGTGGCTCCTACCCTCCGAAACCTTTCAAAGGTCTTGCCAGCTCCTTATCATTCATTATGGACTGGTGCCCTTGGTGCAGGTAGTGTCATCCTATCTGTCATGTGAGTCATCGTCGCCATAAAATGCCCAGACATGGCTTGGAAGGCTGGGTTTCCTAAAGCATCTTGATCAAGTTGAGGAATCTCTGGTACAGGTTCTTCCCTAGCTTGATCCCTTACACCTCCTCCTGGTGCAGCAACGCTGCTCTCAGCAGCAAGTTCATCATGCGATCCAGACATCTTCAAGTTCTTCTTCTCCTATATGAGCAGAAGACACTATCAGATAAACTGGAAGACACTTAGAACAGACTCAACGACCTTAATCCTATGTCTCTGTAGACTCAGCAAACCTACAGCTCTGATACCACTTTTACTTGTGACGTCCAACTCACAAAAAACATGATTAACTAAATTAACTTATGTGGAAGCGTTTTGTTAGAAGCAGAATTACTGAAAATCACTAAAATTTAAACCTTTTATAAAAAGATCCATTACCAAAGATTCTTTAAACAAGAACCATAGTAGTATATTTACATACTGGTCCACATTGGATATTCCATGTATTATCAAACCAAAATCTCAGGTTGATTATAAAAACACTATCTACTGACTCCTAGGACCTAAGAGTATAGAGATGACACATAGAACTTTATGTACAAAGCCTGATAATCAGCATCCCCACTTGGGATATTACTGTTGTCCTTGATGTTGATGTTGTTGTTCTTCCTCTGCCACAGAGGTTCTGCGTCTTTTTCTGTGTCTACCTAAAAATTTTGAATCCCACGGGGGTCAGACAATTATAAAAATTGCCCTAGCGAGAGATATAACTCTCCACCGTAAACAGTATAATTGCAGTTTAATAGAAATAAACTGAGCATTGGGATAATATATTTCAATGGTAGATAAATTACTGTCTATACATGTTAGAGCAACATTTCTATTCAAGTATTTCAGCTATAACTTGACAAGGCAGCATGTCTCTTATTTAATAAGGAATTAAAGTACATAAATAACATTTATGTATCAAGGACATGCTAAGCAAGTTAACATCAACTGATGGTTCTCGTATTTCAATATTATGCAAATACGATACACGGATGATTATATTTTTCAAACATTCTTAAGCTATGAGGAGATGAGGTATATCGCTCATACTCCAACTGATCACTGCAAAGTCAATATCGGTACCATACAAAGTCAAATGGAAGAGCCGGGTTCCATGACTTCCCACATCTCAGTCAATGTGAGATCACATACAGGACATCTTATGTCTCTGCTACATAGCTTGTCAGGGTATAGTGGCATCTAGCTATAGAGTTACAATGGCGGTTGTACTCTCTTCGTGATCGAGAGATTTCATGTTTACCTCCATCGATCAGGCATTAACATCATCGAGAGATTAGTGATACATCCATCCCGGAACATACAATGAATGATTTAGAGGTTTAATGTTTACCTTCCATCAATTCCCACAATAGGACGTAAGGATATTTTCTCCCATCGACCCCCACAAATTCAATAATATGCGAACTCCAGGAAATCTCGTAAGAAAACCTGTTTCACCATCACCAGCTACTGACGATGATGGGTCTATGGTCAGATAACTACATGCATAGCTTTCACTTGATTAATTAAATACATTATCATATTCTTTTAGCATCAATCAAGTTTTCAAACATAACTTATTAGGACAAATGCTATAAAGAAACATGTATTGTTTTCATCAGTTACTTCTCAGTCTTTAGAAGACATTGGGATCTCAGACCCTCACATAAACATATGGTTCTGAGCATTCAAACTCTCAGCTCATCACTGAGCACTGTTACCACTTTTTCAGGTAATCATCACCTTTAGGTCATCTGACCAAGGTAAACATGACACTGAGTATACCAGCATCTCATCTGGCACTTGAGGCCCATTAACTCTCTTGTCACCTCTTACTAAGAAACAAGGCATATTATGGCACACAAGGCCCAATAAATAATTTCAATAAATAAAGTATCATAGCTCATACCCGGCTATGTTCATCATCTCAGGATACCTACATGGTTAGTACATATGATAATAGATATATCAATCATATTTCAGTTCCATGCTATCCCAAGATATCACCATTATTCCCATTTTATAACAATTAGGGTTACTCATCCCCCTTTATTCAATTAGGACCAATGATTCATTATTTCTTTGTCCAGCATTAAGGTTTCACACACCTTCACCCTATTTAGAATTAGGGTTTACTATTCACATCACCTCACCCTAGATTTAGGGTTTATGTTCCATAACCCACAATTAGGATTTACTATTCGTCCCAATTATGGTTTTACACTAAAATACCATGAATTAGGGTTACTCATGTCATTACCCTAATTTCATATCACATTATCTTCCTAGAATAGGGTTTCATTCAGAATTGCCCTGATTTAGGGTTAGGGTCCAAAACCTTGTCAATTAGGGTTTATGCTCATGATTAGGGTCTCATGATCTCTTTACTAAGGATCATACCCCTAATCACCACATTAATCATACTCACATATGAATTCCATTCTATCATCTTCTCAACTTGATTAGGTTATAATCAACCCTTCAATCAAGTACATACATCTATGTTTGACATAGTGTACTAAGTCATTGTTCTTATAAGCAATTTAGGGTTTATCCCTTTAATGGTACTAATCATTTAGGTACTTTTAGGATTTAAACATTTGTACCTTCATTGATTACCATCACTATCAATCATTGGATCATTGGAACAATCATCACCTTCAATTTTCAAATGATTCAATCACAATACACCTTCATTCGGTTTTGAGGTTTCATCACCAAACAGTTTTGAAACTGTTTGATCCTGAAACCGTTTGACCCGAAATTGTTTCATGACCGTTTGGACTCAAACGATCTCAAGACCGTTTGGGCCAAATCAGTCTCAAAACCGCAACGGTTCATTAGGTACATTCATCAATTGGTTAAATATGATTTGCTACATTGAGACCTTCAATCAATCGAGTTATTGAAGTTCAACAATTATTGGCTCTTTGATCTCCAATCCTTCAATCTCCACCTTTGACCATCCATGCGGTCTTGAGGTGCTTGACCTCATGCGGTCTTGAGGTGCTTGACCTTACACAGTTTTGAAGGCATTCGATTGAGATGGTAAAGGTTCTTTGGAAGCACCATGGTGAGGATGAAGCCACATGGGAGTTAAAGACGGACTTGGAAAGTCTCATCCTGAACTTTCTAGATGACTATTCAAATTTTGATGAAAAAACTATTGTAATAGGGAAGGATGTTTGACTTGGATTTTCACATGTATTCATGCATATATTTGAATGCAAATATTGGATTGCTAAGAATGTATTAGAAAACTTGGTATTTTCTATGTCTTATCTTAAAGTACGGATATAAAATGCAATTTCTCCTTTACAAAGTGATCTCATGGTTTAATGTTTTTCATAATCCCATTAATAGAAATTGCGTAAAGAAATAGAGGAAAATCCAATAACAAAATAATTGTCAAAAAGTAATGGACAATTGATATTTATAAAGGAGGCATTGTGTGGAATTTTATAGAAAAGAGAGTTTGAAGGTAAGTAAACAATATTGTTTAGCCTAATAGTGCATTCAATGAGAAAATACATTAATATAGGACAGTTTTCCAAGTTGGGAGGGAAAAAGGAACTAATTGATGTCTAAGATGAATCAAACAAAGACTTTGATTAAGGGGCAATAAACGGTTTTTTAACTGAGTATTTTTCCACCAGATCTTTCCCACACTAAGATTGAAATGTTAAAAACCTTCTTATAAAATTTGAGATTAATTGAATTAAAGGAGAGAGAGATATGAATTATTTGGTTTTTCTTCATGTGAAAGGGTTTCAAGGAAATACATCAGATGTCATGATTTAGTCTGAATAGGAAACTAAGGCTAGGCTAGTTAATATTGTAGCACACATAGTGACCCTAGGATTGTGGATTCGACACTCGGGAGATTATCTCCTAGCTTCAGCTAGATTGGAAAACCAGTACAGTAATCTCGAGAATCTCTTTCGCACCTCTCTATCTTTTCTTAATGCATATGAGTTCCTAGAAATCCTCCCATTAAGATTGGGCAATGATTTCAAACTTTTTAATCCCTGGTTTGGTCATCTTTTGAAGGCTATAATAACTTTCCCTATTTGCTGGCCGCTCATCGACAAACCCTCCATATCCTAGGGCTATATAAAGGGTAGAACCTCCCTGTGAGAAAAACACCCCTTGATCGAGACTTTGCTCGACTCCAAGATCGCTCTGCTATCCTAAATTCTTCTATTAGTGCCCTCCTTCACCTCTTGGCCCATCTTTGTACTTCACCAAAGAACCTTCTCTTTTTCCCCTTTATTATTACTGCCTCCGAGCAATCAAGGACCACAACTGAGTTCAGCGAAGTGCAGGGACAGGCTTATGTAATCACTGATCACCCAGAGGGCCAAACTCATGAAGTCAATCAGTGAGTTGACTTTCCTAGAGATTGCTCATGAATTGACAGAGGTAGAAGATGATTATCAGGGAAATTACTTCCCTATCCTTACATCCCCAGTAATAAGGTGAGGGTTGTTTCTATCTTTTTTTCTACGATTGGCCATGCAAGCGTGGGTGCCAACATGGCATGAGCTGGTTGAATCAGACGTGGCCCCACAATGCACTAGCTTTATCCAGTCAGCCACCTAGGTGGCAAAAGTGCATTAGTGCAGAATGTTATATTTTTTAAAGATCCTACAAAATTGTAGGAATATCCAAATATAACAAAAGCACATAAGATTTTGATCATAAAAATCCAAGGAATCCAATGAAATTTGCTCCATGAAGTAGACCTATCCCGAATTCCAAAATTGTATAAAGATGTAATATTTAATGTGTCAAATATATAAAAACCCTAGTTTCATGAATTTAATGGTCATTACTTGGTTAAATGATCTTAATGAGTAAAGACTAATCTTTTTGGATAAAAAGGGGCATCTAGACCTAATACAAGTTAAATAATTCACATGTTCCCATGATTATGGTTTCGAAGTTAAAAAGAATTAAATGTGATAATAGGGGTTTGGGAAGCCTTAACCCCAATGACCCAAAAACCCTAACTTGGAACCCAAGTTAGTCTTAATGATAGTTTGTGGAGAAAATAGTAATACTTGTGTGGTATGCATTAATATAAGGTGATTGCTTGGTTAATTACAATGTCTCTTTTTTACTTGGAGTTTGAGTCAACTCTAAAAAGGTAGGTGGTTATTCCTCTAACTACTCGTCCTATCGACTTCTATAGTTTTCTGGAGTTTCCTAGACGGATTGCAATTAATGTGTTGGTTGTTTATTTAGTTCCTACAATTTATAATGCTCATATGAGTATCACTTTATATAACCATGACTTTCTCAAGCTCGCGATATTCTCTGAACATATGCATGCATGGCAGTTATAGAAGTTACCCCTAGAGAGTGGGTTGGCCAATGAAATACTCCCAGTGAGTGAATATGATATTATGAATAGCCCAAGTGAGTGGGTGTCATTAGAGATTAACCCCAGTAAGAGGGTACATTATTATAATACTCCCAGAGATTGACTATGATAGTACGAATACTCTCGGTGAGTGGGTATACACTAAGATGGAATAAGTGTAAGTTGAGAAGTTATATCACAAAAATGCAAGTTTGATTCAGTAAGGATATTTGTTGCTATGGATGAATGTTGTTGAACATAGATGTGAATATTTTGTTTTCCTCCATGCACTCATTGCATGTCAATATGATGACCATGTTTTGTTTCATGCCATTTTAAGCTTAACTACAATTAATGATGAAAGATGAACACCCAGAGAAGAAGACACCAAAAGAAAATATGTAAAGGTATTATTCAGAATTTGGATAATTGGATTTAATTCTTATTGCATTATATAGATTTCCATTTCCTATAACCCCTTCAAAGAAATTCTATATTCATATTGTTATCAAACCCTTTCCATTCAATGGACTTTTTAGTTATTGGTTAATTGCTAAACCTTCATTCCATAAATATGACAATGGCCATTACCCTCTCGGTCCACCTTAATTGAAGATAATAGGGGGAGGGGTCATAACACTTTCATACTAACCATGTTGGAACTCTTCATTTACATAGACTTCACCAACCAGTGTTTCACTTGAAACAAAACTCACATTTGTGATCCTATTATCATATGTAAAATCTAGAAACTTCATGCCTCCCCTACATAAACCTATCTTTTCTCTCCCTAATTTGCCAACAATGCTAATATTGCACCCCAAAGCCCCCACTCCCATATAAGAGGATTGGCACATTCATCCACTAATTTGAAGGGTTGTTGAAGGGTAAAAGAGGGGATATTTATGAAAAACAATTAGCTTTTGGTATACTCCATTTACCTCCCTACCAAGTCATGTTGTCATTCTCCCTATTTTGCCAACAATTTTGCACCCAAAAAACCCCACGTCATACAGATCTTTTCATACCATCGGTTGACGGTTTCACAGATCTCCTTGGGCACCTTACATCGATTGTACAAATGGTTGTTGGAGAGTCAAAGGATGGTGACTTCTAATTAACAACAACTTCACATAAATGAATTTTATTATGAACCTGAGCAATGGATGACCTAGAGATTTATGAATTAGATGATCGAACTAATCTCATTTCTATATTTCCTAATTATAATGAATCTATGATGAAATAAAGAAGATATTGTGAAGGGAGACAAGTTGTTTGTCCTGAAGTAAAAATATTTCTACATAAAGAAAGGAGCAAGTGTGGCCTCACAGAATGAAAGAAGACTGGACATTCACAAGGTTTTATTTTCTAATTAGTTGTATTTTTCTATTTTGCTTACTCTCTTCCAATCTTATCTTTTCTATAAGAGTCATATAGCATTACAGTTTTTATATGTAGATGGTTGCAAAAGGTAATCCTCTTTTAATGTTAGATGCAACACCAAAACTAATATTAGTTATTTTCAATCAATATTAGCAATCATGAGTCAAGATGAATATTTTTAAAGCTAATAGTTTATATGATATAATGCAGGTGGAACATTAAACTTTTTTTGTGCTAGAAAAGTTTATGAATTTAATAAGTAGTCTAGAGGCTAAACACAATAGTGTCAGGGAATCTGAAGTTCCATTTGCGATTTATTATAATTGCATTTGCTCTCTCATTTGCATGGGAAAATATAATGCAGTTTCCCCTATTCTCATTCTTTTGTATCTCTTTCTTAAACCCTTACCCTATAGACATAACGGAAAATTATAGCTAATGAATTTTAGATAAATAGACGTTTTCTACAACATCCAATTATTATACAAAGTTCAGTTTAGTATCAATTTCCATCCTCTAAAGTATCACAAAATCTTGGACAAGTTAAGATATGAGTACCAAGACGTTCATCATTACAGTTGAAGCCGCATGGTCCTTCCTAATTTCTCCAGAATTTTTTAGTTTGATTTACCTTCTACGACATTGGTAAGTTTCTTTTTCTTTTCATGACTTGATATTTGTCAATAAATGTCCTAATATACACTCTAATAGTATTTCCTTGTCATTATAGTTTAAGTTGAATGACTAGAAGTGTGAGTTTGTGTGCAAGTAAGTCATCAATCTCAATGATATTGGCATAACCTATGCCATCAGGGATAATAAGTGTTAGGTCAATTCACATTGTTCCGAAGCAAGTAGTAATGATAGTCGTTAAGGGAAGTGATGGTAAATATTTGTAAACTTGCACTCTTATATGATGGTGAATGTGCACCGATCATAGGGCATTGAATACCATTACGAAAAAGATCATTTTCCCTTGCCATTCTAAGTTCTCAAATTCCTAGGTCACAAAACACTCCTTTTTGTCACATAGATGGATGTTACGGTTTCTACCAAAATGCCATTCACCCTGATGATTAGGAGAAAACAACATCCACATGTCAATATGAAACACATGCTTTGCACATACTATTTTCTAGACTATGTAACACTACTACCACCTTTCATAGGTGTATGTCTTTTATTTTCACCGACTTCATTGGAGAAATCTTGGAAGTCTTTATGGATGAATTTTCTATATCTGGATATTTCTTCAAAGATTTTCTAATATACCTATTTTGATTTTTACAAAGATGTGAAGAAAAAAACTACTTTTAAATTTAAAAAAGTGCCACTTTGTGGTACGCACGCCCATTGCACTAGGACACAAAGTTTCAAAAGTTGTAATATAGGTAGATAAAAGAAAAATTAGGCAATTTCAAAATTGCAACATCCTTCCTCTATTACTTCTATGAGAAGTTATCTGGTCCATGTTGCCTATTACAAGAGATTGATCTAGGATTTCTCTAAAATGTCCAAACCTTTGTCAAAACATTTGGTGAAAGAAACCCTTTCTATTTTTTATGAATATTGTTTGAAGGATTTTCACATGTTCAATATGCTCTCATGCCAGCACCCAATATGCAAGCACCTAATTGGGATCTTCCTTTCAAGATCATGTGTGACGCTACCGAATTTTTTGTAGGAGCAGTCCTCATTCAAAAGAAAGATATAAAGCACCATATCATTTGTTACCTATATAAAACACTTGATAATGGGCAAGTAAATTATCAAACATCAGAAAAAGAAATGATTCCAATTATATACTCCTTTGAAAATTTTTGGTGATATTTATTGGGAGGAAAAGTTATTGCTTACAGCGGTCACAATGACGTCAAATACTTGATGAAGAGCAACGATACCAAGACTTGTCTCTTGTGATGGGCTCTATTGCTGACCATGAAATTATGGATAAGAAATAGTTGGAGAATGTTCTAATAGATCACCTCTGTCGGATTTATGTTGAGGATAATCTCTTTATGCTCATAGACAACTCATAAGATGGGTTCTAATGACTGCAAGAATGATTCACCTAGTCATATCCTCGTATGTAGATTTTTGCCACTACTTGGCATGCCAATAGTTGCCACCAGATATGGCATACAACAAAAAGAAGAAGTTCTTCACTAACCTCAAGAATTATTACTGGTACGATGTGTTCCTCTTCAGAAGGTGAGTGGACAACATTTGTCAAAGATGTATCCCGAATGAGGAGACTCGCTCTATTATTGAAAAATGTCATTCGTCTCCTTATGGAGGGCATCTGGGAGTTGAGAAGAGAGAAATGAATATTTTACATTCCAGTTTAAATTGGCCTTCTATATTCAAGGACTCACAAACTTATGCGAAGACTTGTGATGCATGATAGAGATTAGGAAATATAAATAAAAGAAATGTGATGCCTCTTTATGAATGGATTGTTTTTGAAATTTTTGATGTATGGGGGATAGATTTTATGGGCATCCCATTTCCCTTGTCTTTTGGAATGGATCAATATTGGTTTTTGACTATGTATTGAAATGTTTCAAAGCTATAGCTTCACCACTAGCAATGCAAAACTACCATGTGCCTCTTCAACAACATCACTTTTATATTTTTTAGTTCTTAGAAAAGTGATCAGTGCTGGAGGTTCCCACTTCAATGAAAAATAATTTGAAGCCTTATTGTGATTATATGGGGTAAAATAAAATATATCCATTCATATCATCCTCAAACCACCTACAAGTAGAATTTTCAAATCACCAAATCAAACAAGATATAGACACAACTATTACAAACTCTAGAGGATTGTCCTTCAAAGTTTGATAATTCCCTTTGGGCATATTTAATTGCATATAAAATCCTCATATGAACAATGCCTTCTTGACTCATTTATGAATATCATGCCACCTTCATTAGAAATTAGAGAATAAGGCATATTGTTCCATAAAGAACCTTAATATGGGCCTCGGTCTAGCTAAGTAAAAGAGGTTACTATAGTTAAGAACTATGTTTGCATTCTTATGAGAGCACCAGAATCTACAAATAAATAAAAAATCTTGCATGATTCTCACATCAAGCGCAAAGACATATATAATGGAGATGAGATTCTACATTTCAATTCCTTTGTTTGCCTTTTTCCTAGAAAGTTCCAATCATGTTTGTTTAGACCATTCAAAGTTATCACAATATATCATAAAAGTATAATGGACATCCATAGTGAAAAGTCTTGGACTTTCTATATCAGTGGACATGGACTGAAGAATAATTATGAGACAAGGCATTCACAAGAAGAACTGACATGGACCTTTCTGAGCCACCTCTTGTTGAATGACCAAGACTGAATAGTCAAGGTAATTTACCCTAAATAAGTTCTACTTTGGAGGCAACCAGAGACCGGTCTTTGCCTTTATTTTATTTAGTTTCCTCCTAGTATTCCTTGTTTTATTTAGTTGTAAAGAGCTTGATGATCTATCAATAAATGTTTGTTTTATTTTTTATCATGTAACCCATAGACATCTATAGGTCGATTGTATTAAAATGATGATAGGTTGACATTTCTCTCCAAAGAACCTATAAACCTAAATTTTGTTCTTAGAATCTTGATACACACTTTATTGACCTTACATTTGATATTTTGTCATAACCTATCAATTGTTATTGATTGACCTAACATTGGCTTATCGATCTTTGTTGCTTAGGGTCCATAGATCTCCATTGATTGATCTCTAATCTAAATAAGACATGTTTCTATCTCTCACCCTATACGCCCACTAACTGCCCTTTTGCTATAAAAGGGGAATGTGGGAAGTCATATCTGCTAAAATTTATTTATTTCTATCAACTTATGCCTTCTCTATGAACGATAAACCTTGAAGATCGATAGCCCAATAGCTTGAAATATTTTTTCTCAAACCCTTTCTCCAACTTTAAGGTATATATTTTACTTAAGTCATAAACCTCTAGCTATCGATCTTTCTAGTAAGTCAATACTAAACCGATGAACTTAAGTCTAAAACTTAGAAGGGTTGATAAACACTTTGATTCTTTTTACTATTAGACCTCCCAAAGACTAATCATTTATGTTGAATAAATGAACTATAGACCGCTGAGGTAAATATACCCTAGGCTCATCCTATCAACCTCCACAGAACAATAAACATGTGTCATGTCTGATTGACCACAATGCTCAAGATCCACCAATCCATAAACCTCATGTTGCATAGATCAATAGTCATTTTTAGCTTGATAACATACACACTTACATGTAGCTTGATAACTTGTATTTCGACCATCATTGCATCTAGGAGTCATTTGTTTAATCAAAGTGTTGATTCTGTCTATAATTAACTCCATCTTTGTGATTTTTCATAATAGTTAATGCCATCCACCAAACTCACTTCCCAAATGGTTGGCCTAAAAGAAGTGTCTACCACCAATGACACCACTCATTATGTTGATGAAAATAGAGAGCTTGACCATGAAGAGAGGAATACCAATGGAGCAACACAACAATATGGGGTGAAGAGGAATCAACCAGAGCCCCTGAATGCAGAGCGAAGCAAACAACCACGGATTGCAGATCTAGCTATCGAGGCATCCTAGGAAGAATGGGAGGACAACGCCCATCAAGATCTTCAGCTAGGTAACTTCCTCCCTCAAGATGATAAGTGCAAAGTAGTGTATGCTCATATCATAGGAAAATCTTACAAGGCAACACACTTTGTCCATGTGGCCACACTCCACAAATTGGGAATTAAGCGGTGCTTAAACGAGCTACTTGAAGGCTCAAACCTCACCCACCCCTACTTGCAAGAACTACATTCCTATAATGACCTCATGTGAGAGTTCATATCTTCCATAAGTGAGTGTTGCATTATACCAAGAGACTGGGAATCATGTGGGAGAACTCATAAAATCCAAGTGCACTTCTTCAACATAGAGGAGATACCAAGAATATGTTGAACAAAATATTCTAAACGAAATGTGAAGAAGCAACATTGGCAAGAACTAAAAAGCCAAATAATGAAGACACCTCTTTCAATGCTAAAAAAGTCTAGGTGACGCTCATTGTCCAGACTAGATACAAGTCAAGCATCGCTAAGCAACCAATGTCCATTCTTTCCTATGGTGTATTGTTCACAAAATCATCACTAATGTCCTATCTACCAAGTCCGGTATAAAAAACATATATCATGAGAAGTTGTATGTTCTCATGTGTATAATGGATGGAGAGCTAGTAAACATTTTCAAGATATTGATATATAGATAGATCATAATAGCTACCCTATCAAAAAATATTACTACATTGTTCACCTCATCGACAAAATTTTATTGGGAATTCGGCCACCCAAAAATCTTCGAGGGCATACAGAAAGAAAAGGAGAAAGTCTCAAAGTATATGTTCTGAATTGGTAATGTGGTACGCTAAAGCGGCACGCTCTACCACACTTTATGAGGACTGACATTATCGTTCCACTGCCTGCATGTTTTGATACTCGGAAGATCCTTTATACAGAACACAAGATTTGCTAGTTTATTGCACAAACTCAGAGTTTTGCTTCAACACCTAGAAGAACAGACATGTATACTCTTCTCAGCACGGCCATGTGACCACAATGCCTCATGAGCCGCTCTTTATCAAAGTCAAAGACTCTCAAGTGATTAGACAACATGAAACAAAGGATCCCATCCTTGAGATTCATTAGCCTCCATCTAAGCCATGTAATCACCCCATAAGGATGCAGGTTATTCCAACACAAAAGAAAGTACATGAAGAAGAATAACAAAGCAAGATCTAAAGCCCAAAGAAGTCTACCCCTCCATCACTTACATCTACATCTTCCAAATCAATGTTTGTGTTAGTAAAATCATCTCACCATCCTTCACTTCCTATCATTCATGAAATTCATGACACCCAACCCACTACAAAAACAAAGTTAGAATCAACAGGGCCCCTCTAGGACAACAACAGTTAGGTAGAATCATCTTCTCCATCATCATCTTCTCACAAATCATACAACAATAATTATTTTGGCACTCTCAGTAGAGTCCTTAGATGTGAGTTTGATAGTTACTTGATGTAACTGCGCAAAACATTGTTGATGTTTCTAACCTCATAACTAATGTGTGTGGTTTACATATGCAAATAGTTAGGCTCACCAATGCAATCTATGAAATACACCACCTCCAGTGCAAGTAGCAACATTGGATTACAAAATTGATGCATTGGCCACATCCCCTGTCAAATGGCATAAATGCTAGCATTACAAAGGGAGATGCATAAACCCTAGAATGCCAAAGAGGGTGATCTCCATAAGACAATGGGGAAGCATGCTTCAAGGCATCTACGTAGGCGCAAGTAGTTAGCTTTCCATAGCCATTAGGGACAAGCTCCTGCATCTCCTTCATTGTCTGAATCTTCCTATGATTCAAAATATTTGAGAAAAGGTTGAGATGAGCATCAACATCCTTCATAACAAGTCCCATCTGAATATTCTCATCTCTTTGAAGATTCTTTCATGCCTAATAGTACTATGACCCATAATTGTTGGTATGTTGCCACTTCTAGTGTAGTTGTTCAAATGGATATCTAGGAGAGCATAAACCCATTTTTCCTCCCCTAGTCCCTCCAGTCAATGTTCTCGTAAGGATTTATGTTTCTACAGAACCACCACATGTCATCCCTATTGAGGAAATAGATTCACACCTTCATGATGATATTCCACTTACCTAGATATAGTCAAACAACAACCTTTTTGAGGAGAGATCACTTTGTCAGCTACATTATATTCTAGAAGGATATGACAGACCACTCCAATCACTCCAAAATTAGAATATTAATCGTGAGAAATTTGTTTCCTGGATAAACAAAAAGGATGATTCTATAATGAATTATGATGTGGATAGTTTGGTAGATGATAGATATGCCTCCTCTGATGAAGAGATGGCAATATAGCATCCATTCTATCTGATGTTGGTTGAATACCTACTTATCTTATCTTTCTTTAATTGATGTTTCCCCTTCCTCCATAGATCCCTCACAAGAGGAATGATATGGATCTTGTTTGCCTACAAAAGATGCAAGTTTGGGATATCTTTGTTCTACATGATATTTTGTATGATACGTTAGATGAAACAAGATCATCTACAATAATGGGGTCTGATCTTTTACTAGACATGTATTCTGCAACATCTTCTGCATCCCTATAAGGATGAATAAGTATCTTATCACTGTTCTCTCATCCACAATCCTAAAAGACACGATCCCTAATGAAAGAAGTGGTCATATAACAAGATTCCAAACCATTCCTTGTAGATAGTTTGTTCAAGAACCATTGGATAGAGACATCCTTGACCACCCTAATAGAAAATATTAATGAGGGAAAGATGAGTCTTATCCCTCTTCACATTCATTGTAGCGGATATTGGCCTATCGATTAATGAAGTGGCATATTGTCTTATTAAACTCATTTTGTATTGAATTGCAAAATGCCAATATGCAATTTTGAGACCTAGGAGCTGAAAAGATTCCACATCCCTATTCGTAAGCAGGACCTAATATGACAAGACTTCCCTTGTTATTTGCTCAGATGAACCGATTATACTTTGGAGACTCTAGTCCCTTAGTAAAATCCAAAAAAGGTTTATAGTGTTTTTCTAGTCCTTTCAATCATGGAGGCTCTCAACTAAAATATAATAGTTGTTTCTCTAGATCTCGATGGCTTCGCTACAATATGTGGAGATCAGAAATGCATGTGATTCATGATCATTGCTTATTTCAAGATCTTGAGCTTCCTAAAAATATATGGGATCTTTATCCATGTATTCCCATGCCTTTTAAGGTGCCATTTAGTCAAGTTCTTCGTGAAGAAGAATCACAAGCTCAACATCCAAGCTTTAAGCCACCTTAGCCTGAATAGAGTCAAGACTCGTAGTAGAAAATGTAGTTGGTTGAAAACATACATTCCTTAGTATGTTCTCTAGCGGTGGTGGAAATTCATGCTATAATGGATAAGTCTCAAATCCTTCCTTTTTGGGCCAGGTGCTGCCAACGAGCCCAGTTTTGCCAATTTTTATAGCAGTACTTGTGGTGACCACTCCCAGCATGAATTGAATCTTCTTATGATAAGATACACAAATGGTATGGATAATTGTGTTATATTCTGCCACAACTGCCTAGTAGTCATGAAAAATGACCTCCGGAACATCCTCCTACTAGGTGGTTATCTATCACACTGCCTTATGGGTGTTATCAATCTCATATTGGTCATGATTTAGATGATGTCAATATGGAATATATATATATATATGCAAATGCTAAGTTTGGATAGGGAGAGTTTTTAATTCAACATTTTTAGTCTGATATTCCAAGATACATTTTCTTACCTCTGCTCCAAGACAATCATTGGATGTTGTTTGTAGGTTTCACTATAGATCGTCGAGTTGTTCTCTATAATAAGCTCAGATCACTCTTTAATTTTATGGGTCTCCAATATTATAACAAAATCTAGAGTGAAACTAAATGGGAACCTAACACTTTCACTAGAGAGCTTATTCCTTTTATTGTAAATATAGTAATGGTTATACCTCTCAGAGTAAGGAAAAATGGTTTAAGCCCCAATTTTGCCAGTCCTCAACAATGAACTTATTGAATGAATGTGTTTGTTACGTCCTTTATTGTATGTACTCTCATTTTGTTCTTCGTGTCATACTCATAGAATGCCAGGCTAAAAGCTATCATCACCTACGCTTAAAATATGTGATGTATACTGAAATTTGAATGAGTTGATGAAGAACATTGTTGCCATGATTGAATGATAGTCACACTTGATTCAATTTTTCTTTGTTACTTTTTTCACCCTGAGGACATAGTGTGTATTAAGTTTTGGGCATGTAATCTAGTGATATAGATATCAATAGTATCAAACATTATTCATGCTTGTTCTCACTTTTCTTCCAAAAGTTTGAAATTTTTTTCATGTACAACATGAAGAAGATCGTTCTCTTCCTCACAAGAACATAGTATATTGTTCCACATAGATACTTCCATACAAATATAATGTGAAGAAATAATGAGTTAGGGCAATACAACTTACAAATTTCGCTGAGATATTTCTTTTATAACTTTCTCTCAACAAATCACTACTAATTCTGCTAACTTGATTTCAAATCATACAACATCATCAAAGGATTATTTCTTAAGCCATATAAATAAAACAATAGACTTTTATTTAGTCCAAGATGTACTCTCATGGATAAATAAACAATTACCTCTCCCCTATTGCAGTTACACACTATTGAAAATTCCAAAGACAGTGAGTAATAAAAATAGAGTATGAATAAAATCAAAGAGTTGTTCCCTACTTTAGTCAAAGTGGCTATCTGGACAGTATACACTTGTATATGAATGCAGATATGTTGCTTTTGATAGTTTCCTAGGGAAAAATTGCATAACCCTATATCCAATTGTGTTCCTTCTAAGTATAGAAATTTGAGGTAGTGGTACTTAGGATGTGCAAACACTGCTCTAAAACCAACCTGTTTGGAACTCCCAGACCACTTACCTTCTAGACAGACTTATAGATGAATAACCCAATAAAAGAAAAGGGACACACTTAAGCCTTTCGGTGTACACATTCATTCGCCATGTCTCCGACCAAAAAGGATAATAATTAAACCTACTTTCGAAGAGAAATGTGTGTCGAAGATAGTTCATAAATAATAAATGTTGATGAATTTGCAAGAATGAATCTTTTGGAAAATGATGTTTTAGGAGGCAATATCATTTTAAGAATCGGATAAGTGGTTGATAGAAAGTTTGGTATCAATTTAGAAAATTTAACATCCTTCTTGTTCAACCTAACACTGTGATATATATGTTTCTAGCTTGAGGACAAGCTCATTGCTAAGTTTACAAGAGTTGATAACATCAATTTTTATGAATATTTTATGTCTTTTTTATTCTAGAAAATTATCTTTATATGCATAAAAAGAACATTAATCCTTCATTTTTCACTTAGTTTCTAAAACTTTGTTTTGATTTATTTATCTCGAAAAATATAAAAAATTGAAATATAAATCATAAAGCTCGATTGACAAGCCATCAATATAACAACCTCACTTTTTAGCAACCCCCAATTAAATAAGGCCAAAAAGATGAGAGCCATTACCTAAATTTTCCCAAGGATCCAATTTTAAACAAATAATAATCTATAGAAAATAATTACCATTAATAAAAAACATTGTTTACTGGTTGTTCTCCTGGGATTTACATAATTTTCCATCATTAGAATTGTACATATGAGAATTATATGAGAAGAAGTATCATCTAACCCTCCTTATAAGTTAACTTTAATGTTTTCAAGTAAATTAATATTTCCAATATATCTTAATATCACCTTAAATAGCATGTGCCTAAAA
Source organism: Alisma plantago-aquatica (assembly GCA_963693085.1). Taxonomy (NCBI): domain Eukaryota; kingdom Viridiplantae; phylum Streptophyta; class Magnoliopsida; order Alismatales; family Alismataceae; genus Alisma; species Alisma plantago-aquatica. The sequence goes on along the minus strand of OY856409.1, from coordinate 361,281,848 downwards.
CACCATGAAACAAAAGCATAGATCAGTATAACAAGTTATATGTGTACATGTGGTGCATGCAAAAGTGTGCAAGTAAACTAACAATATGTATTCCAGCAAATACTTAAAAATAAGAATTGTCATTTTATTGACATAATCTTTCTTTTTGTGATGCCCATAGTGGCATTATAATTGAATAGAAATAAATAAAATACAACATTTTAGTTGTCCAATCCTTGAGAAACACTCAAAAACACTGGCAAAATGATGTAGGTAGTCATAGGAATAACCACATACCTTACTGGTGAGCCATGCATATTATTATGTACATATACTTCAAGTAGATTCAATCAATCCAATCAACATATGCAAGCAAATCAAGCTACCAACTTTAATATGTATGTATGTAAATCCTAAAGTGTCACCATCTTATTAATCACATTAAACCCTACCCTATCATAACCTAGGCTTTGGGTTTCCTTGTTATCGAGTTATCATTAGAGTCATGCTTTGAAACTCAAGTTCCCATGTTTATCATTTTAATTACTCAATAACCCTAATTCGTATTAGACATTTTCATTATTATCAAATCTATTGTATCCCTTTATTTGAACACTTAATTTAGATTAACTCGATTAATAATCATAACAAGTTATTGTTGAGAAATACAGACACAAATTATATTATTTGAAATTAAAAAAAATATCTATTTGTATTCCCATAACAACAAGATTGCGTCAACTACTATGAAATAGGAATGACAGTTTTGTTGGGAAATATGTCTATAGAGTAGGCAGTGGAAACAAAAAAAAATATCTACCATATTCCCCATGAACCAGCGGATCACGTCAATAACTATCAGATGGGAAGGATGGCTTTGAGGATATACTTTGTCCAGGAGCAAGTCAGTGACATCTCCTCAATGTTGTATATGTGCAACCATCTTCTAGTTGCACCGGGACTTGTCTGAATGTTGAGCCCCCTGGTCTGCACCATGAACTACAACCTTGAACGTCGTCGTCTGTAGCATCTTCTCTCTCAACATATTGTTGGTTGATTTGTTCTCCTAACAGAAGAGAACAGCCTCCCACCTCTGTAGAAGTCTGCATGGACCGCTTAGAACCCCTATCATCCTGCTAGAATGGACAGGAAGGAGTCATCCCTTCCATTGGCATACTAGTCACCAAATTGCTCACCCACAACAATGATCTCAGTTGTTCACTCTGACAGCTATCCCTCCCTAATCGAGTAGGACTTTCTTGGGCTCTCTTGGTTACCAAAACCTGAGAGGACAACAATTGTCAGAGAAACTTATTCTCAATTTTTTGTGTTGTACACTGGGAAGCCCCAAGTACCCCTCTATTTATAGGAAGGGTTTGGGTATGGGTTCCCAGACTATGTGGGAGTGGAAGGGACGGGAAGATCATGAATTTTAACAAACTACAACCACAAAAATGGTCATTTGGGAACCCAAGCGTTCGTCTGGCATGCAAAATGGTCATCTCATACTACAAGATAGAAATATTATAGTTTCCCAATCACATACAAAATTGACAATTTGTTTCCCATTAATGTCAAACATTAATTCCTTGCACAAAAAGTAATGTACGATTGAAACAAATTTGAGAGAATATATAGAACCTTCATTTGGTCATATTGTGCAATATCGCCCATGGGAGACAGTTGTCTCACTCACCCAGGTAGTTATTTGGTGAATCGAGTCAAGCCGATCGGTTGAATCCATAGCTAATTTCAAATAAAATCAGCATGGCTCTCCAAATGCCAATCTCAAACCTTGAGATGGCCATTTGGCACTCCAGACAGTCATCTCACACTATGAGATGATCCTTTGGCAGTGTAGCCAACTGATCTATTGCATGAATCAATTGCCTAAATGCTTTAGTAATTAATTCAATCATCAATCAAGAATAAACTCCTCTAATAGGTCGTGACCTCTGTGTGTGATCCTATAGTTCCCATATTATGTTAGCAATGAATGCCCAAAACAACTTATTTCATCACAAGCAATGAGTGGTTCCTAGTCACACATCTATGCTATACTAGTAAATGGAAAGTTGGGGAACAAGTTCAACCTACAATATGTGTATGGTTCTATAATGCTTGTATAGTTCCTTTGTCATTGATATCTAGATTGATCATGAGGCATGGACTAGTCACCCTCTTCAGCACTCAATCTTGTTTCTTAAACCAAGTACAGGATGTCTAAGATATATGTAAGCTAGATATCACATATTTACTCACATGTCCATGCCCAAGCATTTCTCAGTCTCGCTAATCGAGAGTCGTAGGATATCATACTCATGTAGGAGGGACAAATTCCATCTCTATCACTTACAGTCAGTCCCCATGTGTCACAGTCACCCAATCATCATCGTTATAACAACCCATGCTTCAAGATTGTGTTTGATGATGTCAAAGCATATTGAATGACATGTAATGAGTACAGTGATTTCATGTCTAAGAACCACAACCACCACCATCATTGTGAGAGCTAATTGTGACTTCCATGATGATGGCTTCCATGTGCCAGTCTTGCAGTGGGTCTGTTGGATACACTATTCTCCAACATCTACTTGTGTGCTTGGTTAGATATATCCATATCATGAGTAATGAGATTTTGTCTTCAACCAACTCAAACTTTGATCTTGTGTGTTGTTGTTGTCTATCAACCTTCAACAATTACAACTGATTAGGGACATAATGAGATTATATATATGTACTCTTAACATCGGTATGATCTCATTTCCTAAAGTCACATACTTAAAGTCATATGTCATTGAGTAATATTATTCTCTAAACATTTATAATGTTACATCATTATTTCATTACTGAATTAAGTAGAAAAAATGGAAGCTTACCTTCATTTATTAATCAAATCATTACAAATTATGACATTACAATCATCACATGATTGGCTCTCAGGGCATACATACCAACAGACTCCCACTTGTACTTAGAGCCAATTGCCTATGAATTGTATTCCACGTGATCTTACATGTTCCTCATGAGTTTGTTGTGAAAGTGCCTTTGTTAAAAGGTCAACAACATTGTTATCAGTTGGTACTTTGCAAATCTTTACATCTCCTCGATGTACGAACTCTCATATGAGATGGAATTTCCTTTGTATATGCATTGAGCGTTGATGCGGTCTGGGTTCCTTAGCTTGTACAATACCTCCATTGTTGTCACAATATAGCTTGATTTCATCAATGATGCTTGGAACAACCCCAAATTCTATAATGAACTTCTTGATCCATACAGCCTTCTTTGATGCATTTGATACGGCAATATACTCAGCCTTTTTTGTAGAATTGGCAATTGTCTCTTTCTTGGAACTCTTCCAGCTTACAACTCCATTATTTAGGCAAAGCACGAATCTTGATTTTGAATTGTAATCATCTTGATCAGTTTGGAAGCTTGCACCCGTATAACCCTTTACCACCAACTCTTTCTATCCATCGTAGACCAAGAACTGATCCTTAGTCCTTCTCAAGTACTTGAGGATGTTCTTCATGGCTATCCAGTGAGCATTGCTTGGATCTGACTGATATCTACTCATCACTCTCAAGGCATACAAGACATCTGGAGAGGTAGATAACATTACATACATGATTGATCCAATTTTTGAGGCATATGGAATCAAACTCATGCATTCCCTTTCTTCACAAGAACTGGGAAATTGAGCTCTAGAAATGGGGACACTATGACACACAGGAAAGTTTCATCTCTTTGAGTTCTCCATGATGAACCGCTTCAACACTTTTTTTAAGAAACTTGGGGATAGTATTATTCATCTTGTTCCCTAAGTACAGGCTCAGAATCATCTGGATGTACACTGTGGCGCAGTGTAGCTTCCCCTTTGTTCACCTCAGAGAGGAATGCAGGACACTACTGCCACCTACCACGAGCTTCTCCTCGAACTCGGCCCCATTTAGCAAGTAGGTCTGCTATCTTATTATACGAACGCCTCATAAAGCTGAACTCAATTGAATGAAAGGATCTTGCTAGTTTCCTAATGAACCTACATCCCTGCTTGCAGTATACTGGGGTGTCCACTCGACCTTGTATCATGCTAATCGCATTTTTGCTGTTCGATTCGACCTGTAGATTGTTGAATCTACCACTACACTCCTAAATGTTGTGGGCAAAAGCTCTCATTTCCGCATTGAGAATATTTGTGATAGTACCTTGGTCATATCCCCCTCCAAGCCATCGACCTGTATGGTCTCTAATGACAAATGTTGAATCCATTTTCCTCCTCTTCACTGCAGCGTCCACGTTTAGTTTTACATGTCCCTCCCTCGGTGGTATCCATTTTAGTTCGTCAATGGGTGCTGTCAGGACCTTTTCTTTAGCAAACGCCTTCCTGCAGTTCTTCAACTCCTGCTTGATTGATGCATATAAGCCCTCTGTACTTGTTTTAGTTTCCTGAAAGACAACTGCACACTGTTTGTCCCAAATCTTCCAAATCGTAATTGTTAGCCAGGTGTTCCAGTCTGTAGTGTCCTTCATCTTCCTCAGGTTGACACTTAACCATTGCTCAAACGTTGGGCATGGTTTCAGTGTGATTTGAGCAGTGTCCTGGATTAGCTTCCACAATCTCCTACTTTCTGAGCAAGTGATGAACATATGCATTAGAGATTCACTCCCGTTTTGGTAGCGTGGACATTGGGTATCTTCAGTAAACCCACGTCTTGCTCTTGCCTCATTTGTCATTATCCCACCGTGCATCCCTAACCATAGCAGAGTTTTTACCCTTTGCGGTACCTCTAAATTCCATAAGGTCTTCCACCTCCCGGGTGTCTTCGTCAAGTATTCCTTTTGTAGGTTTCTGTATATCCTTTTTGTAGTGAGCATTCCGGCTCCATCCTGTAGGTACCAGACTTCATCAGCTCCTACGTCAGGATCTAGTGGAGGCATGGATAGAATGGTTTGCGCTGAGTCGTCTGTGAACCAATGGCGAGTAAATTCCTCATCCCAGCTACCTTGCAAGTCCACCATTGACTCGATAGTAAGATCATTGAGTTCATCAGGAATAGTTCTGCCTTGCCTCAAGTCTGGAGTTCGGCCACCCTCGAGCCATCTGTCCGTCCACACCTTTGTGTTCGCTCCTGAGAGTATTATCTTCCCAGATTCAGTGATCAGTTCAGCGTATATTCTGGTTATTGATCTCCAGAGGCCTGACGCACACGCCCGTCCCTTATTAGCTTTGTGCCAGTATTTCTCCTTCATCACCTGTTTCCATACCACTTCCCTATTCGACATGAAGTCCCAGCAAGTTTTATGTAGTAAGGCTTCATTTTGGAATCTCGCCCTCCTGATGCCTAGTCCTCCCTTGCTTCTATAGGTTGTAACTTTGTCCCAGGCTACTAGGTGGATATCGCTCTGTCTCGTTGCCCCCTTCCATAGGAAGGTTCTTACCACTTGATTGATATTTTCACACACAACCATAGGAAAGTACGTCGATTGCATCATATATACCAGGAATGTATTGAGAACTGACTTGATTAGCGTTGTCCTACCCACTAATGATAGTGATTTGTTCGCCCATGTTGAGATTCGATTTTCAATCTTATGGATAATGTCCAGGTATAGATCCTTCTTTGGCCGATCATGAATGATAGGGACTCCCAAATGCTTCCCAATATTCTCCATCTGCCTTATTCCTGTGATCCTGGTGATTGCCCTTCTTACCGGAGTGGTAGTGTTGTTGGAAAAGAAGACAGTGGATTTCTCTTTGGCTAGCATCTATCCTGACACTCGTTCAAAGGTCTTCAGTACCTTGATCATTATTCGAGCTTGTTTCTGTGTTGCCTCCCCAAACAGAATGAGGTCGTCCGCAAAGCAGACGTGAGATATGCCAACTCCTCGTCTTGTTGCCCGAAACGACACCCATCGCCCCTCCCTTTCTTCTGCTGCAATTTCTTGGCTCGGCCTATCCAGGCAGAGTACAAAAATATAAGGAGACAACAGATCTCCTTGTCTCACCCCTCAAGATGCTTTGAAAGGTTGAAGGTTTTCTCCATTCCAATTGATCATTAATTCCCCTACCTTGATGATATGTAAGATGACAGTGATCATTTCCTTTGGTATAGCAGTCCTTCTCAGCGTATCTTCAATGAATTCCCACTCCAATCTAACGTATGCCTTTGATAGGTCCACTTTTATTGCCATTGCTGCACTTTTCCCCGACCTAGTTCTCATGGAGTGAATTAGCTCTTGGATCAGAATGATGTTGTCAGTTATTTGTCTACCCGATACAAAGCTGCTTTGTGCAGGTGATATCTAATCGGGCAAGAAAGGTTCAATACGCTCCACCATGAGTTTGGATACCAGCTTAAGTCCCACATTGTTTAGAGCTATTGGTCTCAGCTGGCTGCAGTTCTCCGGTGTTGGATTTTTGGGAATCAAAACTAGGATTGCATTTTCTAGGCTATCTGCAATCGACCCCCCTGCAAAAAAATGAAGTATCATTAGTGTAATGGAGTCTCCCAGCTGATCCCAGTTCCGTTGTAGGAAGTCATCATCCACTCCGTCAGGGCTTGGAGCTTTGACGGGGTTCATCTTTATTAGAACTTCCTTGATTTCCTCCTTTGTTGGTGTGTGTCCCATGAAAGATCTGTTCGTCTCCTGAATCTGTGGGAAATTACCCGTGTATGCAGCAATGGCTTTGGTTCTTGTCTTCCTATCCTTTCTCTTGAAAAGATCGAGAAAGAAATTCTGCACTACAACTTTGATAGCTTCTTCATCATCCTCCCATGATCTATCTGCATTCTTCAGTCTAGTGATCTTATTCCTTTGTCTCTTGGCTTTCACCAATGATTGGAAGTATGTAGTGTTAGCATCCCCTGCCTTCATCCAATCGCATCTCGCCTTTTTCTGCCATTCTTCACCCTCTTCGTATAGTATTTCATTGTATTCCACCTGAAGCAGTGTTATATGTTCATCGTGCAACTCACTCCCCCTCCCCACATTGTCAGCCCGGAGTTTGTTTATTCCATTCAACAGTGTCTGTTTCCTTGCTGTGAGTTGTCTGCGCTCCTCTCTATCCCATTCTATTGAATTCTTCATCATCTTGGCCACCGCCTCGTGGTAGGGTATGTTATTGTCCCAGTTTTCTTTCATAAACCCTTGGAACGAATGTCTAGTATGCCAGATAGTACTCATCTTAGGGTGATAAACATACCGCTTGGATCTATCATCCGTCATGATAAGTATTAGAGAGTGATCCGATTTGATTCTTGGTAGCACTTCGAATTTAGTTGCAGGGAAAGCTTCTAACCATTCATGATTGGCCACTGCCCTATCAAGCCTTTCTGTCAGCCACCCCCTTCTGAATGCCATCTTTGGGCCAGATGCCCCCATCTCCTCTAGGTCGGCATTCGTAAGACCCATGGTGAATTACCTACAACTACTCATCTTGATGGGCTCACCCCCCACCTTTTCATCAGCCTGTAACACCACATTGAAATCGCCTGCGACCAACCACGGTGAAGGCAAAGTCTCTGCAAGTGTTTGTAGGTGATCCCACAATAGTCGTCTTACAGCCTGCTTTGTGCTCGCATACACTAAGGTCAACCTCATCTATTTATTAACTCTGCAGTGAATGAATTGCTTGTGCCCGGCTACTATCTCCACCACCCCTATCCTGCTCTTCCACAACACCCATATTCTTACTGAGAAGCCCGTCGCCTCAACTCGGTAGGATCTGTAGAACCCTAATGATTTCACGATCATGTCAGCATTAGTTCCACTTGTCCTAGTCTCCAGGATTCAAGCACATCGATCTTATGTAGTCTGGTTAAATCTCGTATTGTGTTTTGGGTATCCTTCCAGTAGATACCCTGGACATTCCAGGTTGCCACCTTCATTGGATAACCATCTCAGAAGGTCTCAGGTCCTCCTTGCCCGGTTAAACCGCTTCAACACTTTGTCAATGTATATTCTTTGACTTAATCAAATAAGCATCTTGGATATATCTCTATAGATTGTTATCCCTAAGATGTAGGATTCTTCTCCCAAGTCTTTCATAGAAAATGTATTTCCAAGCCATGTCTTTACCTTTTGTAAAGTAGGGATGTTATTCCCCATCAATAATATGTCATCTACATATAGTATGAGGAATGTCACTATGCTCCCACTAACCTTCTTGTACACATAAGGTTCATATTCATTTTTAATAAAGACAAACTCTTTGACTGCCTCATCAAAGAAAAGATTCTTGCTCCTAGATGCTTGCTTCAATCCATAGATTGACCTTTTTATCTTACAGAATTTATTTGCATCCTTTGGATTTATAAAACCCTTAGGTTGTGTCATATACACATCCCCAAGAAGATTTTTGTTAAGGAATGTGGTTTTAACATCCATCTAGAAAATCTCATAGTCATGATAAGCTGCAATGGAAAGCATGATCCTAATGGATTCAACCATGTCCACTAGAGAAAAGGTTTCTTCATAGTCAACAACTCAAACTTGTCTGAAACCCTTTACTACCAATTTGCACCTATAGTTTTGAATCTTTCCATCTATATTGGTCTTCTTCTTGAACACCCATTTGCACCCTATGGGTTTTACTTCTTTAGGTGGATCCACCATTGTCTATACTTTGTTGGTATACATGAATTCCATCTCAGATTACATAGCCTCAAGTAATTTCTCAAACTCTGATCCCTCAATAGCATCTTGATGGGATATTGGCTCATCATCTATGACTAATTCACTACCTTCTTTAGTTACAAGATAAAAGAATCTTTCAAGCTCAAGGCATGTCTTATAAGATCTACAAGGTTCTTGTGTTACTTGAGGAATTTGAGATTCCACAACACTTTGTGATTCTCTTTGTTACTCTTGAACATCTATTGGTTTAATATTTCTTGTTCTTCTCAAACCTCTTCGAGTTCCACTTTTCTCCCACTGATTCTTTGGAAACAAATTCCTTTTCTAGGAATACAACATCTCTAGAAACAAACACTTTGCTATCAGATATGGAATAAAAGTAATATCCTTTAGTCTCCTTAGGATATCCAACAAAATAACATTTATCAAATTTAGGACCAAGCTTCTCAAAAATAATTTTACTAACATAAGCTTCGCATCCCCAAATCCTCATAAATGACATATTGGGATGCTTCCCAATCCATGTCTTATATGGTGTCTTTTGAACCGATTTAGATCGTACTTGGTTTAGTGTAAACGCGACAGTTTCTAGAGAATACCCACAGAAGGTAGTCGAAAGCTCGACAAAACTCATCATTAATCACATCATATCTATTAATGTGTGATTTCTTCTTTCTGACACATCATTATGTGGAGATGTTCCAGGTGGAGTCCAGTGGGATACAATCCCATGGGCTCTAAGAAGGTTCTAAACTCTTAGTTTAAGTATTCTCCACCTCAATCAGAATGAAGTGCCTTGATACTTTTAACAAGTTGGTTTTTTACTTCATTCATGATCTCCTTGAACTTTTCATGAGTTTCTGACTTATGTTTCATTAAAGAAATGTAGCCATACCTACTGAAGTCATCAGTGAAGGTAATGCGGCACTAATACCCACCTCTAGCGGTTGTTCTAAAAGGTCCACACACATCAGTATGTATGAGTCCTAATAGATCACTAGCCCTATCATTGTTATCAGTGAAAGGGGTCTTGGCCATCTTTCCCAACAAATCTGATTCACATGTCTCGAATGATTCAAAATCAAAAGAGTCCAGATAACCATCTTTATGGAGTTTAGATATGTGATTCTCATTTATGTGCCCTAGGTGAAAATGCTAATGTATGACTTGTTTGAATTGTTGAGTTTTAGTCTTTTTGTATATAAGTTATAAATATTTGTATTTTGATCTAACAAATAAAGACCATAACACATTGGGGCACTTCCATAAAAGTTGCATCTTTTGAAATACAACATTGGCCATTTTTAATATGAAATTCAAATGCATCATTGTCCATACAAGATATAGAAATGATGTTTCTATTTATAGAAGGTACATAGTAGCATTTCTTTATCTCTATTACAAGCCCTATGGGAAGAGATATACTATAGGTTCCAACTATGTTGGCCGCAACTCTTCCTCAACTAGAAACTCGCAGTTCCACCTCGCCTTTTCTGCAAAGGTCTACTTCCTTACAGATTTTACATATGAGAACATATGTGAGATCCATACCCAATATCTAGTACCCATTATGATGAAATAGATAGGTTTATCTTAATAACTTACATACCTAAAGTGGAGATCACCATACCCTTCTTCTTCTTCTTGAATGTCTTCCAGTACAAAGGATGAGTTCCTTTTGTACTTATCTTTATCCTTGTCTTGAGTGTTGAAGATTTGGATTTAGGCTTGACCTCGGAATCTTCTCAGACTTAGCTCCACTGATCACCATCATGGCCTTGTCCTTCTTCAATTTTGCTTCACTATGAATCAACATGGCCAGTAAGTCTAACATCTACCTAGCCATATTATTCACATGATAACATGCAATAAAGAGGCTATATGGTTTTGGCATTGTCTTTAGAATCATATCAGTGGCCAACTCTTAGCTCAAGGTGAATCACAATTCTATAAGATGATACACATGTCTAATCATATTGAGGACATGTTCTTCTACTGAGGTTCCCTGTGTCAGCTTAGACTCAAGTAGCGCCTTTAGAGTATCATCCCTTTATTGCTTTGCAAGACAAAGTGTCACTTTCTTAAGATGTGCTGCCATCTCAAGAACATGCATGCCTTCACACTACTCATACAACTCACAGTTCATGCATTTTATCATAAGGCACTTTATCTCTAAGGCATTATTGTCATGCTTCCGATAAGCATCCACTTGTGCCCTAGGTGCATCAGGAGTAGGTATTTTTGGCACTAGTTTGTCAAGGACATAGAGATTGCACTCTTCATTGAGAACCCCTCTCAAAGTCTGAAATCAGTCATGGAAATTTGTCTTGTCATGTTTTTCCTTCTTAAGGACCAATTGCAATATGGATTTGTTCATCATTTGATTCTACAAGAGAAAATTTGCATTTCTCAAAAACTTTTGATTTGATTTTAAAAATTGAAGAAAATATTTAGTTCTTTAATTATTATTTCTCCCACTATTTTATTCCAATTGATAGCCCTCACATATAAATTCGGAATATTGTAGCATACAATAATCTAGTGGACAAAGATCAATATTTCATTAAATCATGAATCAACTTTGGTTGATCACCCACAACTTGACTATTAAGGTAGACAATCATGCCAGTTGCATCACATGCAACTCTTGGATAGATCACATGTGAAACTTCTTACCATAATCATTTGCATGCTTTTGGGCTTAAACACTCTAAGAATCACCAGTTAAGCCTAACCCAAAAGCCAACATGAGAATAATGCACCCCGCTTTAGCGAAACCTACACTATTACCATCACACTTCCATGAGATAGATGGCGTACCACACTTTGGCATAACTTATGCTTGGTCGATCAAGCTTTTCATGTTTGCCACTTTTGGAAAGAAACTAAGAAGTAATTTTTTAATTGAGGGAGTTTGTATAAATACATATACTTTATCCAATCATCACATATATAATATGTATCATATACATGATATATCCCACAACGGAAATATGCAATAGACAGAAGTGATGGTTATGGCCATCCTAATGTAATTCCTTCGAGCTACAATGAATTACATCATCCTAGGTCCACATCACATATAGAAACTTGTTATTGGTGAAGATTTGTTCTTGCCAATCTAGGCTGATCAGTTCAACCCTTGAACTGATCGACTCACCTCTTGACCGGTCATTTGGTCATCACACTGGTCGTCTAGTTTCATTGGTCCACCATCTGTTGGCTCCTCTAGCTGATCGATTGGGTTTACTGGCTGGTCAATTTGACTCTTCCATCTGGCCCTCCTTGGTCCTTCATCTAGTTGACTCTTCTACGAGATGTTATCTTCTTTGTCATAATAAGAAAGTAAATTATCCTACTATTACATGATTATTGAGAAACCTCAAGTTACATTGGAGGGGAGCATGGGTAGGAAAGAATTAACTTTACATTGGGAAGATAAGATAGAGGCTCGGTTCGCAGAATGAGATCAAAGGATAAACCAACCACACAACCATGCACATATAATAGGGGTTGTTGGCCATAACCATGCTACACATCCACCATCAAGACCTCTATTTAGGGTGATGCATGTAAATATATATATATATATATATATATATATATATATATATAAAAGTTTTAGATTATCATGTTTTTTTATTAGATAGATATTATTCGCATTGCATCCAATAAAAAAATTGTAAAATCAAAATCTCATCATATCGATTATCCCATAATATAGTAAATTGATGTTGGCTCTGATACCACTATTGGAAATTATGGCTACAGAGCAGGAAGAAGAACCAAAAAAAAAGTATCTACAATATTCCCCATGAAACAGTGGATCATGTTAATAACTATAAGATGGGAAGGATTTCTTCGAAGATATACCTAGTCTTGGAGAAAGTCTAGAAATATCTCCTCATCGTCGTAGATGTGCAACGGTCTTCTAGTTGTACTGGGACTTGTTTGACTATTGCGCCTCCTGGTCTCCACCACAGACTACATCCTTGCATGTCGTCATCTACAGCAACTCCTCTCTCAATAGATTGCTAGTTGACGTTGTTCTCCTAGTGGCAAACGACAGCCTCCTTCCTCTAGAGAAGTCCACATGAACCACCTAGAACTCCTATCATCCTTCTAGAACGGATAGGAAGGAGTAGTCCCTTCCATTTCTCTCCCACAACAATGATCTCAGTTTTTCTGTCTCGTAACAATCCCTTCCTAGTGGGGTAGGAATTTCTTGGGCTCTCTTGGTTACCACAACCATAGAGGACAATAATTGTCAGAACAATCGATTCTCAATTATTTGTGTTGTACTCTGGGAAGCCCATAGTACCCCTCTATTTATAGGAGGTTAGGGTCTGGGTTCTCAGTCTGTGTAGGAGTGGAAGGTCCCGGAAGATCTTGGATTTTCTCAATCGACAACCACTCAAACAGTTGTTTGGCATGCTAGATGGTCATCACGTACTGCATGCTAGATGGTTGTTTTGAAGTTTCCCAATCACATACAAAATTGGCAATTTGTTTCCCATTAATGCCAAACATTAATTCCTTTCATAATAAATAATGTGCAATTGAAACGAATCTGAGAAGGTATCAGGAGCCATACTTGGATGAACCGCACAGTCTCACCCATGCGAGACAGCTGTGTCACTCACCCAGACGGTCATCTGGTGAGCTAAGCCAAGCTGGTCAATTCAACCCATAGCCAATTTCAACTCGAATCAGCCTGGCTCTCCAAATGCAATCTCAACCCTTGAGACAACCGTTTGGCACTCTAGACGGCCGTCTCACCCTGTGACTCAATCGTATGGAAGTGTAGCCAACTGATTTGTTGTGTGAATCAATTACCTAATTGCTTTTGTAATTAATTCAATCATCAATCAAGATTAAACTCCTCTTCTAAGTTGATACCTATGTATGTCACCCTATAGGTCCCATATTACATTGGCAGTGAATGTAAATAACAACTTATGACATCACAAGCAATGAGTGGTGCCTAGTTGCACACTAATGCTACCCAAGTAAATGAAAGTCGGGGAACAACTTCAACCTACAATCTATATATGTTTTTATAGTGCTTGTATAATTCTTTTATCACTAATAGCAAGATTGAACTCGAGGCAAGGAGTAGTCACCATCTTCAACATTCAATATTTTTCCTAAACCAAGAGTAGACTATCTGAGATATATGTAAGCTCAATATCACATATTGACTCACATGTGCATGACCATGCATTTCTCAATCTCACTAACCAAGAGGCCTAGGATATCATAATCATATATGAGGGACAAACCCTATCTTCAACACTCACAATCAATCCCCATGTGTCACAGTCACCCAATCATCACTGTTATAACAACCCATGTTTCATGAATGTGTTTGACGATGTCAAAGAATACTGAACGACATGTGATGAGTGTAGTGATTTTAGGTCTAATAACCACAACAACCACCATCACTATGAGATCTGACTATGGCTTCCATGATGATGGCTTCCATGTGTCAGTATAATAGTGGGTCTGTTTGATACATTGTTCTTCAATATGTATTTGTGTGCTTGGTTTGATATAGACATATCATGACTAATTAGATTTTGTCAGCAACCAACTCACACTCTGATCTTGTATGTTATTGTTTCCTATCAACCTTCCACAATAACAATTGATCAGGGACATAATGAGAATATATATATCATAATTGATCAGGGACATGATGAGAATATATATATATATATATATATATATATATATATATATATATATTCTTAACATTAGGATGATCTCATTTTCTGAAGTCATGTACTTGAATATATACGTCATTGAGTAATATTATTCTATAGACATTTATAATGTTACATCATTATCTCATAACTGAATTAAACAGAATAAATTGGAAGCTTGCCTTAATTTATTAATCAAATCATATACAAATTATGCCATTACAATCCTCACATGATTGGCTCTCTGGGCATACACACCAATAGGTTTAATGAGTTTATACCTAGTCCTGGAGCAAGTCCAACGAAAACAACTCATTGCAATGAAACGGTCTTCTATTTTCTCTTGGATGGTGGTTGTGCAGCTCCTGGTCTTCTCCACGGCAGTGGACTGAACAGCTTCTACAACAACTCCTATAGTCTCACCACATATTGCAGTTTGATATTGTCCTCCTAGAAGCAGCCAAAGGACTCTTTCCTCTAGAGTAATCCACACTGACCAACTAGAACTCTTATCATTCATCTAGAATAGAGAGGAAGGAGTTGCCCCTATCATTGGTGTACTAGTCACCAACTTTCTCTCTCACAACAATGATCCTTAGTTGTTCTCTTCCTTGCTATCCCTCCCTAGTTAGGTAGGACTTACTTAGGCTCTCTTGGTTTCCACAACCAAAGAGGATAGAAATTGTTAGAGTAACGGATTCTCAATTGTATGTGTTGTACTATGGGAAGCCCCTAGTACCCCTCTATTTATAAGAGAGGTTAGGGTGAGGGTTCTCATTCTATTTGGGATATGTGCAGAAGTGTAAGGGACCGGAAGATCTTAAATTTTCACAACCTACAAAACTAAAATCGGTCATTTGGAAACCCAAAAATCTGTCTGGTGTGTGTGTCGATTGGTTCGCACTGTGAGACGGTTGTCTCATAGTTTCCCAATCGCTCATGAATTTGCCAAAATCATTTCCAATTAATGTGAGCACTAATTCCTTGTATCAATATAATTGATCAATCGCAACAATCAAATTTTGTTACGGATTCAAGAAAGTTACTAGAACCTTTCTTCGGCCCAACTGAGTCGATCGATTGGCCCTAATTCGTGCAGAACTCCGGCCAATTCAGTTCCTATCATCCTGACACTACAAATGGTCATCTCCACACTTGATTCAATCAGTTAGCACTCTAGACATGCATCTCACACTATGATTCAATACTTTGGTAGTGCAGTCAGCCAATCGATTGTGTGAATTGAATACCTAAACACTATACTAATCAATCCAATCATCATTCAAGATTAAAACTCCACTTCTAGATGAGTTCCTATGTGTGTGACCCTATACGTCCCATATTATGTTGGAAGTGAGTGTCCATTACTAACTTATGACATCACAAGCAGAGAGCGGTGCTTAGTCCCACATCAATGTTACCCAAGTGAATGGAAAGTTGGAGAACAACTTCAACCTACATTTTGTGTAAGGTGTTGTAGTGATTGTATAATTCCTTTGTGACTGATATCCGGGATGAACTCAAGGCATGGAATCCTCACCCTCTCAACATTCAATCCATGTTCCTTGAACCAACAGTAGACTATCTGAGATAATGTGACTTGAATATCATATATTGATCCACATGTGCATGTGCATGCATTTCTTCGTCTTGCTTATCAAGTAGACAGGATATCAAACTCTACTAGGAGGGATAAATCCCATATCTATTACTCACAATCTATCCCCATGTGTCAAGGCTACCCAATCATCACCTTTATGGCAACCCGTATTTCATGATTACATTTGATGATGTCGAAGTATACCCAATGACATGTGATGAGTGTAGTGATTTTAGGTCTAAGAATCACAATCAACACCTTCACTATGAGAGATGACTATGACCACCAATGATGGTTTCCATGTGTCACTCCTAAGGTGGGTCTGTCTAATACACTATTCCCTAACATGTATCTGTGTGCTTGGTTTGATATGACATATCATGATTAATGCAATTTTGTCATCAAACAACCCACACTCCAGTCTTATGTGGTAATGGTATCTATCTAGCTTCCACAATAACAAACAACTAGGGACATAACAATAATGTACATACTATTAGCATTCATATGATCTCATTCTCCAAGTCACGTACTTGAAGACATACCTCATTGAGTAGTGTCATTATTTAGCCATTCATAATGTTTCCTCATTATCTCATAACTAAACGAATCATAATAAATTGGAATCTTGCCTTTATATGTATTAATCAAATCATTTATGGTATATGCCATGTCAACCATCATATGATTGGCTCTCTAGGCATACCTTATGAATAGACTCCCACTCTTACTTAGACCCAATCACCTGTAAATCTCATTCTTAGTGATCTCAACATGTCCACCATGTTTCTATAGTACAAGTGCTAATCTAGCGGGTTAGCAACACTTTTCTTATTAGTCAGTATATTGCATGTTTCTGATCTCTTCTCAATGGGATGAAACTATCTTGATATGGTATCTAATATTCCTTGCCTAACAAGTAGATCAATGGGATGAAACTATCTTGATATGAAACTATTGCATCATCAATGGTTGGAACATCTTTAATTCATCAATATGAACTGCTAGAGCCATATAGTATCATTTTGTGTTCATAACACAAGTATACTCAGCTTCTATTGTAGAATAGTATCAATGGCTATTAGTTTGGAACCCTTTCAACTAATAAAACTTTTCCTTTTCATTATATCAAACATATATTATTGCGATTAGTTTTCTTATATCGGAAGCTTGCATCGGTGTAACCCTTTACACCCAACCCTTCCTTTAGTGCTATCTTTAATGACTAGCAATGTATCTTTAAGTACTTCATAAGTACTAATGCATACCTTTTAATGATATTCCAGTAACTCTTATTGGATTTTAATATCATCTTGTCATGTCTAATACACACAAGATTATATAGGATAAACACTTTTATAGCATTCATGATAGATCAACTGCCATAGCATATGGCATCTTATTTATGATATTTTCATTCTTCACACGAATTGGAGTTTTATGGTTCATGAGAGACTAATCAGGATTCTCTATTATTGAATCCTTTCTATGTTGAACTCTTTCAACGTATTTCTATTATATGTGCTCAAACATACATTGTGAAACTTTCAAAACTATCTCTATAGGTCTTGATCATTATCTCATAAGATGTTTCGCCTAATATTTCATTAATGAAGGTGTTTTCATGCTAGTTCTCAATATTCATAATATTGAGATGTTATTCCTCATCATATGTGGAATATTTATATATGCTCCCACTAAATATATTTTAATCATAGATTTCATCTTTGATCTTGATTTAAGTAAAACTCCTTGACTATCTTTTCAACTCATAAGATCCCATCTCTTAGATGATTGTTTCAATCCCATGCTTCACTTTGTAGTTTATAGACTTTGTTTGCATTCATGAAGTTATAAACCTTTAAGGTTGCATCACGTACACATCCTTTGTTGTATTCCTTGTAAGAAATCTAGTTTCTATCATTATATGCAAAATTTCTTAGTATATTTTAACTATAACAACAAGGTTGACAATTGGTAAAGGAATTTCTATCATATTCAACAATTTGAATTGATTTGAAATACTATTCAACCAATTTTTCCTTTGAGGTTATCCATGTAGATCTTTGCTAGAAGACCCTATCGCACCCTTTAGGTATTACCCATTTAGGTGAAGCTAGAAATGTCCTTCTTTGTTAGCTTACATGGACCCCATAACGGCCTTGAACTATTACTTAGATTATGGTACTTGATAGCTTCTAGTCGATTAGTTGGCTCATCTTGTTATGACCAACTTATCTAAATTGTTGGATTCACAATCCTTCAATTTCAGATGTATTCTACTATAATTTTATTTTAATATATGTCATATGATGATCTTAATATTCCAAAACATCTTGTTATTCTCCTAGTTATCAGTGCACCTCTTTGATGACCTCGAATATTTCAAGTTCTACTTTTACTCCCACTCATTATTTAATGACTCAGTTATCCTACCAACAAAACATTTTTTTATTGGATTGGGACTAATAGTAATATTCAACAATTATAGTTTGTGGATAAACCTTTTAAAGAAACTACTTTCCCAATGTAGGTTTTAATTCTTTAAACATGTTGGGACATTCCCAAATAATATCATATGATGTCTTACAAACCATTTAGATGGTACATGATTTCGTTATAGGTATAGTTATGAGAATGTAAGAAGATTAGATTAATTTATAATTGTATCATGTCTCATAATGGTATAATTCCTTCATTCTGACACATCATCATGTTCATATTTCTTTGACTTGTGATCCATTATCACGGTTCTTTCTTTGAAGGTTCTCAAGGTATTGATGCAAATGTATTTCAACATTTGATCTCATCAAAGTTTCTAAATACTTTCATCAAAGTTATACTCCATTTATAATCTCCTTGAACACTTTAAGGGATTTATGCTTCTATGTCACTGAGTACATATCATCATAGTACCAGTAAATAGAAATGAAGTATGAATAATTATCTATGCCATTCATTTCATAAGATATTCATGCATCACATGTATGAGGTATGGTGGAAAATTTACCCTCCCACTACATCTAGTGAAGGATGTTTTTTACATTGTGTGCAAATAAGAATTGCATGTTTCCTCATGTTCATTAACCAAAGGAATCTAGATTAGCATCAATATGTATTCTAGATATGATTTCTTATGTATACATGCAAGATGACAAATGCTAATGATAGTTTTGATTTTATCAATTGTAATCTTTTGGTATAAACATTATAAACATTCATTATTGAGATTATTTTCTTCAAAGATCATTTAGATGTTTGGGCATAGCCATACAAGATCATATCTCACTAAATAGAAACATTACAACTCACTTTATTGATGTATTATCCTTATCATACAATATGTTTTAAAGTAAATGTTTCTATTTGTTGGTATAATGAAATAGTAGTTCTATTAAATCTATTACATGCCCATTAGGCTAAGATAAATTTAAATGTAGACTAAAGCTCCAGCAACTCTTCATCCGCCTTGTCCATCTTTGTCCTCAATGTGGGATTTTACTTCTTGTCAGATTCTGCACATACATAATGTTAGATCTTTGTTTGGTATCATATACCAAGATGAAGAAATAATCAAATTTATATTATAACATTTACACCTGAAGTGGAGGCTTCAGGTTCTTCTTTCTTCTTCTTTAGTTCCTCTAACTAGAGGGGCGAATTTCTTTTTTAATGTTTAGGTTGGTGACAAGGGTGACAGTTGTCTCTTTTTTTTACTCATCCTTTTTCTCTGAGATCTGAAGATTTAGGCTTTTGGCCAACTGTAGTACTCTTCTTAGCCTTGCCTTTGCATTTAGACTCCCCCTTTGTCTTGTTGATCACCATCACATACTTGGGCTTATCTTTCTTCAATTGTCCCTCAACTTTTCTCAACATGCCTAACAACTATGTCAATGATTTGTCAAAGTCATTCATGTTGTAGTTCATGACAAACTGACTATATGACTCTGGCAGAGACTGTAGAATCACATCAGTGGCCAACTCATGACCCAAGGGGAATCCCAGTCTAGCTAGGTTCTCCACATACCTAATAAGATTGAGTACATCAGGACCTACTGGGTCTCCTTGTGCCATGTTACATTCGAACAGTGCCTTGGAGAAATTGTATCTCTCTTTTCTTGTCTGATCTTGGAACATGTTCTTGAGATGTGTGATCATCTCAATTACATCCATGTTCTCATACTGCCTCTAGAACTCGTAGTTCCTAGAGAATAACATCAGACATTTGGCATCCACATCATCTTTAGTATGCTTCTTATAAGCATCTCTATCATCCCTAGGTGCAGTTGGAAGGAGTTTGTGTGGTTTTGGCATCTCCAGGACATAGAGCATGTGCTCCTGTGTGAGAATGATTCTTAGTGCCATGAACCAGTCATGGAAATTTTTCCCATTTAGTTTTCTCTTTTCAATGACCGATCTCATAGAAAAGTGATTGTTGTTGGTTGCCATTTAATTCTATAAAAGAATTTACACTGATATCAAAAACTCATTTTGATTTGATATTATAATGATTTTGGCAATATTAATGAGGTCTTTAGTTTATTATCATTCTCATTATTATATTCAAATGGATAAGCCTCAAGTATCAAATATGAAAATTATAGTGAATCAATTTTTCTAATGAGCAAGATCCAAGATAATTCAACTATGGCCCGACAAACGCCGCAATGCACAGTTATTTACCAAGGTAGCAAACTTTTGCCAATTGCATCATATGCAATTCTTGATATACAATATGTGCAACTCCTTGCCATAATCATATGCGTGCGTATGGGCTTTGATGCTCTAAGAATTACTAGTTTAAGTCTGACCCAATAGCCAGCATGATAGATATGTACCCTATAAACACAGAACAAACATATCTACCATCACACTTCCACGAGGTAGATGACACACCACACGAGGGTGTAACATGCTCTTAGTCGAACAAGCTTTTCACATGTGTTTCTAATGGATAGCATCTTAGACCTAATATATTTTTTGTTGGTATCTTAGAATTAATATATTTTGATTTGAAGGATATATATATATATATATTATATCCAATCACCACATAGTATATATCTTATACATGCTATATCCCATGACGTAAATATGCAATATAAAACAAATGGTGATGTCTATGGCCATGTCTACTATAATTCCTTGGAGCCACAAGCAATTACTACCACTGTAACATCCCTGACCTGGGTTATGAGTTAACCCTAGGTGTTTTGCCTAAATATGTAATTAAATCTTTGGGATTAACTCTGAGCATGTAATTAAGTTTCTCATAAACATATATCTCAGTATTTGCTCCTTTTTATTTAAAGTAGTAGCATTGTTTTGATATACAGGGACCTATGTGCAATTTACCCAGTTAAAAAGGGTTAGCTTGCAATTTGCACATGATGAAATGTTCCTCTGATGTTGAGACATCATGAGAAATCTTTTTAGCAAAGTTTGAGGGATTTCCCAAGCTAAGGCACCAAGGTGCAGCTGTGGAAGCAATCCCGGTGCTTGAAACCCTAGTTTGGGGTAAAATGCAATTTACCCAAATTAAGGGATACCAATTGTGAAATATGTCATCTAATGTATCTTTTAGACTCTTGCCATCATTAAGAGAAGAAATGATGAGGAAGTCACCTCAATTGAATTATCAAGTTATGAGATATGCCTTGTGATTGAATAATCAGGGTATATGTGCAATATTTCTTTATGTATGTACCTCATTATTAGCTTGCTCTCCTTTACCTTCTTTTCCTAAGACCTTAAGAGAAGGTTTGTCCTTAGAATAAAGAGGAAGGGACGATCAAGTAAAGAAGGAGGGACCTAGTTGGAATTATGGACAACTTATGAACTAATGTTGAAAATCCTACTCCATGTATATAAGCTCTCCTTCCCTTAGTTGTAAGGGAGCTCACCCTTCGTTCCCTTACTGTTTCATTTCACCAAAGACGACCAAGGACTGCCTTGGAGCTAAGGAGGACGACCAAGGGGTGCAAGGTAGGTTTAAACCCCTCTTCTTGCTTAATTCCATGGTTAGAACTCGAATTCAAGGTCATCTTCATGGCTAACTCTTGAAACCCTACCTTTCTAGCCATCTCTTTTCATCCTTCCTTGGAGTTTTCACCTTGGCCAACCTGTAAGAACTCAAGGACGCCATTAGAGCTTGGAGCTTGAAAGCTTGGAGCTCAAGAAGCAAGCTTTAGGCGGGTTTTATAACTCTAAACCCATGCTTTACTATGTGCATCTTTATATGCGTTTTAATGATAGCTCTTAGTATTTCCCTACTTTTCCCTGCTATTTTGCAAGCAAATCCATGGGATATTCATACTGTTCTTGAGCTAGGAGATGAAGGCGTGATTTCCAAGAAAAACCCACCGCTTTTCACTTCCTTAAACGGTCTCAAAAGTTTGCTCTCTCGGTCTCAAGACCAAGAGGTGAGCAAACGGTCTCGAGACCGCGACAGGGAAAACGGTCTCCAAGACCGTTTGGCCCCATTGACCGAGCGTGGACCGTATAAGAAATCTGTTCCTAATTATATACGCTAATTACCCTCAACATTTGGGAGGCTAACTCCAAGGGAATCGGGAGATATGACCTTTTTAAGTAACAACTTTATTTGAATTTATTCCTGATTTTCAAACGGTCTGAAATTGCCTTTTTGGGAAAACGGTCTCAAGACCGTGTAAGGTCGTTGACTAAGCGTTGACCGTATGATATTACTGTTAAAAATTATGTTAATTAACAACTCACCAAGTGTGATGGTCTAATTCCAAATGGGCTAAGAGTTGAAGGGTGAATACTAGGGCTAACCCTAGATAAAATCAGTACTGAAATTATGATGACCTAATTAGGGTTTTTTAGGGTTGATTGACCTAAACGGTCTCAAGACCGTTTAGGGGTTACCCGAACGGTCTCAAGACCGCGAGGGAAATCAACCAAGACCGTTTGGAGGTCTGGGGTCAAGGATAGTTGACCAATTGAAGGTACAATTACACCGAATTACATTGCAATTAAATATTGACATGATCATCAACTCAATGGGTCAGACCTTGATGAATCTGCACTAGAATCCAAAATTGGATGGGCAAACAGTCTCAAGACCATTTGGAATTCATCCAAACGGTCTCAAGACCGAGAGGACAATTACCCAAGACCGTTTGAAGGTCTAGGGTTAAGTAATTTGACCAATTGAGGACCCATTTGCAAATAAGTTATCAATTTAATCAAAATTCTGTTTTGTGGCTCAATCATGGTTCAACCCCTATCATATCACCTTAGATTTTGATGAAATCTTGGGTAAACGGTCTCAAGACCATGTAGGGTCCACCCACATGACCTCAAGACCGTTTGGGCCAAGTTTGGGCCCAATTGGAGCTCAATTGAAGGGTTCAACCCTGTGTTAATACACATTGTTGAGTGTTGATGGGTGAACATTGATAAACCCTAATTGAATCGATTTCAACCCTAATTGGTCAACAATTGAGGGTCAATTGAATGACCAAATGGTTAAGCATAACCTTAATTGACCCAATCCATAGGTGGTCAACATAGATTTGACCTTTTGAGGGCTTCAACATCGGTTGACATCATCGATTGCTTTGTTGATTTTGTTGATGGACCAAACGGTTGAGACCTTGAGAGCCTCGTGGTTTCAAGACCGTGAGAGGGCTCGCGGTCCCAAGACCGTGAGAGGGCTCGCGGTATCAAGACTGTGAGGGGGCTCACGGTCTCAAGACCGAGAGGAGGCTCGCGGTCTCAAGACCGCTAAGGGCCTCGCGGTCCTGAGGTCAAACTAGCTAAACGGTCAACGTCTCTTCGCAGTCTCAACTCCAGTTTGATCTTCGCGGTCTCAACATCAATTGAACCAATGATAGGGCTTCGCGGTCTTGAATCACTTGAAGAGGCTCACGGTCTTGAAGCCTAAGGGGGCTCGCGGTCTTGGAGTTAGAAAGAGGCTCGCGGTCTTGAAAGTCAAAGTGGGCAAACGGTCAACACTTTCAACCGATTTCAACTCAATTGATGATTAATGATTGAAATCAATCAATGTGATTCCAAGTTGACTTCTTTCAATCAATTCATAATATAAATGGTCCAATGTTGCCCAAATCAAACCCTAATGATAATCCAGGATAGTAAAGGGTTATTTGACTAAGGTTTTTGACCATAATGATGATCAATGGGGGGGGGATTACCAAAATACCCCTGAAGGGTCAATTGAGTTATACCTTGCTCAATTCAAACTCTAATTACATGAGAATAATGTTTTTAGTCATAATGACTCTATCCAACTTGATCTAGTCTAATGTTATCATCCACCATTAGTATGATAAAAGAGAGAGTACTTCTAGAGAGAGAAAGTACCCTAGAGAGAGAAAGTAACTCTAAATCACATAATGGTGATGTTTTTGGCTATGTTAGCCTATGATGACTCAATCCAACCTGTTTTAGAGTAATGTTGACATCACTTAACCTTATGATGAGAGAGAAAGTACTTCTAGAGAGAGAAAGTACTTCTAGAGAGAGAAAATACCATTTTTAAGTGGAAACTCAATTGAAGCATCCCCAATACACAAAAATGAGCATAATTAGGGTATGATCCACCTGTGTGAGATCATAGAAACCCTAATTATGATAAATGATGAACTTTTAACTAATCTAAGATCATCATTGAAGATGTTACTCATACATGATGATGTTATGAGTCCAATTCACCTTAATGAGAATAGTAAACCCTAATTCAAGGGTGATGACATGTAATGTGAATAGTAAACCCTAATTCAAGGGTGATGACATGTAACGTGAATAGTAAACCCTAATTCAAGGGTAATGGCATGCTTTTGAATATTAAACTCTATTTGATAAGAATTAGAGATTTAAACTCTGATGACAAGAGTAGGAAGGATATTCCTTATTTTTGTATTATCTTTATCAGTTGTATTAACCATGCAGGTTCTGATATGAAGGTAATCATATCCAGGTATGGATGATGATGTTATATTCATTAAAGGCATGTTGTTAGCCTTATGAATAAGTAAAATAATCTGATGTCTTGTCAGTGGCATCCTATACTGATAATGGGCTGCGGGAGCCATGAATACCATCAAAGTCATGCCTTAGAGATGACTTGTGATGAGGATAATGAGAAATGATGATTAATATGAGTTAGGCCTGTTACATTTAGTATTCTTCTTTTATAGCTGCTATGCTATTGTTATTGTTTGCAGAACAATGTATGCTGTTAAAGAATACTGAATGTACCTAACTAATCAAGTATAATGTAGAGCCCTGATCATAGATCCATCATTGTCAGAAATTAAATGATGGTGAAACAGGTTTTCCTCAGGGAACTCCTGGAGCACATACTTTTGAGTATGTGGGGTACATGGATGTGTAGAACCTTACATCCTAGTGTAGGAAAGTGATGTAGATGTGTAATCCATCCATCCTTCACTATAATTCCATACCGTATCAGTGGTAGGTAAACATGAAACCTCCTGATGACGAAGAAAGCACAGATATCCGTATCAGTGGTAGGTAAACATGACACCTCCTGATGACGAAGAGAGTACAGAATGCCACTGTGACTCTAAAATAGCGAAGGACCAGTTTACCCTGGTGAGCTATATTAGTAGAGACACAAGATGTCCTACAAGTGATCCTCTTACTGACTGAGGAAGGTGAAGGTCATGAGAATCCGACTCTCTTAATGACCTATGTATGATACTGATGTGACTTCTCAGCAATCAGTTGGAGTATGAGTGGTAAGCCTCATCTCCACAGGGCATAATGTTGTTTGTAAAACATAATCAACCATGTAGTATAACTTGTTAGAGATAACTCCAAGTTAGTTGATTGATGTTACATTGCAATAGTGTTTATATTCTCCATATCTCCTAAATGGTTGAGATCTTGTTATACCTGCAACTGTTACAGAATGCTTTGAAGGCTTTACTACTTAAAATATTTTTTTGATGTTATAATAAAGCTTCTGGCGAAGAGTTATAACTCTCGCTGGGACAATTATGTATAATTGTCTCACCCCGTAGGCTTCAACTTTTTAGGTGGACGTTGGAGACGAAGGAACCAGCCTACAGGTGATCAGTCTCAGCAGCAGCATCAGGGGCAGCAGTAATCTCAGGTGGAGATTGTCCTGCCATATGGTGTCGTTAGAGTCAGTCCTATGTGTCCTCTATACTCTTAGGTCTTGGAGTCTTTTGTATAGTGATCTTGAGATTTTGTATCTGGATGTATATAATTACTCAAGAAGTAATTATACTGAGATGTAAACAGTTTATCTCTCTTTATGAAAGAAGTTTTTATGGATCCAAGCTCTTGTCTCGGAAAGTTTTAATTTCCCATAATTTTTGTCTTCCGCTGATTACCGATTCGCTTCCGCTACGTTTTAATCGTGTTTATGTCATGGTTTGGAGATCAGAGCCCACAACCACCTAGGTCAATCATCACATCACATGTACGAATCTGTTGTTGGTGTAGTTTTGTGCTTGTCAATCTGGGTAGATTGGTTCAACCCTTGAACCAGTCATCTCACCTCTTCCCCGGTTGGTTGGTCGTAAAGGACGGATGTCTGGCCTCCTGTCCAACCAATTTTTGGACACCTTCAGTTGGTTGGTTGGGTCCACCAACCGTTCGTCTGGTTTCCTATCCAACCTATGTTTGGACCCCTTATAAATAGTTAGTTGGGTCTACCAGCCGGTCAGATCGCTCCAATGTTCGGCCCTCCATGGTCCTATAGATGGTCATATCATCTCACAAATTGGTCCTCTAGTGATGATCATGTGTATCATCATTGCAAGAAAGGAAACTATCCTATTGCCACTTTATTACATTATAAATAGAAACCTCGAATTACGTTTAAGGGGAGCAAAGGTAGGAAAGAATTAACTTTACATTGGGAATAAGGAGGTATAGGCTCAATACACAGACTGTTATAAAAAGGAATAAAACTAAACCATCCAACCAAACACATATATTGGATTATTGGCCATAACCATGCTACACATCCTCCATGAAAACCTCTTTTAGGGAAATGGGTGTAAATTTCATACATATAATATCATTTTTATATATAATAGTTTGGGATTATGTGGTCTTTGATTGGATACACAAATAAGAAAGTTTAAATATTCACATCATATGTAATAAATAAACAATAAAACCAAAAATATGAGCATATCTATTATCTTAAAATATAGTAAATTGGTGTGGCTCTGATACCACTATTGGGAAACACGGGTACAGAGTATAGCAGCGGAAACAATAATTTTATCTATTTATATTCCCATAACAGCAAGATCACATCAAATACTATGAAATAGGAAGGATGGTTTAACATGTTTATACCTAGTCCTAGAGCAAGTCCAGCGACAACAACTCATTGCTATGAAACTATCTTCTAGTTGCTCTTGGACAGTGGCTATGCAGTTGTAGCTCCTGGTCTTCTTCACTGTGGCAGACTAAACAACCTTTGTAGCGACTCCTGCGGCCTAGCCATGGACTGTAGACTGACGGTGTCCTCCTAGTAACAGTCAAAGGACTCCTGCCTCTAGAGTAGTCCACACTGATCAACTAGAGCTTATTTCGTTCAACTAGAACTGACAGGAAGGAGTTGTCCCTACTGTTGGTGTACTAGTCATCAACTTGCTCCTCCACAACAATGATCCTCCATTGTTCTCTCCCTTGTTATCCCTCCCTAGCCAGGTAGGACTTGCTTGGCCTCTCTTGGTTATGACAACCAGAGAGGACAAAAATTGTCAGAGCAACGGATTCTCAATTGTCTATGTTGTACTCTAAGAAGCCCCTAGTACCCCCCTATTTATAAGCTGGGTTAGGGAAAGGGTTCCCAATCTGTTCAAAATCTATATGAAAAAAGAATGGACCAAAATATCTTGAATTTCACAACTTGCGACACCCGATTTGGGAGTCTGGAAACCCAAGCGGCCATCTGGCGCATGCGCCGATCAATTCACATTGTGAGACAGTTGTCTCACAGAATCACACATGAATTTAACAAAAATTTCCAATTAATGTGAGCATTATTTTACTTGTATCATAGAATTAATTGATCAATTGAAATTATCAATTTTTCTCACGAATTTGGGGAAGTTACTAGAACCTTCCTTATGCTCAACTGAGCAGGTCGGTTAACTAGGTGAATTGGTCATCTCACTCACCTAAGTTGATCTGTTCACCCAGTGAGTCGATCAATTGGGCCTAATTCATGTAGAACTCCAGCCAATTCAGTTTCAATCATCCTGACACTCCAAATGGCTATCTCAACACTTGAGCCAATCGTTTGGCACTGTAGACGGTCATCTCACACTGTGAGTCAATTGTTTGGTAGGGTTCTCAGCCAATCTTTTGTGTGAATTTAATACCTAAACACTTTGGTAATCAATCCAATCATCATTCAAGATTTAAACTCCTCTTCTAGATGAGTTCCTATGTGTGTGACCCTATAGGTCCCATGTCAGTGAGTGTCCATAACTAACTTATGACATCACAAGCAGGGAGAGCTACCTAGTCGCACATCAGTGCTACCAAGTGAATGGAAAGTTGGAGAACAATTTTAACCTAAAATTTGTGTAAGGTGTTGTAGTGATTGTATAATTCCTTTAACTGATATCCGAGATGGATTCTAGGCATGGAATCATCACCCTCTCAACGTTTATTCCATGTTCCTTAAACCAAGAACAGACTATCTGGCATAATGTGACCTCAATATCATATATTGATTCACATGTACATGCACATGCGTTTCTCAATCTCACATATCAAGTGGCCAAAATATCAAACTCTGGTAGGAGGGACAAATCCCATCTCTAACACTCATAGGATATATCCCCATGTATTAGAGATACCCAACCATACTTTTAAAGAAACCCATATTTTAGGATTATGTTTGATGATGTCAAAATATACCCAACGACATGTGATGAGTGTAGTGATTTAACGTCTAAGAATTGCAATCATCACCTTCACTATGATAGATGACTATGACCACCAATGATGGTTTCCATGTGTCACTCCCAAGATGGGTTTGTCGGATACACTATTCCCTAACATGTATATGTATGTTTGGTTTGATGTGCCATATCATGACTAATGAGATTTTGTCATCAACAAACCTACACTATAGTCTTATGTGTTATTGTCATCTATCTACCCTCCACAATAATAGCCGACTAGGGGCATAATAAGAATGTACATACTCTTAGCATTCGTATGATCTCATTCAGCAAGTCACGTACTTGAAGACATACGTCATAGAGTATTGTCATTATTTAGACAGTCATAATGTTTCACCATTATCTCATAACTAAATGAAATAGAATGAATTGGGAGCCTACCTTTATGAATATTAATCAAATCCTTTATGTATATGCCATGTCAACCATCATATGATTGACTCTCTGGGCATACCTTACCAACAGTTATGGCCTTTAACTCTAATTATTCATGTGTATGATTATTTGCATTAAAAACCCTAAGTATTATCAACACAATCATGATTATCTTGGATCATCGTTATCTTAAATATTATCATATTATAACATGACTTAAGAGCATTAATGTATTTAACAAATTAATACACTAAATCTAGGGGTTTTATACACTAATAACCACCTAAACCCATCTTTACACTATTTTTAGAAAAGGAAGCATTATCATGTCTCAATTATATTTAGTTGCATTCCACTCATTGTTTTGATCAAGTTGATATATAATATCAATATTTTCCTAGATACCCATTACTTTCTACAATTTAAGCAATATATTTATTTTCAGGCCAATCAAGAGAGGCCATGTCAACATGGATAACATTATCCATGCTAACACAGGTCATGTGACCGATCAATGGGACTCAACTATACAGGCGCCTACTCAGTGAGGTTGTTCCTACTGTGGTAGGGAAAAAAGACTATATCCACCCTTTTGCGATGACTCTGGTACCATCACATGATGTGGTGTCTAGGTCAATTTACCAACCTAATTGCTCCTTCTCCTTCATTCCTTCATGCCATGGCCAAACACAAAAACACAGAGGTCAACCAAAAGGTTTACCTTAGCTTGTGAGTTTGAGAATCTGCTACTTAGGGTATGACTATCATTGCCACAAACAATTGAACTGAAAGAGCCAGTTTAGAAAGTGAGGGGTGACTAGAGTAGGGGAGGGTGAGGTCAAGTTCAACAGAGTAACAACAAGGTATAGAAGAAAAGAATACAATATATTTTACCTACCTTCATTCGTTCCTAGGGAAGGGATAATGTCTACACATTGCTCATGATCCCCCTACCACTCTTGTAGTGGTTTTAAGGGGTCCAAGGCATCCGCTCTGGCAAGAGGCTCATGTTTAAGGTTGTGTCTTATGGGCAGAACCACCCAAGATTCCTCGAGTAAATATGTGCATCAGGTTTCTTCGTGGAGTCCTTACGATTCACTTTTTCCCACCATTTAGTCCAGTGAGATTTATCGTCAGAGTTATAGGTTAGGGGCATTGAAGATGAAGACTCGAATTGAACCCCAATGATATTGACCCTCTCGCAGAATTGACAATGTCTCTGTGTTCCATGGGTTACGCCGAAGCTTTCCCACATCTTATATAGGTACGAGTAGAAGTGGAACTAGGCTTTTAGTGTAGCCCTAGCACCTTGGTCCCAACAACAATTTGGGTATTCATTCAATGCTCCTTGAAAATTGTCCTTCTATGGTTTGTTGGGTTCACCAAGATATCCCAAATCTATTTGTTTAATTTTTAAGTGAAAAGGTTTAGGCATAAGAGAGAACGGGATGTTGGGTTCTCCTTGTGTGAACATTATCTCTTTCCCGAATTGGATCAGGGTAGAAAATAACCCACCTTCTGCTAATCCCCAATCAATCATTCACTAGGAACATGACTTATTAAAGGATGAGCGGGTTCCTTCAGTAAAGTTGAGATCATTTAATCGACTTCCTATTTTAGAAGTAAACGTGTTTATTTTGATTAATACCCTTTCTCTTTTCTATTGTCTATAGGCTAAAAAGGAATGTCTTTTTCTATGAAACCTTAAGGAAAACTCAATTACATTTTTCCCTATCTAAAAATATTTTTGTAGTTAAATGGATTAAGTTAAATAATTGAGTCTTGTTCCTTTGGAAATTCCTTAAATTAATTACCTAATCCAATGGAAACTCCTTTAATCTCTCAAAATCTAGAATTCTCTTTTTCCCTTATCATTTTCAAGTGCACAAAAAGTCAGAACGAATTAACAATATATGTTGCCTTAAACATTGTGTTTCCAATAATAGCTAGATAATTACTCTTTTAATTATTTAAAACACCACATATTTTATTTTGTGTTGGAAACTTGCATATTATTCAATATTTCAATTATCTAGTGATCAACAAAATTCTTATCCTTTATTTATGCACAAAACTCTCTTTTCTAGAGTATGCCACACAATTCCATACTTAAAACACTCATTGTGGATTACCTTTAGTAATTTATTTATTATTCAATATTCCTCTCTTTCTTTGTCCAAAAATTATTAATATATTATTGAAAAGCGTGAACTACACAAAATCCATCCCATATGGAGTCTTTGCATTTTCAAACCACAATTTCCAAACAAGACACATAGAGAACCATCTTTCTAATGTATCCTTCATGTTACATTATTTGAGAGAAAATATATTAAAACATGGGAAAATCCAGGTCATAACATCATTTCCCTCTTATAGGAATTTCAACCTCAAAATTCGGTTAGTCATCCAGGAAGATGGTATGAGACAATTTCCTCATATATTAGTTATACAATATCTATTGAAGCCATTATCTTTTATTTCTGTGCTAATTCCTTTTATTTCTATAATTTGTGCCACAAAGACCTTTTCCAAAGCAAATAATCTCATGGGCCTTACTTGGGCCATGGGTCAAACCCATGCTACAAAAATGATTTTACTATTATTCCAACAAATACCATTTGGATATTTTCTTATCAATTCATGCCTTTATATATATAATCCAATTTCTCCATAATTAAGGATATTACAATCAACCTCCAAGGTCAATCATCATGCACAAACAAGACATTTACATATGGAAAAGAACCTTAATTGGCATCTGAAGGTCAATTAGGGAAGCACACTTAGAGATCTCGATAGCCTATCTATCGAGTTGCATTAGTAGACCTACAAGTCAATAAACTCACCAACTTTAGAAGCTCTAGTCAAAGCTACTGACCACTTGGTTGAGCACCATCCACTGAACCAACCAAGTACAAAGATCAATAAAGCAATCAACTCTCAAAATAATAGACCCATCCACTAAGCCTCTGGTATGACTTTTTGATAGAAATACTCATTTTTTAAGTCTTTATATTTTAAAATAAGAATAAAAAAATAATATTACATTATATTTAAGGGATAGTAGTCAGGAATGAATATGCTCATACCCTCAAAGCTAGCCCAACTCAGGTGCAAATCAAATTCAACAAAGTGCGTGTGAGGGAAATTTCTGACCTACCAAATCACACTTATAAGCCTCACCAAGATAGATTTCCTTGCGTTCAGCTCGACGACATAGACTTCCTTGTGTTTGTCGATGCAACATTCAACAGTTCTTCAAACTTATGTGCACTGGGAGTGTACATTACTTCCCCTTCTGGCGAGCTCATGTGTGGTGTTGGCTTTCCTGGCCACTCTTTTAGTGCCTTGGAACTGGAAATCAAATCTATCTCTTATTCCATCAACGTCTGTCAGGCAGATGGCCTCACGAGACCCCTCATCCTGCCCGACTCAAAAATAGGTGTGTCTTTCTTCAAGCATAGAGAAGAGGCGCCACCCAGCTTGAAACCCTTCATCAGGCAATGGTCAGATGACCAACTATCAACCTTTGTCTTCCAACATCTACCTAGAGAGTTTACTTTAGTAGCAGATGTTGTAGCCAGACATGTTTTGCATACTGCATTGGCGGTAGACTTTACTTTCAAACCTCCATGGCACACACTAGAGGTACAAATATGTAACCTGTCTATGCACGACTAATAAATAAATTTGTTTGTCTAAAAAAAAGGATAGTAGTCATTTTTTTAGTAACACACTAACTCAGAAAAAGAGTACTCCATGACCTTTTTAGGGGATAATATTTTTTTAAGGAACAAAGAAAATCAAAAGAACAACAAACATACTTATTTTTCAGCTAGTTTGTTATTTTGATAAATGAGGATTATTCTCAAAAGTACAATATAGTACTTATTTTAACACTTATTTTAAAATACAATACATTAGAAAACAAGTACTATATCAAAAAATTGTCATGTAGCACTCATTTTAAAGTTAGTGTACAATTAAGAAATGAGTGATATCCATAATAAATAATTTATTTTTATGTTATATTATTTTTAGAAGATATCAACATTCTATTATCATAAAAATGGGTATTCATATTTAGGATAGTAGTCATTTTTTGAGTTATGCACTAATTTTAAAATGAGCATTGTATGACGTCATTTTCATGCAGATACTCATTTTTATGACATTATATTCTAAAATAGGAACTAAAATGAGTATTGCATTATATTTTAGAGGTAATATTCATTTTTTGAGTAACATACTAACTCAAAAATGAGTTTGTATACTCTTTTTAGAGATAATACTCATTTTCATAATAAGCAAGGAAAATGAGTATGAAACCAGAAGAACGATATGTAATGTTCATTTTTTTTTGTAGAAGTCAGCAGGCTATCTATACACCCCTCCCTCCTATGAAAGACACAAACAAGCTATTAGAACTAGTGTCATTTGGAACTGAACTAAGCATGGTAGTACTACTACCATTACATCTGTCTTTCTCCAACCATCCTAATTATTAGGATGTCGAATGTACATGAAGTCTCCAATTTTGTTTGTTATGTCGTATTTAGCAAGGTTGCCCACACAGCTATTGCATTCTCTAGCAACATGTTTAAGGGTCCAACTTGCATTGCCTTTTAGTTTACTCTGGATTCCCTCAATTAATTTGGTGCACATAGGAATCTAGGATGCACGTGTATCATGTTGAGAGCTACTTGGCAATCAGCCTCAATTTCCATATTACATTGTACTTTCTGGAATAATACTCATTTACTAAATAACACATTAACTGAAAAATGAGCAAATGCTCATTTTCAATAAATGTGTTATTTTGATAAATGAGTATTATTCCTAAAAGTACAATTTAATGTTGTGCAACACTTATTTTAGAACACATTACATCAAAAAATGAGTATTATATCAAACAAATGACATATAATATTCATTTTAAAATTACTCTGTGACTCAAAAAATGAGTTCTGTTCACAATATACAATATTCATTTTTATCATATTATATTTATAAAACATATTGACGTTATTCTTATTGAAAAGTGTTTTTTAAAATAATGTAAATATTTTTATTTTATCAAAAATCCATTACGAATTGAGAGTTATAAAGAAAACATGTAGTTCTTTTCTATTTTTAATTTTTTAGCATTTTTTCCTCCGTTCTCATTTTTCATGCATCCTTGTTACCATGATTTAAAAAACAGATGTATGTGAGGTGATGGGAGAAGGTGTGTGTATCAAGAATATCATTACTTTATATGTGGTTGTGTTTGTTTTGCCGGTCAAGCAGCGGAACGACAAGCAATTTTATAATTACAAACTGACTTTTCTTTGTTTTTTTTTACAGCAAACCGATTCATTCATTACTCAAGCCATACAGCATCTACAAGTAGAGAAGTACAACCAGAAGAAACCTAGATAAGTCAAGAACATAGATCTAACACCACTACCACTCATATTGGAACGAGATTGAAACACTTTTGCACAGAACTCTCTTCTTCGTGGCTGACCAAAGCAACTATTGTGAGAGATACCTTCAACTTGAGCATAAGGCAGCGACATTAAGCATGAACCTGACCGAGATTCCATCTGATTGTTGACTCTACCATCCATGGCACGGCTCGAGCAACGAAGAACCTGAGGCAAAAACGAGACCAACCAAGGATCTCGTCACTCTCACGAAAGGAGAGACACCCAAATCCCAAAGGGAGAGACAAACGCCGAAGGAACACGGCGAGAAGAAGGCAACAAACTGCCTAGAACTAGGACCAAAACGAAAGGCAGGGAGCCGACACAGACTGAACTGAAAAATAGAGCGAAAGCAGCAAAGCGAGAAACGCACACCCCCTAGCAGATCCACGCTAAAAGCTTCGTGGCGGCCACCTCCTTGCCTCCACCAAGCGACCAGCTTCGCCGGAGACGAAGCCACCGCCCAGAAAAGCGCCGCTCCACCACCTTCAAGCCCCGATCTAAAGGCACGAAGGACGAAGGCGACGGAGAGGAGAGCCAGCCAGCCGCAGCCTCAACGCCGCACGATCTACGAAGATGACAGTCGCCCGACGAACGCCCAGGGGGAGAGGATGGCTACGCGCCGGCAGCCGACCACCTCCCCCGAGCGGGAGAATCCCACGCACGAACCCTAGCCGCTAACTAAAAAACTCTAAATAATGTGACACTTGAAATCCTCGCGACAAAGATCAAATTTGTTTGCTGCGGATTTGTTTAGGACGTAATCTTTTTAAATGGTTCCTTAACTCATACAACGCTTTTTACATGCACGGTATAATAGACTTTGTCCAAATAAACTAAATGTGTTTACATATGTACCAAATCACGAACATATTACCATCATGTTAATTTTTCCTTGTTCCAAACAATAATCATCTAACACACAATATATATACCATTGATTAACGTGCCGCAAAACTAAATTCATGGTAGTTGTATATCAAATACATCCTATGTCTATTGTTCAGTAGTTTACCGACTTGGCAACTTGTGGGGGCGTTAGTCGCCAGCAATAGAATAAGAAAAAAAACATAAATGACACAGTTTGATAAAAATAATTCTGAGAATAGCACATTCGTAAAAATAATTTTCAAACTAGCATACTTTTCTGAAAAAACGCCACATGAATTGACAGTTTTCTGATGGAGGTTGTGAAAACACCAATGTAATTGGAGCTTTTAATAAAAAATAAAAAAAATAAAAGCAAAGTAAAACCGCCAAAAGAGTTGGCTTTTTCACTCAAAAGTGTTGGGTGAAAGCGCCAACTTTTTTGGCATTTTTGCTTTGTTTTTTGTTTTTTTTTATTGAAAGCTCCAAATATACTGACATTTTTACAATTTTCATGACAGAAAAACGACAATTCAAATGACGTTTTATCAGAAAAATAGTGCCGGAATTATTTATATCAAACTGTTTCATTTCAATTTTTTTCCAATAGAATATGGATGATTACCGGTTCGTCCACTCACCACCGAACTCTCTCGGTGGTTGCCTCCAGTCCGTGGTACGCAGACTACCAAATGTGCTATATACTTAAAAGTTAGAATGACAGGTAGGATGCAGACAAAGCCCAAAGGGAGCTGCAGAGAAGAGTGGGCGTCTGGCAACGGAGCACACGGATCTAATCAGGGATACGAAGATGGTTTCTTCTTCGAGGTCCTACTACCCCTATAACGGCGGTCTGCTCTTCCTTTCCCTGCTGCTCTTCATCGCCGTCGTCACCTCCTCCTCTTCCTTGGCCGCAGCGGAAAACTCGAACTCCACCTACCGCGGGTCGTCCAGACAGTACTGTTCCGGTAGTATCGCTGAGTGCCAAGGCGACGATGCTGAGTGGTTGATGGAGTCCGGCACCGGCCGCAGCCTTCTGCAGAGCTCGAGGATCACCAATAGAGCGATCGGCAACGCCAACCAACCCGCCGCGGGCAACGGCGCCAGGGGCGGTTCCTACACCCGGGGTTGCAACGCCGGAGCGTACCGCTGTAATACGGGAAACTACTAGTAATCAGCAGCATCTGCTGGATGATTCTCGTCTTTAGTCCGCAGGCACACGAACTGTTCGATCTTCGGTCAGGTGTTATTGTTGATTGATTGTTCTTTAACTCAAATTGCCTCCCATTCTGTTTCTGTGTATATCATCGATCTATAATAATCAAAGTGTATGTTCTTTTCCTGTATCGATAACTCTTCAAAGAGCATTAGGATCTACCTATCCTCTTTCGGCAATTCTTATTTTTCTATAATTAAGCATCTTTTTTTTTGGATTTAAATGGAGCATCTTTCATATTACACATGGGGCTATAGTAGAGAGCCGGTTAACGTGTGAAATAAAATATATTGTTGGAAGTGAAGTTTATAATTGAAGTCTGATTGTAACTGATTAATCCTAAGGCTAAACCGGCGGATCATTAACACAAGAATAGGGTGCTGCGGCATTCATGTGAAGATTTGAGGTCAAGTTAATAGACACCATTTTGCTTTGATAAATAATCTCTTATTTCACTTAAATGCTTATCTGTATGCTTGTTATGCTTCACTTCTGACTCATAAGATGGTTCCCAATTTAAGTTGTTCAGTATGCGGATCTACTGAATATAAGATATTATTTGTTGATTGAAGTTAAGTATCTGAACCTTGACTCTCTTTGGTTGTCTAAGCAACCATTTCGGATCCACAAAAGAAATTGTGTAGCCTAGATTTTCGCATGGGTATTTACTGAAAATTGGGGAAAGATAATAATATTAG
Organism: Alisma plantago-aquatica; assembly: GCA_963693085.1. Lineage (NCBI taxonomy): Eukaryota > Viridiplantae > Streptophyta > Magnoliopsida > Alismatales > Alismataceae > Alisma > Alisma plantago-aquatica. Next base: position 361,244,320 of record OY856409.1, on the reverse strand, counting down.
CTCTTCTATGCTGTAAGATGGTATCCACAGCTGCCCCTGGACCGCTAGAGGGCAATATCTTTTTTTTTTTTTTTTTAATGATAGTACAACACAGTTGTAGAGATGGCAGAGCAACAAGCGCACAATTCACAATGTACTTATATCCAAGTTGATGTTATACCTAGTTTCAAAGTGCATCATGATTTGGTTTTGCTAAATTTGAAATATGTACGTACCAAGATTCGGTAGTAAGTTCACTAGGATTCAAATGTGCGTCCAATATGATTTGGTGGTATGTGCACAATGATTAGAAATGTGATTCGAACAGAGGACGATGATCTAATTGTAAGTTCGTCATGTTTTGAATGTGGGCGCCCTAGCATTCAGAAATGGGTATAACATGAACACGATTGTGTCAAAAGTGACTAGTAGGTGGTGCGCTTGGTAGCAGGTGCACATGAATATCACTGTTTTTTATACCATGATCCATGAATTTGAGTGTTCTAGAACTGAAGCAAGAATCGATACTAGATGATGCATGCTTGGGTAGAAAGCGCATCATAATTTGAGTCATTTTTGCAATACCAGCAACTACTAGTAATTAGCAGCAGCCGGAGAATGATTCCACTCTTTAGTCGGCAGGCACACGAACTGTTCGATCTTCGGTCAGGTGTTATTGCTGATTGCTTGTTCTTTAATTCAAGTCGCGTCCCAATCTGCTTCCGTGTATATAATCGAACTACACTAATCAAAGTATATGTTCTTTTTCCTGTATGAATAACCCATCAAAGAGCATTAGGATCTACCTATTTCTTTGGACTCCTTTCCACTTTACCCGTAACATTCATTTTGAGGGAAAATTCTTACTTTTCTATTATTGAGCATCTTTCATAATACGATAAGACATAGGACTATTGTAGATAGTCCGTTAATGTGTGAAGTGAAATATATATTGTTGGAAATGAAGTATGTTGTTTGAAGTCTAATTGTAACGGATTAATCCTAAGGCTAAACTGACGAATCATTAAGACAAGGATAGGGTGCTGCGGCATTCAGGTGAAAATTTGAGGTAAAGTTAATAGACACCCTCTTTGCTTTGATAAATAATATCTTATTCCACTTCAATACTTACGTGTATGCTTGTTTTATTCTTCAAGTCTGACTCATAAGTTTTCTCCTAGTAAAAGGTGTATGCGGATCTGCTGATTATAAGATATTAGGTTCAGTCCTTTATTTCTTGATTGAAGTTAAGTTGTCTGGATTGTTCTTGTTATGTGTATAACTGTATATTAACCTTGACTCTCTTTGGTTGTGTAAGCGACTAATTCGGACCCACAAATTTCTGTGCAGTCTAGATCTTCGCGTGGGTATCTTTATACCTATAAATAAAGGTGGGTGACGTGTCTGTGTATCTGCTTTCATGTGCTTGTGTGTTTACTTATTTAACAATTTTCTCCATTATTTTGTTTATAATTACAAACAAGTCTATGTGTGTGTACATTATATTTTTATTTCTTTTTAAAATGATATACTTTATAAGATAACTCATCTATACTATAAAAAAACACATGGAGTGGTTGAATGCAATTTTATTCTATTATTTTTTGAAATTACAAACCAGTCCTAATATGTGCACCCTACACTTTTGTCGTTTCTTTTCAAAAATTTATTGTATAAAGAGACTCGTCTATACTTCTTTATCTTTATATACCCATAAAGGACACCCATCTATACTTCTTTAACTTTATATCTCTATATCTATAAGTAAAGGCAGGTGACATGTATGTGTGTCTGCTTTTCACGTCCGTGTATGCTTGCTTCTCCAGCAGCTACGATGCATACCTGTGTGCTTGCTTTTTCAGTAGCTAGAGTGTCTGTTTGGGACACAGTTCATATTTTTTCTTTTTACATTTCTAATCTATATATAATTGTCACTTATTTCATTATTTTTAATTTTTTATTAGGAAATAGTAGGCTGGTAGTATATCAGTTGACGAGAAATTGTGTGCGCCACCTCCTATATGTGATGTATCACCATGCATACTATATAAAAAAATTCATTTTTTTTAAATTACAAACCGGTCCCTGAGTTTGTACACAACACTTTTATATTTTATTTTTAAGATTCTATTTTGTATAATGACACTCACCAATACGATATATGAAAGGTTGTGGGCAGAATGAAATTTTCTCCATTGTTTTTTGAAATTACTGACCAGCCTATGTGTATACACTATGTTTTTGTATTTTCTTTTTAAATTTTATATTGTATAAGAAAGCTCATCTATAATATATAAGAAGCCCACAGAGGAGGTTGATTTTCAATTTTTCTTTTGGAGTTACAAATAGGTCCATGTATGTGTACACTACATTTGTGTCATTTTTTTAAGTTTATATTCTGTAAGGAGACTAATCTGTACTATATAAAAAAGTCTGCAGAGGGCGTTGAATGTCTCCATAGTTTTTTGTAATTTTTGTAATTACAAACAAGTTCATGTGTGTGTACACTACACTTTTATCTTTTCTTTTTGAAATTAGATATTATATAAGATGACATATCTATACAATACCAGAAAGTCAACATGGGGGATGAATGCAACTTTTTATTATTTTTTTAATTGTAAATCGGTCCCTATGTGTGTACACTACACTTTTGTCTTTTTTTCAAAATTTTCTATTGTGTAAGGGGACTCATCTACACTAAATGAGAAAGTCCCTGGAAGGGGCTGAATTAAATCTTCTTCATTATTTTTTGGTATTACAAATCCATCCCTCTTTTATTGGGTAGTATGTATCTTATTTTGAATACTAACTACATATCAGTCATCAACATACACAAAATTGATAATTCAAACTCACACGAAAAGTTTATCTAACAAATCTATTGTAGTGAACAAGAATAGATGTCAACCAACTCATTATGCCATAATTATTACATGGTCACATATTATATTGATTCAACTGTATAACACATGTGTAGTGCGTCTTCTACCATTATTTTTTGAAATTGCAAATTGGTCCCTATGTGTGTACACTACACTTTTGTCTTTTTTTTATTTTATATTGTATAAGAAGACTCATCTATACTATATGAAAAGTCCCTAGAGGAGGTTAAATCAATTTTCTTCATTATTTTTTAGAATTAGAAAATTATCCATCTTTAGAGGGTAGTATGTATCTATTTTGAATACTAACTACATATTAGTCATCGACATACACAAAAATGATAATTCAAACTCACATGAAAAGCTTATCCAACAAATCTATTGTAGCAAACAAGAATAGATGTCGATCAAGTCATTATGCCATAATTATTATATGATCACGTATTACATTGATTCAACAATATAAGTTATATGTGTAGCACGTGTCTTTCGCTCGTTTAATGAAAAATGGTAAAGATGATAATTGTAGTTCTTCTGTGATGTGAGATGGTAAGATCTTCCTGTGGGTATTTACTAAATATGGTAAAGATGGTAATTGTAGTTCTTTTGTGTTGTAAGATGGTGAGATCTTCACGTGGGTATTTATTGAAAAATGGTAAAGATGATAATTGTAGTTCTTCTATGCTATGAATGGTGAGATCTCCTCGTGGGTATTTATTGAAAAATGGTAAAGATGGTAATTGTAGTTCTTCTGTGATGTAAGATGGTGAGATCTTTGCGTGGGCATTTATTGAAAAATGGTAAAGATGATAATTGTAGTTCTTCTGTGTTGTAAGATGGTAAGATCTTTGGGAGGGTAAAATGGTAAACATGATGTAGTTCTTCTGCGTTGTAAGTGTTAGGAAATTGTGGTGGGTAAGTGACGATGCTCTGCAATACTGAAGGCACAAGATTTAATGTGGAAAATTCTCCTGAAGACTAGGAGAGAACAACCACGGGACAATACCAGCCAACAAGCACTAAGTAATCTGAATTACAACTCACACTGCCAAGATTTAATTGCCCCTAAATCAGGGAACCCCCTCCTGCCCGAGAACAAAGATAAATAAAAACATAATTACACTCAATGTATACAACCCCTCCTTTTTCACTTTTTCTCCTCACGACACCGCTGACGCTAATGGGATTGCTTGTTGTCGCTGCGACCGTTGACCGGGTCGCCTCTTCTCCTGACGAGGTCCCCTACCTCGCTACCGTATGCTTCATACTTGTTCTAGTTGGCGCCTCCAACTAGAAAGCCCACCTACCACCACAACTCTCTCTTCCAGAGAGAGTAGATATGCATCCTTCGCTAACCAGACAAACTGTTGTCGTTGTCGCGTCACTAATAGTGTGCCACAAACCGGTGTGCGTCTTCGGCTATTCAGATTCGCCGTCGTAGTTGATGCACCATCTATGTGTCGCCGACTGATGTGCGTCCTCCACTGACTGGACAGTCCACCATCATTTCTGTAGCCACCGACTGATGAGCGTCTTCCTCTGCTCGAATGTGTCGTAGTCGATGTCGATGTCATAGTACCAACAAAGTGCCACCAACTGTTGTGCGTCCTCCCGCTACTTGGACCCGCCTCCGTTGTCGATGCACTACCGTTGTGTTGCCGACTGCCAACCTCTACTTTACCTCAAGGCAAAGTGGTTGGCCCTTTCTCATCCACAAGAGAGTTGCACTGTTGGTGCACCCAATGTGTCACCAATTATCAGTCGCTACTTTGCTTTATTGTGAAGTTGCTTACCCTCTCTTACCATAAGAGAGCACCACCAGTTGTTATTGTTTTCTGGCTCTTCTACCATAGAAGGCACCAACAACCAACAACCAACAACTGGTGGGATCACACATCAACCAATGGGATGATCTCAATGTCCTCCCCGAGGACCTCTATTTATAGGCCTCCATGCATGTGATTGCAACTAGGAATTTTAGTCCTAGTTCAAATCCTAGACCAACTCCATGTTGCACATAGCCACCTTGTTTTCTTCTTGGACTCAACTCATATTAGGATTGGAAATACAAAATACCAACTCCAATTAAATCCTAATCCAATTCTAATGTTGCACGTAAGGAGCCATCTTTTTTCCTTCTTGGATTTAACTTCCATTAGGATTGGAAACATAAACCAACTCCTATTAAGTCCAAATCCCAATAGAATATGGGCCAGAACCTTTCGATCCCAACAATCTCCCCCTCATGCCCATGAGGGAGATTTTGTCTTCAGCGATCATCCGGAGTATCTTCTGTACCCTACCACCACATGTGATAGATCCAATCTCCTCAAACATGTCAACACCATGTCAGCTTCATCCATCTTGTTGAAGTCCCACCATGACTTCACTCTTCTCCCAGACAACTGAGAAGAAGTATCATGCCAATATCGCTTCTCTCTCCATGTCTGCACCTAGAATATTGTAAGCTCACCCTGATTGATCAATCGAGCCTTCTTTGATGAAGAACGTATTTCTGACCTTTTGTACCAAGGCTCAGAAATCCTTTGATAATGCTCCCCTTCTCTATGGAACTCCTCTATAGAAGCTTGATCCTCCACTTCGGATTTAACAGTTGAACACACATTGCATTGCCCTTCTTCTTCACACGCATGTTGTCCTGAAGAAGGCTTTGGAGAGACCTTCTCTGACTGATCGCTTCTAGTCGACGTTGCCCTTCCTGTCTTCATATGCCATCTCACTACGCCCACTAAATCCTTCAAAACTTGCTCTGATACCACTTGTTAGGAAATTGTTGTGGGCAAGTGACAATTCTCTGCAATACTGAAGGCATAAGATTTAATGTGAAAAACTTTCCCAAAGACTAGGAGAGAAAAACCACGGGGCAATACCGATCAACAAGCATTAAGTAATCTGAATTACAACTCACACTGCCCAGATTTAATCGCCGCTAAATCTGGGAAGCTCCCCTGCCCGAGAACAAAGATGAAGAACAAAATTACACCCAATGTGTACAAACCCTCCCTTTTCACTTTTTCTCCTCACGACACCGCTGCCGCTGCTCGGATTGCTTGTTGTCGCTGCGACCGTTGACCGGGTCGCCTCTTCTCCTAACGAGGTCGCCTACCTCGCTACCGTCTTTTTGGTACTCGTTCTAGTTGGCGCATCTAACTAGAAAACCCACGTACCGCCACAACTCTCTCTGCCAGAGAGAGTAGATATGCATCCTCCGCTAATCGGATGGATCGTTGTCATTGTCACGTCACCAATAGTGTGCCACCAACCGGTGTGCATCTTCCGCTGATCGGACCACCATCGTAGTTGATGCACCACCTATGTGTCGCCGACTGATGTGCATCCTCCACTGACTGGACAGTTCGCCATCATTTTTGTAGCCACCGACTGATGAGCGCCTTCCTCTGCTCGGATGTGCCGTAGTCAAAGTTGATGTAGTAGCTCCAACAAAGTGCCATCAATGGATGTGCGTCCTCCCGCTACTCGGATCCGCCTCCATTGTCGATGCACTGTCGTTGTGTTGCCGACTGCCAACCGCTACTTTGCCTCAAGCCAAAGTCGTTGGCCCTTTCTCATCCACAAGAGAGTTGCACCGTTGGTGTACCCAATGTGCCACCAACTATCAATCACTACTTTGCTTCAAGGCGAAGTCACTGACCCTCTCTTACCACAAGAGAACACCACCAGTTGTTATTGTTTTTTGACTCTTCTACCACAGAAGGCACCAACAACCAACAACTGGTGGGATCACACACCAACTGGTGGGATCACACACCAACCGGTGGGATGATCTCAATGGCCTCCCCGAGGGCCTCTATTTATAGGCATCCATGAATGTGATTGCAACTAGAAATTCTAGTTCTAGTTCAAATCCTAGACCAACTCCATGCTGCACATAACCACCTTCTTTTCTTCTTGGACTCAATTCACATTAGGATTGGCAACACAAAATACCAACTCCAATTAAATCCTAATTCAATTCTAATGTTGCATGTAAGGAGTCATCTTCCTTCCTTTTTCGATTTAACTCCCATTAGGATTGGAAACACAAGTCAACTCCTATTAAGTCCAAATCTCAATAGAACATGGACCGGAACTTTCCGATCCCAACAATAAGATGGTATCATGGGCTGCTAGAGGGTTATATCTTTTTTTATTATAGTACAACGCAGTTGTAGTGATGACAGGGAAATAAGTACACAGTACTTATATCCAAGTTGATGTTACACCTGGATTCAAAGTGCATCATGATTTGGTAAGCTATAATTCGAACTAACAATCGGTACTAGATGATCATGCATGGGTAGAAAGTATATTAGAATTTGAATCGTTTTTGGACTATGACTAAAAAGCAGGCACACCAAGATTTAGTAATAGGGTGCATCATGATTACGAAAACCATGCAACACGATTAAAAATGTTGGGATGGGTTAAAGAACTTTACAGAAGGTAATTATCCAACGATTCTTTCACACACTTTGGGCTGTGGACTTGAACCACTTGGCAATAGATTCCAATTGTTTAGTCCAGACGTTGTGTCTCAACACCGGGTCTAGATTGGTAGGCAACGTGCTTATGTATACATACCGACATCAATTTTGTTCTGTTGAACTGTTAAATGGTATTTTTAAATAACATTTTGTTCATGTTCTTGTTGAATGGTTTGGCCGATGTTTTTCCCACTCCGCCGTTTTAAGAGACCTACTTGTCCATAAAGGGCCTTGCTGTCATTTCTATGTAGGGGCAGTATTGTAATGTTGGCGCCCGAAATCAAACTGTTGACTTCGTTTTTTTGTTGATGATATCATTGACCAAAACAAAGCTTGACTTCAAAATGATAAGCCACCCATATGGTCCGTTTGTTGAGCCGTCACCGTCGACTTGGTTGCGCGTAGCACGTGGTCAACGATTGCACATTGAAGAGCACGCGTTCGCGGTCATACTTGCAGCAGTCGCACTATCGATATAAAAGTTAAGAGTAACGATATACACCCCTACTTCCCTGCCTCGACGCCCATCAAGTGGTAGAAAAACTCACTTAACAGATTAAGAGAAATGAAAAGAAAATGAGATATCGATTTTGCACATAATTTCAATTCTTAACATTTTCTTTTGTCGAAATAAAAAACATCCGATTCCGTATGAAAAATACTAGCTAGACTAATGTTAACATGTTTTGGAGAATAATAATATTATAGAAGTGTAAAATTTGTATTTCAGGATACGGTACCTACATTTTTTTGTATGGTATCTGTGTTTTGGGGTATAGTACATCATCAACTAACATTCATATTGTACCTCCAAAATGAGAGTAATGTACTCCAAAATGCGTACATGCACACTCAGATATAATATCAATATACTGTGTTGTAATACCCATATTTTGGGATAAATTACTCTCGATTTCGGAGAACAATACCAATGTTTAATTGATATTGTGAGGTACATATCTTGTCTTTGGGGTACAATACTCGTGTTTGGGGATACAACAATCATGTTTGAGTACACTACTTATATTTTGGTGTACGGTATCCATATTTTGAGGTACATTACCCGTGATTTGGGGTATAATATGTCATCATCAAATATTCGTATTGTAACCTCCAAAAATGAGAGTAATGCACCTCCAAAACATGATAATATTGTACTCCAAACTATTAGTATTATATTTTTCTCATATGTTTTTTTTTAAAGTATGTCAACACTAGTGTTGTTGGAAAGAATATTTTGCAAAGAATCTAATGTCATTTATTTTATCAAAAAAATCATTAGAAATTAAAAATTATAAGAAATATTGTATCTAAAATACGGGTATTGTATCAAAAATATGAACTATTGAAAAAACACACATTTGTATTTTTTCGTATTATTTTTTCCCCAAAGTATGTCAACACGAGTTTTGTTGGAAAGTACTTTTTATAATGAATCTTGTACTTTTTGTTTCATCAAAAAATTATTTATGGCTTGAAAGTTAGGAGCAATACAATTTTTTTTCCTTTTTTCCTATTTGCCTCTTATTTAAAATAAGAAAAGTTATCCCCACATTGGGCTTTTTAGCATGTCTAGTATTATTCAAAAGTTATATACATATAGGGTCAGATATCGATGGGCGTCTAGTAACTGTTTACATCAATTCATCCTATTGGGGGTAGAAAGATGAATTTTGCTTCAATAACCTACTCCCAGAACAACCTCTTCTTCCTTGCCTTGTTGATCGTGGTCGATGAGCTCCCCTCCTCAAGTTCCTTGGCCACAACAACGAAGAACTTGACACCTTACTCATTTGTTTGATTATCCATATTTTCCTTATCCAGCGGATTTTTGAAGTGTGTTTTTAATGATTTTTATTATTTCTCTACAAAAATGTGGTGGTGACTCCATATATTCTTTCAACGATCTATCTGTTCAGGTCCACTGATTGGTCTTCACATGGATGCAACCAAAATCACAATGGTGAATCAGTCAGGGATTTAGTGTCATAATTGTTGATAGTCCCGACAAGGTCCATTTTCTTTTTTTAATGTCTTCAAGATTGTTGTTAAGGGCATGTACCATTCATGCACTTTGTAAGTTTTTTACCTTTTATAATCCTTCCTTCCACTTAAGCTCTTATCAGTGAGGATTTTGTATTGACATATGCCTCTTTTGGATATATAACATCATGTCAAAGCAGTAGTAGTTAGGCCCATGATCAGAACTGATACTTGATGATCATGGGCCTATTCCCACACATCCAAAGAGAATTCCATAAACACTTCTAGGTTATTACTTTTAGATCTACACTTTCACCGATGGGTACATCAATTCATCATATGTCTATTCCTGAGTGTGCCATCCCGTACTATGGATGGAGGGATTTGTCCCATGATCGGAGACGTTACTTGGTGATCACTTGTCTTTTCCCTCAAGGATTATTGGCCATTACACATTGAAGGAGTGTGATGCACATCTACAATATCCTTCTTTATCAAATGATTTAGGCAATTATGAGAGGGGATAAAAAAAATCAATGGATCAGATATTCAGGCAAAAGGGGTAATAATTCCTTCAACATCCTTACCAGGAGCCCATGGTTCCGATATATGATTTTATTTTATTTTTAAAGGTGACACATTCACGTCACATGTCTCCCCTCTTATAGCCTTCAAATTTATTCTCTATGACCGTCTGAGTCTAGTTGTGCATTTTTATTGTCTTTATTTTTTCTTTTATTTTCTAATTTTTGTTGTCTGAAAGTCATTTTTACTAACCCCTCAAAAGCCAAAAATGTATATTCAATAAAGTAAAAAGTAAATAATAAAAATATAAAAGTAGACAAAATTTAACCAGTATAACATGGTGGGCATCCGTTGAGAGTAAGCCCATCCATGCAAACTTTGAATACATTACAATAAAGAAACTATTAACTACACTACTTAAAAAGTTTATGTAGGGCCTCAATACTTTCTTATCTTGTAGTTTTGTATAAGAAACTAAATCCTCACAGGGAATTACATTAATGCCTTTACTACATTTATTCTCTACCTATTATGTAATTTTATTTTTCTCTTTAAAAATGAGTTTTGAATTTCTAAAATCAACACATCACACTCTACCCTCTTCCCTTCCTACGACGAGTAGTACAAAAGCACATTGATCACATTGAATGTCCTGAAACTCTCCATGGTATCAGTAGATGTAGGGATTCCACACAAGTTGGATAATCCTTAACCACTACATACCCTCTACCTCTTACCATGGTTGATTTTAGTCACCTCGATCAGGGGGTGTATTAAGGGTAGTAAACCTCAATGTGGTGAACTCGGAGATCCATATATGAATGAAGTATGGTGTACCCCTATCAGAGGTCAAGACATCCATTAAACAATTATAGGAATAAATGTGAAGAGGTTGGAGATATAATTACTAAAATCATGAGGGATTTTTTTCATAACCTGAGAAAAAGCCATAATACTTCCCAAATTCTGACTCTTTAGTAAAATCTTTTTGGAAACCTGAGCTACATATACATGGACAAGGCATTGATCTCAATAAAAACTCCTTTCTAGAAGTCAAGATAGAACTATAATCCTACTTAAATTTTGTCTTCTTGGTAAACCTTTTTGAAAACTCAAGAAATATAATACCCACATAAGCCATTTTCTCTATCAAAATAAATTTTGCAAACCAAGTTAGACCAGGATTGTTGGGAAATTTCATCTCCTTGGTAAATATTTTTGAAAAGAAAATCTATGTCATGTCAGCGTGACTCATTTGTCCCAGTAATATTTCCTTTTTGAAAAACCAACACAGATCCTGAACACTAAGTAAATTTTTGTTCTTTTACAACAACCCTCTTCAAGCACTGAGCTACATTATGCCCACATGACATATCATGTGACACCCCAATGCCACACGAATGAGATAACTCAAAAATACACTCATAAACAACAACTAAACATCAAAATTACAGAAAAGTATGTAAATCAAAACTGGTATCATATAAATACCACATGCGAAAACATATTACAACAAGGTTGTTGACAAGGAGTGACTCAAGTGGTCAAGCACGGTGTCTCCTAACAAAGAGACTCAGTTTTGAATTCCAATTGCCGCCTTGATTTACCACCCTCCTGGGAATTTGGCCTCCGCCACGGGCATGCAATAGGGGGAGATAAATATCTCTCTTAATCCTATATTACAACAAGGTTGCCGACAAGGAGTAGCTCAAGTAGTCAAGCATGGTGTCTCCTAACAAAGGGACCTGAGTTTGAATCCCAGTTGTCGCCTTGATTTACCACCCTCCTAGGCATTCTGACTCCACCACGGGTGTGAGAGGGGGGATCTTTCTCTCTTAACCCCATATGACAACAAGGATGTTGACAAGGAGTGGTTCAAGTGGTCAAGCACGGTGTCCCCTAACAAAGGGACCCGAGTTCAAATCCCAACTGCCGCCTTGATTTACCACCCTCACGGGCGTTCAACCTCCGCAACGGTGTGGGAGAGGGGGGGAGAAATCTTTCTCTCTTAATCCCATATTACAACAAGGTCATTCCAATAAGGAGTGGCTCAAGTGGTCAAGCACGGTGTCCCCTAACAAAGGGACCAGGGTTTGAATCCTAGTTGTCGCCTTGATTTACCACCCTCTCAGGCATTCAGCCTCCATCACAGACATGGGAGAGGGGGGAGAAATCTTTCTCTCTTAATTGTATATTACAACAAGGTAACAACCTGTATCATGTCACATACCATATCAGGTATTCACATTTGTTCAGTGGCATACAACCACAACTTATTAAAGATCTGTTCACATATACAAGCCTCGTATACAAGCTACCAACATATTGCCAAAATTAGTATTGATATACAGATCATGCACAAAACACATCCCTCCCAGGATCTGAGAGTACATAGATGACACTAGGACTCTACTATACAACTAGAAACTATCCAACCTTCTGCGTTGACTGATTCCCAAGTTGCTCTTCCTCAACAACACGATCCTGCCCACTCGGTTGACGAACGATGTGGTGACCCACGAGGTGAGACTAGCGTCCCAACAAGAGATATAACTCTCAACCAACGATTATTGCTACAACAAGATATAACATTATGATAGATTAAGCCTTATGACCAGATTCAACTAAATGAATAATTTAATATACAAGTTACCAGATTAAGAAACTATAATAGAAAGTGTTGTATCATGATTAAAAGGAATATGAAGAACATGTATAACAGTTAACTTCTCTTACGACATTATACAACAACTAAGCAGTATAAGAAATAAGGCAAGGGTAAACATCCAATGTGAATTGTGTTTAACCCTAAACAAATATACTACACAACTATATTGCATCTTTTATTACGCCCTGGGGAGTTTTAGTCGAACCACCCAAAGTCCAATTGACCATCGCTTGGATGCAATCAATTCCATACAAGATCTAGGAAGAGCCAGAATCCTAAGCTCTTCTTCCCTTCAGTCAGTCAAAGTGAACACCACAATGATATATCCGTCAAATTACCTATAGTGAGATATAGTCAAGATGAAAATACCTAGTCCACCTTGGTATAGGTCGCAACCCTAGACACCAGGGTATGCAAAACCTATCACTGAGGCACAACTACAGGTTTCCTCAAACATATCACAAATATAAATCTCTGAGACACTAATCGTAGTTGTTCTCACATCAAGGCATGACCATATCCATCCTCCATCACTTGGGGTCAGGATGACAAGGACACACAGTCTCTTGCACCCCACAAACTCAATAGTATGCACTACTAGTTTCCCTTAGGAATAATCGTTTCACCATCCAACAAGTTCTAACACTGGAATGGATCTATGGCACATGGCATTACATGATTAGGATTTCACTTTGATTAGTTTTTGCCAAAATTGGGGAAACTAAGGCTGAATCAAACAAGTGGACAAATAAAACCTAATTCATTTCTAGCAACAGTTAATATATAACAACTCCATAAGATATAAAATATATGAGGAGTAATCTTTATTTCAACATCACAGGGCACTATTTCATTACCACACAGGAGTCCATACTCATCATCACATCATCATGGGGTACCAATCTCGTACCACATTTGAAACAACCCCATTCTCCAGAAACCCCCAATTAAGGAAGGCTAAGAAACTAGAGCTATTATCCCAAAAATAGTATTGAGTGGTTTTGCACATAATAAAAAATAATTAATAAATTCTACTAAACTAACCAAACTTGGTACAAGATAAAAAATTTCTTTTTCCAAAGTTCACAAAATATGGGTTCTAGAATTTACCGAGAAATAGACCATCTATCTATATCCTCTCAGCCTTACTTCATTTATTTGCTTTAAATGTATTCTTTCTATGAATGTCCAATTTCTAGCAAGATTATTATAAAAATGTCAAAAATCAAAATGTCGGTGAGTATGACAAGTCATACTGGTATGTGGGGGAAGAAAAACCTCACATGTAATGATTACAACATAATTCAATATTTAATGATTAACAAACCAAATTTAACATTTTCATCATGAGTACCCAATCAAGGTTTCTCCATCCTCTGTCATAACACCTCAGGGCCTTATACTACGATATTCATTGTGTTCCCCTATTTAGGCATATGACTTCATCATGTGTCCCCCTATCCAGGCAGGTGACTTCTCATGTACCCCCTATCCAGGATGGTACCAAAATATGCCTTTCCCTATCCAGGTAGATGGCCTTTCCATAGATCTAGAGGTGGCCTAGATTTGGTTTAGTCATGCTCATATATAATGTGACAGTCATAGTCACTTTAAAGTTTTCATGGAATGAAATAAACAATCAAGCATATAACTTCAACCATGCAAGGAAATCTCTGAGAAACCACATGAAACTACAATGGATAATCTTAGGCGTAACCACATACCGATATGACTTGTCATACTGACCGACATTTTGATTATCGACATTTTTAGGATAATCTTGCTGGAAATTGGACATTCAGAGAAAGAAGACATTGAAAGAAAATAAATGAAGTAAGGCCCAGAGGATATATATAGATGGTCTATTTCTCAATAAATTCTAGAACCTGTATTTTGTAAACTTTGGAAAAAGAATTTTTTTTATCATGTTCCAAGTTTAGTTAGTTTAGTAGAATATATTCATTATTTTTTATTATGCGCAAAACCACTCGATCCTACTTTTGGGATAATGGCTCTAGTTTTTTGGCCTTCCTTAATTGGGGCTTGTCGGGTAATGGGGTTGTTATATTTGTTATTAGAGCCTAGTTTTCCATATAATCTTTAATAATAATAAATTTTTTCAAGTCTTTAGAGCCCAACAGGGAGTTATTAGAGAATTTTCCAAAGATGAGGTGTCTAGAAAAAGATCACGATCCTGGGGATGGCAAAATTTTCCTCCGCCCTGATAGTTGATTTACGAGGACTCTTCAAATTTGTATGATTGTTTGGCCAAAATCTAAGGATTTGTCTCGAAATAAGATACTTCTAGGATTTTTAATCTACTCTAATCACTTCTTGGTCCCCTTTTTGTTAACAAACTCCAAGTTCCTAGGGTTTCTCTCTCTCCACCTCCTCCTAAGGGTTGGGGTTATGGATGATAAGGATTAGGGTATCCTCCACTAAACGATAAAATGCATGTAAACAAGATGTCATGGATATAAGATAATCATAAGTTATGAAAATTATGGTAAATAGAGTTATATGTGTGTTACAACATGGCCCACATCAAAACTATTGCCATCCCTAACTACACTACCAACGAATACCCCAGACCGAGGCCCATGCACAAGAAGAGACCCTCCTCCGAAAAAGAGAAGGTCGTGGAAGGATAATCCTCCAAGAAAAGGAAGATAAATGGTGAAGCCTCTGGAGAGAAAGGGCCTGAGCCTAAACCCATCCCCTTCCACATCGAGAACCCAGAAGGAAGCCCTAGACATGAAGAGGAACCCATGTTTGAAGATGAAGTAAGGGATGATCTTAGTCATGCTGTTAATTCTGGACTAGCAACCGGATCAATGGTGACACAAAACACTTAGCTACTCTGGTTAGAGAAGCAGAAGAAGTTGAGTGAAGCCATCAATGCCCTCACCCTTAGAGATGTTCCCTATAGTGAGAAAAGTGAACATGTGCCCATCTGTCCCCACCTTGGTTCCACCATCTTGGATTTTGTAAAGCTGAATATTGAGAAGTTTTGGGGGGGGAAGACAAGACGGAGGTATTAGATAAGGTTGATGCTTGGCTTTTGGTTGTGGAAAATGGGTTCCACATTTTGGATCTACAACTAAGCAAGAAGGTTCTCTTCACCACCCATCTTTTGGAGGGAGTAGCAAAGATATGGTGGGAGAACCATATCATGGGTCGAGATGTGAGTGAAGATCCCATGGCTTGGGTAGATTTCCATGCACTTTTCACTGCAAGATTCATATGTCCCGCTGTTAAGAAAGAAACGTAGTTCACCTTCCTATTTAAGAAACTTGTCTGTGGATGGCTACGCTCGTCTGTTTTGCCTCTTGGAGCATTTTGGCTACATGTTGACTGAAAAAAGGAGGGTGGAACATTTCGTGGACAGACTTCACCCTGCAATTAAGACCCATGTTATGGCGAGCAAGCCCAAAACTCTCTCTGAAGCTCTCAACTTTGCCCTAGACATGGAGAATACGGTCATGCCCTAGAAGAACCAACCCAAGGGGTATCTTGGCTTCACTGAAGGAAGTTCCGGCCCAAAGAGTGACAACATGAAGAACTAGGATCATCACCATGGCAATGGAGGAAAGAGAAATCCCCACAATGAGCATCGACAACAAGGGGCATCATCCAGATGTCGCAAATGCAGGAGATACCATCCCGAGAGGTGTCTCTTCAAAAGGAAAGTGTGTTTCTGATGCCAAAAAGATGGAAACTTCTAGGCTCACTTTCCCCTTTCTGACCCGAGGGGACAAGCCCCAGTGGCAGCTCAACCAGTGACAACAGTACCGCTAGTGGCACAACCAACAGTAGAAGCCCCACCAGTCCTACTTGTAGGAGAGCATCGACAAGCTTGAGTTTTCGCCATCGACAATGAGGAAGCTCAAGATAATGCCAATTGTCTGATAGAGGGTACTAACCCTTAGAGTAGTTTTTCCATCTCTGTTTATGCAATGTAATGGAAGTTTGACTATCATGAAAATTATGTAGGCACACTTGAAATTATGGGACAAAGTGTGAAAGTTCTTTACGATTGTGGATCAATAAATACTTTTAATTTGAGAAATCTTGCAACTATGCTCTGTCTAGATTTCTAGGATTTAGGATATATGTTGGATGTCACTACCCCGAGTGGCCAGAGTCTTACGTCTCTTTTGAAAAACCATGTTTTACCTGTTAAATATCCGAGTCATGATTTCCCTATCGATTTTATTTTGTTTGATATGAATGACTTTGATATGATAATTGATATGGATTGGATTTATACCTATAGAGCCCATATTAACTATAGGGAGAAAAAGATTTTGATAAAGAGACTCCGTCACCTTCCTTTAACCATTAGAGGGAGGAAGGATGCAACCACTAGTATGTATGTGACAGCCTTAAAAGTAGCAAAAATGATAGCGAAAGGTTGTCTAGCATTCCTCATAATTGTTACAAAACCTGAACCTAAGGTTAAACCATTAGGAGAGATAGAGGTAGTTTGGGACTATGCGGATGTGCTCCCAGATGATTTACCTGACCTGCCTCCAAAGATAGGTGGATTTCACCATAGAGTTTGCTCCTAGAATGAAACATATCTCCAGAGCACCTTATAGGATGGCCCCTATTGAGATGTTAGAGTTGAAGATGCAACTGCAGGAATTGCTAGACAAGAGCTTCATCAGGCCTAGTACCTCATCATGGGGAGCTCCAACCCTCTTTGTAAAGAAGAAGGATGGATCACTTTGCATGTGCATTGACTATTGCATGATAAACTAAGATACCATAAAAACCAAGTACTCTCTACCCAGAATCCATGACCACTTTGACCAGCTTAAGTCACCATGAGTCTTTTATAAAATTGACCTAAGGTCCACCTACCATCAATTACGAGTTAAGAACGAATACATGTCAAAAACCACTTTTTGTACCCGTTATGGCCATTATGAGTTCGTAGTCATGTTGTTTGGACTATCCAATGCCCCGAGTGTTTTTATGAACCTCATGAACGTTGTGTTCCAACCTTTCCTTGAATCTTTCATTATAATGTTCATAGATGACATCTTAGTCTACTCGGATGACCTAGACCAACATCGAGACCACCTGGTTAGAGTCCTTAAAATCCTGAGTAAGCACAAGTTCTACAGGAAGTTCTCGAAATGTGAGTTTTTGATCGATTGCGTCATGTTTCTCATACACATCATCTCAGGAGGAACAAGCTCAGTAGATCTTGCCAAGGTGTCCGATGTACGTAATTGGCTAATGTTGAAGAATCCTTCTGAAATTTGCAGCTTCATGGGATTGGCTGGGTATTACCAGTGGTTCATCTAATATTTCTCAAAGACCACCCTGCCCCTTACCAAGCGCACTCAAAAGGATGAAAAGTTCATATGATATGAGTCGTGTGAAGCCTGTTTCCAAGAGTTGAAGGAGAAATTGACTGTGGCACCTATGTTGACTCTACCGTCTGGCAAAAAAGGTTTCATGATCTTCATTGATGGATCCAAAATGGGACTTGGATGTGTGCTAGAGCAGAATATGCATGTTCTCTCTTATGCACCCCAACAACTCAAGCCAAATGAGGTGAAATGTCTGACACATGACCTAGAGTTGGCTGCGATCATACATGCTCTGAAGATCTGGCGACACTACTTGCATGGTGCTACCTTTGAAATACTCACTGTTCACAAGAGCTTGCAGTATCGCCTGACTCAGAAGGAACTCAACCTATGACAGAGACAATGGATGGAATATATGAAAGATTATGATTTCACCATTGTGTATCACCCATGAAAGGACAATGTGGTGGCAGATACCCTTAGCCGGAAACAACTTAGATGTGTAGTTGTCTTGTCTACTCAGTGGAGGGAATTGGAGGAGTGTGACAGATAGGCCCCACAGTAGTTAGAAGACCAGATTTATTTGGCTAACATTCAGATAAAACCTGACTTGCTGACCAAGTTAGTAGTTGCCCAGCTAGTGAGCCCAAAGCTTGAAAAGATGAAAGGTATGTTTGAGAAACCCTAGACACACTTGTCCTTGGTTTTGGATGGAGGGATCTGATACAAGAATCATATTTGGGTTCCTAAGGAGTCACCTTTGAAGACTCATATCCTACATGAAGCTCATGGCTCTAAGTAACTATTCACCCTGACACTACCAAGATGTTTAAGAACTTGCAGTGGTATTTCTGGTGGCCTAGAATGAATAAAGACATAGAGGCATATGTGACATGTTGTCTCACGTGCCAAATCGTGAAGGCTAAATACCAGTGACCCAGAGGATCATTACAATCAATTGAGAATCCTAAGTTGAAATGGGACCAGATCATCATGGAGTTTGTGGTGGGTCTTCCCAAGATTAAGAAAGGTCATGATGCTATATGGGTTGTGGTGGACCGCTTAACCAAGTCATCACACTTCCTTGCCTTGAAGATTACCGCCAAAGTGTTAGACTTAGATGTCCTATATATCCACAAGATAGTCTATATGCATGGTATTCCAAGATTGATTATTTCTAATTGTGACCCCAAGTTCACCTCAAAGCTATGGAAATAGGTGCATGAAAAACTTGGGACAAGGATGAAATTTAGTACCGCCTACCACCCCTAGATTGATGGATAGTCAAAGAGAACAATCCAGACTTTGGAAGATCTATTGAGAGCATATGTGCTTGATTGGGTTGATCACGGGACTAGTACTTGCCTTTAGTTGAGTTTGCCTATAACAATAGTTACCAAGCTAGTATCATGATGCCTTCGTACGAGGCACTATATGGGGGGTCATGTCAGTCAACACTTCACCGGGTCGAGGTTGGTGAGAGGACCTTGTTGAGGTCAGAGGAAGTTCAGATTTACACTAATAAAGTCTCTTTGATCAGGAAGAGGCTGAAGAGATCCCCAGATCAAAAGAAGTCGTATGCAGATGCAAAGCAGACTGATTTACATTTCATTGTTGGTGAACATGTGTTTCAGAATATCTGACCCCTCTAACCTATAGCTAATAATAGACGAAAGTTGAGTCCCTGATACGTAGGTCCGTTTGAAGTTCTAGAATGGATTGGTGAAGACGCATACCGTGTAGCCCTACCCCTAAAGTATATCATGATGCAGGACGTGTTCCATATATCCAGTCTGAAGCAATATGTGAAAGATACAAGGCATGTGCTGAGAAATGAACCTATTAAGATCCAGAGGAGCCTAACATATCCTGAGTCACCTGTGAGAGTACTGGATACTAAGGTGAAAGAATTCAGAAACAAAAAAACAGAGATGATAAAGATTCTCTGGAAGCACCATGTAGAGGATGAAGCCACATGGGAGCTGAAGATGGACATGAAAAAATCATATCATGAATTATTTGTATGATTAGCTGAATTTTGAGGACAAAATTCTTATAAGTGGGGAAGGATGTTATAACCTCAATTTTTGTTGTACTATTATGCAATTATTTAATAAAAAGGGATTTGCCTGACAATTTGTGTGCATTGTTTTACCACTTGGGTTTCTTTGCACAATTGTCTTGAATTATAAATTTCGTGCTTTTCCCTATTTTAATGAGCCAATGGAAGTGTAAAAGGATAAAGGAAAAAAGAAAAATCCATAATAAGGGAAAAGGCAAGAAGAAAAGAAATAACTTATGTTTTATTTAAGAAACATATGGAATTATTTAGAAGGTGGCATAAGTGGCCACAATAGGATGTTTTTAGTACCACTTGCCTTCAAATATATATAACATTCAAAATGAGAGAATAGAAAATAAATAAAGAAAGAAAGAGAAAATATGAGTTTGATTGCATTATATATGCCTTTTTAGTGTGTGACTTGCATATGAAGAAAAAGAGTTATTCTTTTCGAGTTTTGATCCCAAATTGTGTCCATGGGTAGGTTAAGTCATTAAGAACTTTCCCTTAAAGTTTGCGATTAAAAATCTTAATGGGTTAAGAGATACAAATAATTGAAAAATCCTTAAAGTGTGGATATTACAGTGGAATATGATTAATGTCTCGATATTCTGAGTATTAATAGGAATTTATTTTATGGCGCGCATGTTGTAGGCCGTCGAATCACAGATCGAACGCTGGTGCCATCATCTTCTAGCTTGTAATAGATCAGGAAACATGGAATAGTGGGAGTATGGGATCTGAAGGGGATTTCGTGCAACCCCGATCTCTTCAACACTAATTGGCTTTCCCATTGAGTCCGGGAGAGCAAAACGAACCAACCTACCCTATATTTCACCCTATTTTTTGGATTCTAGGAGTTTTGCCCAAACCACCTAGACCCTGCCACTATGGAGTAGTATAAAAGGGGTGTAAAACCTCTTTATAAGGATACCAAGCGGTCCTGAAGATCACCCACAAGCTACCAAGTATTCCCTAACCTCAATCACCCAAGATGGAATGATCTTCATCCTTGTCTTCACTGGCGACTCGCCAGAGGTTCATCCTCATCGCCTCACTATTCTAGACCGCCTCGAGATCAATTGAGGGGTGTTGTGAGTTCATAGTTCCCAGACAGAGGTTTGGGTGTAGCCACATGAAGCACGGAGGGTGGGAAACTCAAATTCAACTCATAGGCTGACTCCTGGCTCACAAAGAAGAGGCAGCTCGAGGTTGAAGAAGGGTTGTGGTTAAAAGACCACTTTGCCCCGTGTGCACTTCTTTGAGGGTAATGATAGGATGGACTTTTCCTCTATTTTTCATGCTTGATTAATTTATTTACCACGCGAGAGGGATGTCTATGTGGCAGCCTATGATTGGTCTAAAAAGTTTATCTTGAAAAAAATCCTATTAAATCATAGATTATCCAAAAGTATCAAATAATATATGTATTTTGATCAGAAAAATGCAAGCTACATGATAAAAATATGATTTTGGCCTATATTTGCTTCCAATTTGAAAGCTATTCAAAGTTGATGTCTTGAATGCTTTTAATGGATCAAAACCCTAATTTGTGAATGTTGATGAATCTAATAGACTTAGTTAATGTTTTTAATCAAAGTTTGATTTGTTATGAATGAAAGGAAAACCTTAGACCCATATGGATATTAAATCCAAGTTTTAAAGAGTTAGGGTTTCTTTATGCATAAAGGTGTACTAAATGATGGAAATTAGGGTTTGTCAACCCAATAAACATAAAAGTGTCAAATATTCATCTTTTCACCTCTCTAACTCTAATTTGACTTAAAAAGGATAATATTGGGACTTTTGTATAAAAGGCACCTTTTTGTCACCCAATCATGTGTATGAAACCTAAAGTAGGGTTTGTCAATTAAGAAAGTGGAAAGGACCAATGATTGGACTAAATAGAAAATATGGATAATGACATAAGAAAGTGGACATAAAAACCTAACTTGAGAACCAAGTCAGTACTTTGATATGATTTTGAGTCATGTAGTGACATATGGGTGTATGTATTGAATTTTAAGTTGACTTGCTTGGTTGATTGTGTGGTTAATTCTACTTATTCCTATTTAGACTGCAAATTCTCCTGAGACAGGTATGTGGTTATGCCTAAGATTAGCCGTTGTAGTTTTATGTGGTTTCTTAGAGATTTCCTCACATGGTTGAAGTTATATGCTTGCTTGTTTATTTCATTCCATGCAAACTTTAAAGTGACTATGACTATCACATTATATATGAGCATGAGTAGCCCAAATCTAGGCCACCTCTAGATCTATGGAAAGGCCATACTCCTAGAAAGGGGAAGGCATATTTTGGTACTAGCCTAGATAGGGGGTACATGAGAAGTCACCCACCTGGATAGGGGGAGACATGATGAAGTCATCCGCCTGAATAGGGGAAGATAGTGAATACTGTAGTATAAGGCCCTGAGGGTTTATGATAGAGGATGGAGAAACCTAGATTGGGAAGTCATGATGAAAATGTTAAATTTGTTTTGTTGAACATTAATTGTTGAATTATGTTGTTATTATTGCTTGTGAGGTTTTACTTCCCCCACATACCAGTATGACTTGTCATACTGACCGACGTTTTAATTGTTGGTGTTTTTAGGATGATGTTGTTGGAATATGGGCACTCAAAGAAAGAAGACATTGAAAGAAAATAAATAAAGTAAGGCCCGGAGGATATACATAGATGGTCTATTTCTTGGTAAATTGTAGAACCCATATTTTGTAAACTTTGGTAAAAGAATTCTTTATCATGTACCAAGTTTAGTTAGTTTAGTAGAATTTATTTATTATCTTTTCTTATGTGCAAAACCACTCGATCTTGTTTTTGGGATAGTGACTCTAGTTTCTTGGCCTTCCTTAATTGGGGGTTTTCGGGAATGGTGTCATTACAACATTACACAGAGGATATCACCTCAATTAGGGAAACCAACCCTATACAAGGTCATAAGACCATTCACATTGTTCCCTACAAGAACATAATCATATCTCCATGCCTCATCAAGGCTTATCATCATTACCACACATGCATTACATAAGCTCAAACATAATCTTACATTACACAACATCATGATCACAAGGTAGTAATATAGGGTTACAACATTAGGAGATATAGAGTACTCTATTATCAATCTCATTACTCAAGAAGCTAATCAATATCACTATATACATGAAGCAGGGTTTAGATCCAACAAGGTAAATTGAATTAGGGTTTCCAAAACAACAGTAGAAGTAAACCCTAGTTTTTTTTATCATCTTCAACTTAGTTGGAAGAGATTAGGTCAAAACTCATCATAATCAAGTCAACAACACAAGAACAACATAGAGTTCATGAATATTCATTGACCGAAGATATTAGGACTCGTTGTCTTCATCCATCGAAGAGATGAGTTACCCCCAATGAACACTTAGGTCAAGAATGTCACTGATCTAATGCTCTCCTTGCTTATGATGAATACCCCCGGCCGGTTCTGCCGGGTGGTAATGTCAATAAAGGATAAGCCCCTTTGGAAGGGTGATGCTACTTCTAACTAAGGGTTGAGATGATTCAATAGGCTTGGGGCTCCCTCCCATGCGGGTATCCCTCCATTTGTTGGCTCCTCAACGCATAGGGCTGGGGGGAAATGAATTAGCTGAGTCCTATGCTTCCAAGATACCTATGACGAAGATGCATGTATCATTAGCAACCGAAGAAAAACCATGAGAGATCTCACCAATCGAAGAGAGATTCCAACACTAAACCAACCACAAGGTGGAACCTTGGTGACTGAAGGACATGAGAAAAACTCATTGATCAATTGTCAACCGAAGAGAGTGACATCATCTTTATCGACCAAAGAGATTGGTCATATCAGGGACCACTCAAGGAAATCTATTATTGGTGACCCAAATAACATTAAAATCTCAACGACCACATAAATCACATCTTGAAACCATCAAGAGAGGGAAAAACATATCAACCACAAGATCAACAGTTTGATCATCATCATGAAACTGAAAACCATGAAGAGTAAAATTCAAGAAGTAGACCATCATCGAACCCCTAAATTCGACCATCACCATGAGGGAAATTAAAACCATGATTATGAGAGAGAAAAACCAACATTTAGCACATGCATGCAAGTATCAAAACCTCCATCATTAATAAGATCTTGTACACAATTAGGGTTTCACCAAGAGGGGTTACCTACTCGAGATCACCATAAAAACTTAAACCCTAGATGATACATAATATCATCATATATGGAACCACGATTTTAGGGTAGATTTATTGCATGCAAGGTAAATGTAATAATAATTGAGGAGAAAGTTATATTACTCACCTTAGAGATGAATAAAAACTCCAACAACAAGGAAACTCCAAGAAAAGAGAGAGAAAACCCTATATTGGTCAGAACTTCGGCCAAGATAGAATCACCTCCAAGAAGAAACAAAACCCTAGGTCAATGGAAACACAAGATAGTGCAAAATTTTAGGTATGATTTCAAAGGAGGGAAGCTCTTCATGCTCAACTCAGCACTACCATGGAGAATAATGGATTCGGCCAAGTAGAGAAACAAGAAGAGGGTAGGGTAGAGAAAATGAACATCAAGAGAGGTAGATAACTTACAAAAATCAAGACTAAGCAAAGACCATTAAACGATCTCAAAGGAAGGGTTGCTCCAAACCTTAGATCAACAAGAAAGATGATCAACCACTTCCCCAAGATCAAGCACCACCTTCACCACTAAGAACACAAGGGATGTCATCCTCAAAAGAGGAGAGAAATAAAGGATGCAAAGGGTTTAGTTGTATGGAAAGAGAGGGGTTTATATAGCTAAGGGTTAGAGAGAGAGAAGGGAGGTTAGGTGCCATTCAAACCTATGCTACTTTTCCACCAAAACTTGCCATGCAAGAACCACACACACTCATGCATCATGGGCCATATAAATAAGAAAACTAAATGACCAACCTAGTCCACAAAACTTATTGCTCACATGGATTCTCTACAAAAGGTCCAAAAGCTCAATGATCATAGAGAAGGAAAAGCCATCAGTCGCATAAAACTCACCCTAGGGCTTCTTGTCTCATTGACCGCCAAGACCACTAGGTACACCTCAAACATCATAAACCATAAAGAACATGGTCAAGGAACAAGTTGGTCATCACTGAAAACAAAGCTCATTGGTCAACATATAAGGCAAGGTCAACTATCCATATTGGGTATCAAGCAAAACCCTAAAACTCAACATAAGATTCCACCTCATCAAACAAAGGTAAAACAATGCTTGGGGATGCCACTCTTTCCAACATGATGCTAAAACATGTGAGGCACAACAAGCATGTGACAAATTGAAAAATAAACCCTAGAAATGGGTAAATTGCAATTAGGTCCAAAGTAAGCACATTAAGCATAAGTAGCTCAAACAACATCCAAATTGGAACAAAATAAAAACATATGTCACATGTTATCAAAGCACATGACAAGTTTATATTAAGGTTTTAAACATATAACTATGCTAAAAAAATCATGATCAATGAGAAAGGTAGGTCAGGGATCATACAACCTTAAATCCCAGCCAGGGATTTTGCCCCCAAAATCCTACGCGAACAAAGACAGCTACTTCCTACACATCATATTATCTAACTTCTACTTGGCTTCCTCCATGCCATGGTGATTCTAGGAAACCGTAACAAGAACTATATCCTTCTTCTTCAACTTCTTCAACCTCTGATCCATGATCAACACAAGACCCTCAACATATGACATGTCCTCTGCCAAATCAATCTCTACTGACTGCAATGTCAACCCCGTATCTGGGTGATGCTTCCTCAACAAAGAAATGGAAACATGGAACAACAACATGCAACTTGTGCAACTCTGGATCCAACATGTAAGACACCTTCCCAACACATGCCACCACAGGTTAAGGTCCCATAAACTTGGGTGTGAATGTACCCTTCTTACCAAATCTCAGCATGCCTTTCCAAGGCGAGACCTTCAAATACACATGATCTCCCACTTGGAACTCCAAGGTCCTGGAACAATTATCAGCATAAGACTTATGTCTATCTTTGACTACCTTCAGCTGCTATTATATCACCTTGATCTTATCTATAGTCTCCTACACAAGCTCAAGACTCAAAAGTTGATACTCACGTGTCTCATACCAACAAAGTGGTGAGCGACAATGCCTTCCATAAAATGATTCATAAGCTGCCATGTCTATACCCCTCTAATAATTGTTGTTGAAGGAAAACTCTATCAATATGAGATGCACACACCAACTCCCGATGAACTGCAAAAAACAAGATCTCAATAGATATTCTAAAGCTTGAATGGTCCTCTCAAACTGACCATCTATCTATGGGTGAAAAGTTGACGTAATTCTCAGCTATGTACCCATGGTTGTATGTAGACATTCCCGAAAGTGACTGGTAAACTAAGGACCTCTGTCATACACAATGGTAAATGGAATAACATGAAAAAGGACCATCTTATCCACATATAGTTGTGCCAACTTCTTCATTATATATGTCGACTTGATTGGAAAGAAGTGAGCTGACTTGGTCAACCTTTCAACTATCACCCAGATGGAATCATGACCTTTGGCTATCCTAGGAAGAGCAACCACAAAGTCCATAGTGATGTGATCCCATTTACACTATGGTATAGACAATGGTTGCAATGCTCCTACAAGTTTCTGATGCTCAACCTTGACCTATTGACACACTAGTCATCATGCCAAGAACTCTGCAACATCACGTTTCAAACCAGGCCACCAATATAGATCCTTCAAGTTATCGTACATCTTGGTACTTCCTGGATGCATCACATACATCGAAGAATTAGCCTCCTCAAGAACAAACTGTCTCAAGCCATCAACATTAGGGATCAATGTTCTTCCATGGAAACAAACAATACCATTCTCCGACTCATGAAAACAATCACATTTCTCGTTGCCAGACTTGATCGAATCTTTTATATCACGGTATCATTTTGTTGTGCATCTTTGATCTATTGCATCACGGTCTTCACCTATAACTACTCTAGAAAACCTTGTAACAACAAGACCTCCAACTGGACATTCATCTAGTGAAGCGACACCAACATATCTCTCTCACGACACACCAAAGCACACAATGGTGCCTTGTCAGTGGATGCTAACAAAGAAGACATCCTGCTCAATGCATCTGCCACCACGTTCACCTTCCCCATATGGTAGTTTATCGTGCAATCATAGTCCTTGGTCAAATCCATCCATCTCCTATGATGCATGTTTAACTCCTACTTCGAGAAGATATACTGAAGGTTCTTGTGGTCGATGAAGATATGCCATTTCTCTCCATAAAGGTAGTGTCTCCAAATAATTAAGGCATGGATTACATATACAAGCTCCATATCATGTGTTGGGTAGTTCACCTCGTGTTTTTTAAGATGTCATGAAGTGAAAGAAATCATGTTCTTGTCCTTCATCAACACACATCCCAAACTGTTCTTCGACGTGTCATAGAAGACGATATAGCTTTTTCCTTGCTCTAGATGAACTAATACCGCTCTACCAGTCAACTTCTCCTTCAACAACTAGAATGAACACTAACACTTGTCATCCCAGAAAAAAGGAACACCTTTCCTTGTCAACTTGGTTAGGGGTAAGGCTACAACACTGAAGTTCTTTATGAATCTATTGTAGTAGCCTGTCAAGCCTAGGAAACTACAAACCTCCATTGGTGTCTTAGGTTGCTCCATTTCCAGCATGGACTCAACCTTCTTTGGGTCCACACAAACACCTCTAGTAGATATCACGTGAACCATAAAAGACACTTCCTTCAGCCAGAACTCACACTTGTTGGACTTGGCATACAACTTGTGATGCCTCAACAATGTCAACGCCTGTTTAAGATGTTGCTCATGTTGTTGAGTGTCTTTGGAGTATATCAATATTTCATCAATGAACACTACCATTAATTGATCTAGATAAATTGTGAATACCCTATTTAGTAGGTCCATTAACTCTACTGGAGAATTGGTTAGTCCAAATAGATAACTAGAAAATCGTAGTGACCATACCTAGTCCTAAAAGCTAACTAGGGTATGGCATCTACCTTGATCCTCAATTAATGGTAATATGAACTCAGATTTATCTTCGAGAATACTACAACACCTCTCAACTAATCAAATAGATCATCTATCCACGACAACATGTACTTGTTCTTGATCGTTACCTTGTTCAACTGTCGCTAGTCTATGTACAACCTCATAAAACTGTCCTTCTTCTTCACAAACAACATCGGAGCACCCCAAGAGGAAGTGGGGGGATGATAAAGGCCTTCTCTAATAGATCTTGCAACTTCTTCTTCAACTCCTTCATCTCCACTAGCGATATCTTATACGGTGACTGTGGTATAGGTTGCATACCAAGAACAAGATTGATCTCAAAATCAATCTCTCTAGGATGGGGAACACTAGGAAACTCCTCAAGGAAGACATCCTTGAACTCTCACACCACCGAGACCTCTTATATACTAGGACTCCTCACCTTGGCATCCACAATATGTGCCAAGAAAGTCTCACACCCCTGCTCCATCAGCCTCTCTACTATCATAGCTGACACCAAAAATGTCTGAATAATCTTCATATCTACTTGGAAGATCCATGAAACATCACCATAACAGAACGTCGCCACCTTGGAACTATAATCCAAGACCACCATAATATTTACATCAAATCCATGCATGTCAAGTGGTAGAAGGTCCATTTGAATGTTTCATCCCAAGAAAGAAAGAACACGGGATGGACATACCTCCCGCAACTTGGAGGAAGCAACAAGAAGGGTTTATAACTGAAGACTATCAGGCCTACTAACAACAAGAAAATAACAACTATCTATAACCTCTTTGGTGATAAAAGAGTGTGTCACACTCAGATCAACCAAAATATATACAAAAGAAGAAGCAACCAAATAAGAATGAAAAAGTTCCTTCTAACATGTCATAGCCTAATAAGTGACCACTCCTTACAGCTGACTCATAGCGTAGAATCAAGACATTTCCTATTACCACGCACATCCTCTGCTAGCCCATCCAGAGGGTCCTTCCTACGAGGCCGCATTACATCCTCTACCACCACCATTGTTGAACTAGTTCCATTGGGAACCCTGTTGGCTCTGTCTGGGTTGATGTGTGTCCTCTTCATCCTTCATAGGGTAAAACTACTTTGTATTCCCAATATGACCAAACTTATAACATGTTTTAGCCTTGTACAATGGCCTAAACAGCCATGTCATCAACAAAGAAGCTGAACTGTGTGCTCCAGTTGGCAGAAAGCTATGATCTCTATCCTTTCTAAGGGATCACTGAGATGGAAGCACTAATCTCTACTTGGAGAAAACAAACCACTGCTATGACTGTGGTGAAGAAAACCTTGGCATCTTAAAGCCACCAGAAGACTACCCCTGAAATTAAGCTAGCCTCTTCTTAGCATTGGATTCATGCTTCTCAAAAGTACTAAACTCGATCCATTTCAAAAACTCCACCAAGGTAGATAACCTCTCTCGTTTCTCCAAAGCAGATATTTTCATCGTCAACTCCATGCTCAAGACCTTCTCAAACCTTAAAATCCTCTCTTTATCCATCACTACCATGTGAGGATAGAAGCTCAACAACTCAATGAACTTTACCTCATACTCATTGATCCTCATCGATCCCTACCAGATCTTCTAAAACTATTATATGTTCTCATCATGAGAAACCTTTTGAAAATATCATCTGACAAATTCCCACTGAAACTCCTCCCAACAGATCACGACACTAGGCCTCTTCTCCGCCTCCATGGCCCATCAATGGCCAACACTACCCTTCAGTAGGTACACCCCATACATCAACTTATCCTCTTTCGGGATATTAAGAATCTTCAAAGCCTTCTCTAGCTCCATCATCCACATATCCTCATCCGCCGGGTCTACCGTACCTACATACTCAATTTCCCTGACATGTTTCAGATGCTCAAAAGTCTTCCCAGAACTGTAAGGACCCTGACCCCCATTTTGGGCTTATCATGTTTGCTTTGCCTAACCCTGGTGTTTAGTTGCTTGCTAATCACCTCTAGTGATGATTAGGGTTCGTTTGTGCCCTGTTGAGGGTTGGAGGCGCTACTTGCAAATAACCCAAGTTTTAGGGTTGATGAGCAAGTTTGTCACCTTGATAGATGTCTTCTCTCTCCTTGCATCCTCTAGAGTGGAGAGGATGGGACGGGCTCGTTGCTTGAGTTTCCTTGGGCTTGGTTGAGCCTTTCTTTAGGCTTGTTTTGCTTTGTTGGACCTTGTGTCAGCCATAGGTGTGTCAGCCATGGTTGTGTCAGCCTTGGGTATGTCGCCCATGGGGTTGTATCGGGCAAGGAGTGGGTGTATCAGCCATGGACCACCTTTGACTCCTAGCTTCATTTGTGTCACCACTCTGGTGGACACTTGGTGCATGATGCTTGCATGTGGAAATTGCCTTGGACATGTGTATGGGGCAAGATGAGAGGGTGGCATTGCCCATGGAAAAGTGTCCCTAGGTGGGCGAAACATTGCCTTGTTTTACCTTGGTTTCTCCTCCAACCTATATATGTATCCCCTTTCTCTTGCTAAGGATCCCTTTAGTTCCTTAGTTTCCCCTCTTCCTTGGTGCATGACACCTCTCCTTTGCAAGCTTGGTGGTCAATCCTCCTCCTTCTCCTTGGAGTCTTCTTCCTCCTCTAGTGGTGTTCGAACCCTAGAGTGCCTTGTTCTACTTGTGGTGGTGCTTGAGCTTGGAAGCTTGGTGCTAGGATCTTGGAGCTTGCTTAAGGCGGGTTACATAACTCCTAACCCTAGCCATACTACCTTCTTTTATGTTGCATGTTTTCATATGATCATGATCGGCCATGTATGTTTCTAGATATGTTTCTTGCTTAGTTTGCACCTTTACTCTTGTGGATATAGTGATCTTGTTGTTATGGTTGATGTTTTGTACCTTTGTACCTAGTTGGTTGAACCATGGTTTAGGGTTTCCTTGTTGAGCAACACGCCTTTCTCTCCTTGGGCTAGAGAAGTGAGTTTGAGCTCTAGTGATGTAGGCAATAACGCTCTCTCATTTTAGTTGAGAGGTTAGTCTACATTCTAGTTGCTTGGGAAACACCCTCCTCTCACCATGGATTTGAGAGCTGAGCTTTTGAATAGATGATGACCTATGTTGGGGTGGATCCTTGTGGTTGCCCGATTTGTGATAGAGGTTGTGAAAAACCCCTCTCTCTTGGTTGTTGAGAGGTGAGTCGATCTTCTTGATCAATTAGGGTTTGGTGCCCTTGTGCTTGTGGTTGAAGATGACCTTGTCGGGATGGGCTTGGTGCCTTATACGATACACCCTTGATGAGATGATGCCCGACACCTCTTTGTCTTGGGTCTTGGCCTGACCGATATGGTTCTTTTGTGTTCAGTTAGATTTGTGCCCATTATGGTTCTCTTGATCCGTTGATGAGCTTGGGCGAGATGCCTTGACCAAGATGACCCCTTTTATCCTAGTTGGTGTTATCCTTTGCCCTATATGGTGCCTAGTTGGGCGTTATGTATTTAGCCGATAGGAGTGTTCTCTACCGACGCGTTGTTGTGGGCATTGCCCGGCCCTATGTTTTCCAACTCGGGGCGTTGCGCGTTGCTGAGGTGTTGCCTGACACAGCGTCATGCCTTGTGGCTTGGATGATTAGGTAGTTGATTCCCATCACAAACCCTAACCCTAGATGGACGATGGGGTCTTGGCCATTTTGAGCTAGTTGTCTTGCCCGACACACCCTTGCTCCATGGTTGCAAGGTATGAGCTGCACGATACACAACTCCTAGATCAGTTGCACGCCATACTCCATCGGATCTGCTTGCACGATATCCCTTGTGCATGAATGCACCCCATCGTTGATTGTTATGTGTAGTCAAGTGCTTGGCCGATAGGCCTCTAGTGAGGGGCGTTACCCTACCCGATACCACCTATAGTGAAGGTAGCATGCTTTCTACCTAGTAGTCCTTCTTTGTGAAATCACATCCTTGTTGATAATGAACAATGTAAGTTAGTTTGCGAACCAATTCTATGTTGGATGTTTTGCCAAGATGCTTGCTCCTATTTATAAGGTAAAAAGCATAGATGGATTCCCATGATTTGATAGCAATAATATAACTGAAATAGTATATGCTTCATATGATTATGATCATGACATGTGCATCTGCAAACCCTAATAACATGATAAACATAACAGCTATGACTGGTGATTTTAGTTATCTCTTATGATGTGCATACTAACCATGCAGGTGTATCAGATGAATTCATAGCTAGGTAAGAGCTATAAGGTATATGTGTTTGAATAACACTGCATCGTGATGATCACTATTGTTGATGAGATTACATGCATCACCAGTATCATGTGTTTAGGTCTGAGGACATGATAAAGGCTAAGTGCCTAGTTGTGGTGTTATCCTCTAATGATGAGATCAGGGATTGTTGTCCCAAGTGATGATGTAAGATGATGAGAATGCCTTAAGAGGCAGTGGTTTCATGTGATAAGGGATTGAGATCCCGGGATAATGTGATGGTGGTAGTAATAAAAGAACTTAATGTTATGTATGTGTTACAACCTGGATGCCTCAACAATCCACTTAAAATAAACTAATTAATTATAGTGGAACATATTATGTAGTTTTCCCTGGCCATAGATCCATCATCGTCAGTAGTTGGTGATGTTGAAACAGGTTCTCCTGTGGGTTAACCTAGAAGCGCATATTATTTAATATGTGTGGTTTCTCCTAGCCGAAAATGAGGATGTTAGAGTGCAACTTCGGTTGTAGACTCCAGAGCACAGTTTCAGGCCCGTAGCTCGATATGTTGGAGCATGGTGAACATGCCCATGGCTCAGGATATGTGATGAGACAACATGAATGCGTTCATGGCTCACAACACGGTGATTATTCCCATGTATCAGATTCACTAGTGCTGATACATGTACCAAGGTGGGCTAGGCAGAGGGTATCCTGGCCCTATGGTTGAGGCCCTTTAAGCATGAGACTACGGTCCTACTTGTGTTGCACTCGTGCACTGACCACGAGGTGGGGAGGTCGTGAAGTCTGGCTCTTCCATTGACCTTTTATGGCATCAGCTTGGGTTTCGCAACCGAAGGTTGGATTTGAGCGGTACAACTCACTTCCTCAGGGCATAATAAAAGGTAATCGAGTCGAAAAAGTATATCTTGCTTAAAGCAAAAATATAGAATATTGTTTGAGGCCTTGCTTATATAGATGATGTAGTTGAACTATGAAGTTGTGCGTATGATCCTTATATCTTGTTGTAAGTTCTTATAAAGCTTATCTTGTGAATCATGTTCCATAAAGAAATACTTGGTTATATGCCTCCCGGATATCTTGGTAAGCTTGATGGTAATAACAACCTTGCTCAATATGTTGCTCTTGTTATATGCTTTGTCAGTTATCTGCTGTTGTTGCTTTAACCTTTTTGAGGTTTTATGGTTTCGACGGGGAGTTTTGTTTCTCGCTAGGACTGTGTGTCTCACCCTGTTGGTTTTTACCCTTTTTAGGTGATCGCTCTAGGCGTGGTGGTGGTCGTGAGGTTGCAGCCGAGCAACAAGAAGAGTAGTAGAAGACAAGAGATGGATAAATTGTTGTTTTGGTTGTTTTGTTGTAGAGTCCTAGAGTCATCCCTGCACTCTCAGGTCCTCAGAGGTGTTTTGATGTGGTTTTACGATGTTTAGCTGATGAAGCTTTATATATCCTGCTGCTGGCCAAATGTGGCTCGATGTGCATGTATAAATAGGTGATGTACTCATGTGGAGACAGGACAACTGCTCTTATAAGTCGTGGACACGTATCAAGGCTTGTAAATGTTTATATAACCTGTCTTCTTATAGGATGAGGATCTGGATGTTATAGTATCTTGGTTTATCTGCTTTCTGAAATCAGTTTTAATTAACCCGTGTTTTTGGTAATAGGTGGTTTATGGTGTTTTCCGCACATTTTTGCATGGCACCCCGTTGTCTGTGTGATAGAGGGATGTGTCATGTCAAGTTTTTGGTATTAGATCTCTAGGTTCGCTGAGTCTACAGGGATCTAGGACTAGGTTGTGTCTGTTCTCATGAGTTTTCCAGATTTCCTTACAATAATCTTCTGCCTTAGCAGAAGAAAAATCCAAGATGTCTGGAAACCATGAAAAACATGTTGCCGAGAGCAGCGAGGCTGCATCAGTTGATGGAGCTAGAGGGTAGGCACATGAAGATTGGGTGCCTGAGGTTCCCCAACTTGACCCAGCCATTCTCGAAAACCCTGCCTACCAATAGCTTATGGGGCAGATGATGGCAATGATGAATCTCATGGTAGAGAGATTGCCAATGTCTCCACTAAGAGCACATGCTCTCCATGGTGAAACATTGGGCATTGGGAAAACCTTTGAGCAGCTTCGCCGAGTCAGAGCTTCAGATTATGATGGGACGGTTGATCCAACTGATGCCGATCTGTGGCTGATAAGTCTTGAGAAGGCCTTTCAGATCCTCGATATCCCCGAAGCAGACAAAGTCAAGCACGTTGTATACCTTCTGAAGGGTAGTGCTGGCCACTGGTGGGCCATCGAGGAGGAGAAGCGCCCCGGTGAGGTGATCGGTTGGGAGGTTTTTTGGCAGGAGTTCATCAGCAGATACTTTCCAAAGACATATCTGGATGAGAAGATCAACCAGTTCGAGCGCCTGTGCCAAGGAACGATGAGCATCATCGGTTATGAAGCCAAGTTCATGGACCTGCTAAGGTTTTGTCCTCACATGGCAGCGATAGATGACGAGCGGGTCAGACATTTTGAGAAAGGCCTGAGTGTTGAGCTGACAACACCGACTACTGCGTTGGAGAACTGAGAGCAGTTTGTCACGTTTGTGGAGTCTGTCCAAAGGATTGAATGGTCAGTCAGGGAGAAGAGAGAGTCCATGTCTTAGAAGAGGCCTACTCAGTTCTAGAGACAGAGGTTCGATGGCTTCAAGAAGCCAAGGTGTTCAACACCTTTTGGGTTAAGGGGTTCCAGTGCATCGTCACAGTGGTCCCCGAGTAAGGGAAGAGGATATGGTTCTTCACTTTCAAAGGAGCATAATATAGCTTCAGTGACAATGACATGGCTGTCTAGGCCACAACAACGAGACCCATCATGCCATCTTTGTGGTCAGATCGGGCATTGGAGGTCAAACTTCCCAAGGTAAGATGCTAAAGTAACACAACAACCAAGGCAGAATCAGCAAGGGTCAGACAGACAACAACCCAGTAATAGCAAAGGGTGAGGACACGACCACATGTCACAAGAAGGATCATCTGCTCAAGGAAGTAGAGGACGTGGATAGCAAGCAACAACTCAATTCTACGCTATGAGTCAGCCGGAGGCAATAGTCAACCCGCGAGTGGTGGCAGGTCAGATGGAGTTATTTCATTCTGATTTGTCTTCTTCTTGCTTTATATCTGTTCTAGTTGACCCGGGTGCTATGCACTCTTTTATCGCCCATAGTATGCTTGGAAATTGTCTTTTACCTGTTAGCTGTAAGAAAGATAGCTTATTGTTAGAAACCCCTCCTGACGATTCGTCGATGCTTCGAGAAGTGTGTCCATCCTGTGTTCTATCTTTTTCGGGACACAAGATACAAGTGGATCTTATACCACTTGATATG
The DNA here is from genome assembly GCA_963693085.1 of Alisma plantago-aquatica. Taxonomy (NCBI): domain Eukaryota; kingdom Viridiplantae; phylum Streptophyta; class Magnoliopsida; order Alismatales; family Alismataceae; genus Alisma; species Alisma plantago-aquatica. The sequence goes on along the minus strand of OY856409.1, from coordinate 361,208,690 downwards.
CATGGATTTGATGTGATCCTTGGTATGGATAACTTAGAGAAGTATAAGGTTGTGTTGGACTGTGGTTCCAAGCAGGCAGTGTTTGATAATGATGGTGAGAAGTGGATCTTCCAAGGAGACAGGAAGATTCTTCCGACATGTCTAGTGTCAGCAATGGTGGCAGAAAAGTTGCTACGGCCAGGTTGTAAAGAATTCTTAGCTCACATTGTGGATACCAAGGCGAAAGGTCCTAGCCTTGAGGAGGTAACGATTGTCCGAGAGTTTGCAGATGTGTTTCCTGATGAATTCCCCGGTGTTCCCCCACCTCGAGAGATTGATTTTGAGATCAATCTGGTTCCAGGAACACAACCAGTTGCATAGAAACCATACATGATGGCTCCATCTGAGATGGCAGAGTTGAATAAGCACTTACAAGAATTGCTGGATAAAAATTTCATCAGACTGAGCACATCACTGTGGGGTGTTCCAGTCCTGTTCGTAAAGAAGGATGGATCGATGCATCTGTGCATAGACTATCGACAGTTGAACAAAGTCACGATCAAGAACAAGTACCCGTTGCCAAGGATAGATGATATGTTTGATCAGTTGCGTGGTGCTACAGTGTTTTCAAAGATTGATCTATGGTCCAGATATCATCTGTTGAGGATTAAGGCAGATGACATACCAAAGTCAGCTTTTAGGATGAGGTATGGTCACTTTGAGTTTGTGGTTATGCCATTTGGATAACCAATGAACCTGCTACTTTCATGGATCTGATGAACAAGGTGTTCCGTTCATTGCTAGATCCGTTTGTTGTAGTCTTTATAGATGACATCTTGATCTACAGTCAGGACAGTCAAAAACATGAACAACATCTTCGACAAGCATTGACTCTCGTTCGCCAGCATAAGTTGTATGCCAAGTTTAGTAAGTGTGAGTTCTGGTTGAATGAAGTAACTTTCTTGGGTCGTGTGATATCTGCATAAGGAGTCAAAGTGGACCCCAAGAAGGTGGAGTCAGTTGCAAAATGGGAGCAGCTGAAGACGCCGACTGAAGTTTGCAATTTCTTGGGATTAGCAGGATGCTACCAGAGGTTTATAAAGGACTTCAGTGCTTCAACCGGTCTATTCCACCTCTTAGAAAGAAAATAATTTCTGATGACAAAGTTGACTAGGAAGAATGTACCTTTTGTCTGGGATGATCGTTGCCACAAGCTTTCCAAAGTTTTAAGGAGAAGCTGACTAGTGCTCCAGTGTTAGTACTCCCAGAGCCTGGGAAGGGCTATGTTGTTTTCTGTGATGCTTCCAAGGAGGGCTTAGGTTGGGTGCTGATGCAGGAAGACCATGTGGTTTCTTTTTCTTTGTGACAACTTAAGAAACATGAGGAGAACTATCTGACACATGATTTGGAGTTGGCAGCGGTGGTTCATGCGTTAAAGATTTGGAGACACTATCTTTATGGGGAAGTGTGTCAAATCTTTACAGATCATAAGAATCTAAAGTAAATTTTCTCTCAGAACGAGCTGAACATGTGACAACGTCATTGGATGGAGCTAATAAATGATTATGACTGCACCATTGAGTATCACCCTGGTAAGGCGAACGTGGTAGCTGACGTGCTTAGCCGAAAGTCTTCTTCTCTTCCTATGAAGAAGGCACAGTTGAGTTCCTTGGTATGCCATGGACGAGATTTGTTTGCCTCCTTGCGGAAAATGAATGTGCAGATGGAAGTTTCCTTGTTAATAGGACTTTTGGCACAGATACAAGTAAAGCCCGCATTGAGATAGAAAATCAAAGATGCACAATGAACATATGATACAGTGCAGTTGATCAGGTCAGAGCTCGGCAGCGAAAAGTGTGATGGGTTCCATGAGTTCGAGGATGGACTAGTTTGCTATCATGGTAGGATGGTGGTCCCCGATGTTGATAATCTAAGGAAGCTAGTGCTCGAAGAAGCACACACATCGATGTATTCTATGCATCTAGGAGTCACCAAGATGTATCACAATCTGAAGGACATGTATTGGTGGCCTGGCTTGAAGAGAGATGTAGCTGCATTTGTGGCTAGGTGTGCGATATACCAGTAAGTTAAGGCTGAGCATCAAAAGCCAGTAGGTACGTTGCAACCCCTGCCAATACCACAGTGGAAATGAGATCATATAACCATGGATTTCATGGTTGGTCTTCCAAGGACAACTAAGAATCATGATTCCATTTGGGTGATAGTGGATAGATTGACGAAGTCTACCCATTTCATACCTGTGAAGACAACGTATACAGTAGAGAAGCTCGCTCAGGTGTATGTAGATGAGATACTATGCTTGCACGATGTACCAACAATGATAGTTTCCGACAGAGGTCCTCAGTTCACGAGTTGTTTCTGGGAACAATTGCACAAAGCGTTGGGAACACGGTTGAGGTTCAACACCACTTTCCACCCACAAACAGATGGACAGTCTGAAAGGACTATTCTGACCTTGGCGGATCTTCTCCGATCTTGTGTTATGCAGTTCCTAGGCAATTGGGACATACATCTTAGTTTGATAGAGTTTGCCTACAACTATAGTTACCAACGAAGCATTGACATGGATCCTTATGAGGCCTTATATGGCAGGAAGTGCAGATCTCCTTTATGTTGGTATGAGTCTGGTGAGTATCAGCTTTTGGGTCCTGAGTTAGTATAGTAGACAACAGAAAAGATCAAAGTGATACAACAACAGTTGAAAGCGGCACAAGACATAGCGAAGTCTTATGCAGACAATCGTCGATGACCTTTAGAGTTCCAACGGGGAGACAAAGTGTATCTCAAGGTCTCGCCTTGGAAAGGCATGCTAAGGTTTGGACGAAAAGGTAAGCTAGCACCCAGGTATATGGGGCCATACTTGGTCATAGAACGTATTGGCAAGGTAGCTTACAAGTTAGAGCTGCCGCCAGAGCTGCACAGGTTACATCCGGTGTTCCATGTCAGCATGCTGAAGAAAAGTCATCCAGATACAAGGATAGTGATACAACCAGTTGAGGTTGAGCTTGACGAAGATGTGACCTATGAGGAAGGTCCAGTGATGATCCTTGACAAAAGAGTGAAGAAGCTAAAGAGGAAGGACATGGTTCTGGTGAAGGTTCTTTGGCATCATCATGGGGTTGAGAAGGCCATGTGGGAGCTTGAGGAAGAGATGAGGAGGAAGTATATCCCTCACTTTTCTCTCTGGATTTCAGGGACAAAATCCCTTTGTAGAGGTTTATGGCTTGTAAGGACCCTGACCCCCATTTTGGGCTTATCCTATTTGCTTTGCCTAACCCTGGTGTTTAGTTTCTTGCTAATCACCTCTAGTGGTGATTAGGGTTCGTTTGTGCCCTGTTGAGGGTTGGAGGTGTTACTTGCAAATAACCCAAGTTTTAGGGTTGATGAGCAAGTTTGTCACCTTGATAGATGTCTTCTCTCTCCTTGCATCCTCTAGAGTGGAGAGGATGGGATGGGCTCGTTGCTTGAGTTGCATTGGGCTTGGTTGAGCCTTGCTTGAGCCTTGTTTTGCTTTGTTGGACCTTGTGTCGGCCATAGGTGTGATGGACATGGTTGTATTGGCCTTGGGTATGTCGCCCATGGGGTTGTATCGGGCAAGGAGTGGGTGTATCGACCATGGACCACCTTTGACTCCTAGCTTCGTTTGTGTCACCACTCTAGTGGACACTTGGTGCATGATGCTTGCATGTGGAAATTTCCTTGGACATGTGTTTGGGGCAAGATGAGAGGGTGGTGTTTCCCATGGACAAGTGTCCCTAGGTGGGCGACACATTGCCTTGTTTTACCTTGGTTTCTCCTCCAACCTCTTCTATATATGTATCCCCTTTCTCTTGCTAAGGATCTCTTTAGTTCCTTAGTTTCCCCTCTTCCTTGGTGCACGACATCTCTCCTTTGCAAGCTTGGTGTCCGATCCTCCTCCTTCTCCTTAGAGTCTTCTTCTTCCTCTAGTGGTGGCCGAACCCTAGAGTGCCTTGTTCTTCTTGTGGTGGTGCTTGAGCTTGGAACCTTGGTGCTACGAGCTTGGAGCTTGCTTAAGGTGGGTTACATAGCTCCTAACCCAAGCCATACTACCTTCTTTTATGTTTAATGTTTTGATATGATCATGATCGGCCATGTATGTTGCTAGATATGTTTCTTGCTTAGTTTGCACCTTTAGTCTTGTGGATATTGTAACAACCGTCTCGCGAAAATAGGATTAACTAATGCGGAAGCGAATTATTTGCAGCGGATTACTGAAAATCACTGAAAATTTAAAACTTTTTGCAAAGAGATCCATTCACATGAAAACTCTGTAACCATGAACCAAAGTTTTTCCATTTCATCCTGGATCACAAGTACACAGCCTGTACAATTCCTTTTTAAGGATTACAACATTGACTGCCCTGTTAACAAATATACACAGGCAGTATAAAACTTTGAGGCATTAAGCCAAAACTCCGATTGAATCATTTAAAACTCCGAGGACCTGAGAGTACATAGACGACACATAGGACTACTATCTATATGACTTGACAGACAATATCTCCACCTGAGATCTCATTACTGTCCTTGTTGTTGCTATTTCTTCTACTCATCTCTGTTCTAGGGATTTCCTACCTTGCCTTCCATGCATACCTAAAAAAATGTTTTCCCACGGGGGTGAGACAATTGAAAATTGCCCCAGTGAGAGATATAACTCTCCGCCAAAAACATTATTATTGCAATTAATGATATAAAACTAGGCAGATGATAAGCAGTTTAAAGCATTCTCTTAATAAAGAATAGGAAGAACATGTATATCATTTATCCTCCATATTATACCATCATATCAAAATTCTCTTGTGACACTCATTATCTTGATATGTCACCCATGAGACATTCTCTTGTGACACTCATTATCTTGATATGTCACCCATGAGACATTCTTGTTTCAACTTATTGGCCTTAGCCAATCTGCTAAACAGATTTTGGTTATAATGGACATGAGAGTGTACATCATCATGTCTTATTCAGGCATTGGTCTATACCAATCCTATATAAGTATTCCAGGCATTGGATTACACCAATCCTGTGCAACTAGTACAAGCATTATATTTATATTATTCCTGTGTATCCATTCCATGTATTGATCTATGTCAATCCTGTACAACCATTCCAGGTATCGATCTGTGTCAATCCAGTGCAACTATTCCAGGTATTAATCTATGTCAATCCTGTGCAACTATTCCAGGTATTGATCTATGTCAATCCTGTGCAACTATTCCAGGTATTGATCTATGTCAATCTTGTGAAACTATTCCAGGTATTGATCTATGTCAATCCTGTGTTATTATTCCAGGTATTGGGAGTTAGCCAATCCTGTGTTATTATTCCAGGTATTGATCTATGTCAATCCTGTGCATTCCAGGTATTGGGAGTTAGCCAATCCTGTGTTATTATTCCAGGTATTGGGAGTTAGCCAATCCTGTACATTCCAGGTATTGGGAGTTAGCCAATCCTGTGTTATTATTCCATGTATTTATCTATGTCAATCCTGTGCATTCCAGGTATTGGGAGTTAGCCAATCCTGTGTTATTATTCCAGGTATTGATCTATGTCAATCCTGTGCATTCCAGGTATTGGGAGTTAGCCAATCCTGTGCAGATGTTATTATTCCAGGTATTGGGAGTTAGCCAATCCTGTACATTCCAGGTATTGGGAGTTAGACAATCCTGTGTTATTATTCCAGGTATTGATCTATGTCAATCCTGTGCATTCCAGGTATTGGGAGTTAGCCAATCCTGTGCAGATGTTATTCCAGGTATTAGACTATGCTAATCCTGTAATGCTAAAAGTGATATTGATCACATATTGATATATCACTTTCCTCATCACTTTCAACTTCCTTAAGTTATCAGCTTATCTTGGATTAAGGTATTTCCCATCTTAATCCTTTCATCCATTACCCTATCACCCTTACCATGAAGTGCATAGGTTACACAGAATAATGGTCCAACTATCTTTAATGATATGGACTCATCTCAGATTAAGGCATTGCTTACAATAAGCTTGCCTATAATCAACCACATTAAATGTTTCACCTTTATAAGGCCATTCCTTCTATCTCATCATTAGGGTTTCCTTATACCCTTATTTAAAGTTAGGATTATAATTCATTGTCATATTGCCCAAGATTAGGGCTTTATGTATTATGACTCCACATTAGAGTCTCACATACCTTCACCCTTCTTAGGGCCTCTCATCACAACATAGCATTAGAGCTTCATGTGATGTTAACTCTTAATTAGGGTTTCTCATGGAATCACCCTCAACTAGGGTTTCTCATGGAATCACCCTCAACTAGGGTTTCTCATGGAATCACCCTCAACTAGGGTTTCTCATGGAATCACCCTCAACTAGGGTTTCCACCTTAGTCACCCACAATTTGGGTTTACTATGCATCTCCAATAGGATTTAATTCAATTGTCCATAATTAGAGATTCACTATTCATCCCAATTAGGGTTTTACATCTCATTTCCCTAAATTGGAGTTTCAAAAATCACTACCCTGACTTAGGGTTACATCCTCACCCTGGATTAGGGTTACATTTAGAATTTCCCTCAATTAGGGTTAAAACCCAAAAGCCCTGTCAATTAGGGTTTATATTCATGATTAGGGTTTCATGATCTCTCTTCTTAAGGATCATACCCTTAATCACCACATGAATCATATTCATGTAAGAATTCATGTTAACATCATCTCAAATTGATTAGGTCATATCAACCCTTCAATTAAGAGCATACAACTATGCTTAACGTAGTGTATCAAGTCATTGGTCCAATAAGCAATTAGGGATTCATTCCTTAATTGGTACTAGTCCCTTAGGTACTGTTAGGGTTTCAACCTTTGTACCTTATTTGTTTATCATTACTAATCATCATTGGGTCAATGGATCATTCATCATCTTAATTCTCAAGAGATTCAATCACATTGGACCTCCATTACATAAAGCATCCAATTGAATTAGGGTTTCCAATGTTGATTCCTTCAATCATTGGATTCATGGAACCAGTCATCAATTGGACCTACCCTCATACTTCAATTGAGTTAAATAGGTCAACCTTCAACTGATTTTACCCTTAATTAACCCTCAATTGGTCATCAATTAGGGTTTGATTCAATTGAATCAGGGTTTGGAATCAAAGATCCAACAACACTCATCAATGCAAGATTGGTTACTTTGAAACTATTGAACCATTATCCAAATTGGGTATGACCTGACCCCAAACGGTCTTGAGGTCATTTGGATGACCTCAAAACGGTCTTGAGACCGTTTTCCCATCATATCACTCAAATCCAAGCCATCCAATTAAGGTTTGGATCATTGGATTGATCACCAAATCAGCATTGCATTGTATAACAGCTTGGTACCTTTAGACCTTCAAACACCTAACCATACTCAACCCTAGACCTCCAAACGGTCTTGGGTGACCACCAAACGGTCTTGAGACCGTTTGGATGAGCTTTAAACGGTCTTGAGACCGTTTGGCCCATCCAACCTTTGGATTCTAGTGAAAAATCATCATGGATTGGTCTATCGAGTTGATCAACAGATCAACACTACATTGCAATATGATTAGTACCTTTGGACCTTCAATTGGTCAACTATACTTGACCCCAGACCTCCAAACGGTCTTGGGGTGATCCCCAAACGGTCTTGAAACCGTTTGGGCTAATCAACCCAAAATCTCAACTTAACTCATTGGAATTTCAGCACTGTTTTCAATTAGGGTTTGCCTAATTGAATAGCCTTCAACTCATGATACCTTGGGAGTTAATCCCTCAAATTCGGTGAGTCATTAGATCACATCATTAGCAACAGTAATCCCAAACGATCAATGCTTGTTCAACGCACTCAAACGGTCTTGAGACCGTTGCCCAAAAAGTTCAATTAAATCAGATTGAAAATCAGCACTTAATCCAATTAGGTTTCCCTAATTGATTAGGCTTCAACTCACGATTCCTTTGGAGTTAATCCCTCAAATATGTAGGGTTATTAATAAACATAATTATGAACAGGAATACCAAACGGTCAACGCTTGGTCAACCATCTCAAATGGTCTTGAAACCGTTTTCTCAACCAGGTCAAGTTAATCAGGTTGAAAATCAGCACATAATTCAATCCGATTGCCTAATTGATTGGCCTTCAACTCTCGATTACTTTGGAGTTAATCCCCCAAATTTGGAGGGTTATCAGCCTACATAATTAGGAACAAAATTCCAAAACGGTAAACTCTTGGTCAACCATCTCAAATGGTCTTGAAACCGTTTGCTCCCAAACGGTTTCAAACCGTTTGCCCTTAAACGGTTTGCTGAAACCGCATAGCCAATCAAATTAAAACGATTTGGAGTAGCTATCAAAACGGTTTTTCTTGGTAATTTTCTTTGGATAAGCATATATGATGATGTCATCATCCCCTTCCTTCGAACAACCAAGAACATCAACCGTTCTTGATGGAAATTGCAGCAAGAAACAAGAGTGCATCAAATTGAAGAAATCAATCAACAAAGCATAGAGAATTGATGCAATAGCAATGTTTTAGGGTTTAAGTTATAAAACCCACATCCAATTTAGCTCCAAAGCTTCAAGATCACGCCATTAATGATGGATGAAGCTCTTGCAACTCCCCCTAGGCTCGTCCTCAAGCTTTTGATTGCAAAAGTTGGCTAGGGTTGAAGAGGAGATCGAAATAAGAAGGAATCCATAATTTATTTTCGATTTCCACCATGAAATCATGGAGAACGAAGGTCAAGAGCTTACCCACAGGTTGGGGACGTGCTACCTGCTCCTCCCTAGCTCCTTTGTCGGTTTTGCAAGCAAGGGGAAGAAGAAAATCCGAAAAAGGCCTTGGTTTGGACTTGGAAATGGCACTTTTATAAAGAAATTGATGAGAGAGAATATGCCTTATAAAAATCCAATTAATCCAAAAATTATGGCCGCCTCTTCCCCCTCAACTCCATGGATACGAGGCATATCCCTTTGCCTTTAATTATCCTTCATTATCCTCAGTTTAAAGAAAAGCAAATTAAGCACCTTAATGCTTATTATATTAATATCCCATATGTGAGTGGAAATTACTTTTCTTTATAATAAGGTGAGTGGAATTTCACCTACTTAAGATATTTTCGTTCCTTATCTTGGCAAAGGAACGTCCATCCTTATTCAAAATCAACCCAAAACATTTTGGTTGAAATCCCTTCAATTATTTTTATTAATTTTTACCCTAAATTGAATTAGGGTTTCAATTAGGATTAAATATTGATTATTTTAATATCAAGATTCTCTCTCCTCCATCTTAATTCAAATGAGATTCCCCTCTCATTTTATTTTCTCTACATGATGCCAAGAAACATTAAGGACCTTATTGAAGTGGTAATTTGCATATTGAACCCTGGATTTTGCGTAAATTGCACTTTACTCCAAAACTAGGTTTTAATGCACAAGGATTGCTTTACAAGCTTAATCTTGGTGTCCAAGCTTGTGGAAACCATATCACTACATCATATTAATTTTTATGATGTCTCAACATCAGAGGAACATCTTATCATGTGCAATTTGCAAGTTAACCCCTCAACTTGGGTAATTTGCACTTTAGTCCAAAATAAGCAAACATTGCTTCAACATTGTTCAAACAGGACCAAAATTGAAACATAGGTTCCTCTTGAGACCTAATCACTTTTCAAAAGATAAGATTAAGCATATAATCATATTTCTTAATAAAAAAACCTAGGGTTAAAGCATAACCCAGGTCAGGGATGTTACAAATTATAAACCCCTAACAAGGATTTCGTCCCCGAAATCCCAGATAAAGGAAAGAGATATTATTCATTCATCATATCATCATGTCTCTTCATAACACCTCATTGTTATGGAAACATCATAGAACTTTGATCAGCGCAAAGTTCCTTCACACAATATTCTCATAGAGTCAATTGAGAAGTTATCTTAAAGACATATTTAGTTGTTATGTTTATGCAAAGCATAAACCCCTAACACATGATGTTCATATCATTTTATATAATCAGTCTGATTTCATAGTTGACCACTCTGGGTAGCCAATCTAAATCATCTGATAATTCTCAGATACCAGAATCTCTTACCTTGGTATGAGTCACATGTGTTGAATACACATCATATTCTCATCTTTCTTTTATCATATTTACAACTTTATAGAACAGGGATCACCTCCCTTGTTCTCTTTCTCATCATATGAGGGTCATACTTTTACTTCCTCATATACACATACTGATCTGAATTCCTATCAGATCCTTCTTTCTTGTTCTTAAGATATGATATATTTATCCATACCATATTTCCATTTTCATGGTACTCATTAGATTGTATCAGAATGATTGCTTGATCAGGGCAATAAAAAAGATATCAATCTAAGAGTTTCCATACTCACTTTATCATCAATAGTTGTACACCTGATCAGGGTTTATAAGTACTGAGATCAAGTAGTATGCACTTACATGCTATCATATTCCTTGCTTTTCATATTACCATAACATAAGATTTAACATCCCTGGATTTTATCCAGGCATCTCTTCTATACCTCTTCCTCTTTCATGGAGGTAAGATCAATATAGAGCATTTAAAAGAATACTGAACAGAATTTGAATTCTAGTTCTCATCATTTCTTCCCTATATAGCAACCAATGGGGAAAACAATATCAACAATCCTCCTTTTTATAACAAAAAGGGTTTAGTGTACTCAACATGTACACATTTATAACATACCTTGTACTCACATCATGGTCTTATTACTTGAAGCAAAAACTAAGCCATGGAATCTTACAAGTGAAAGGTTAAGACCTTTGCACTTACTTAGGGGCTGCTGCCCTGGTATACTAGGCATTTATTTCACTATTTGTACCAAAAATCTTGGCTTTTTAGAACCATTAGGCAAATGTCTCTAAAATTATAGAGATCATCACCTACTTCTCAGCTTATTGCCCCTTCTTGGGCACTGCCATCACAGATTTATTATCTGTCTAAACTCATGGCAGAGTCTACTTTCTTGCTATAAGTTAATCTTTTCCATATTTTCCCTTGTTCCAAAATGACTAAGTCATTTAGGAACTCATTTAAAGCTCAAGCTTTCTGTATTAAGGACTGATAACCTAGGTTGTAAGCCTAGCATCCAGTCCACTCATATGCATTACTGTTGCCCTAATCTTCCCAACAAGAGCATGATCATAGGATTCTCTATCCTGATCAGGTCTTAATGGGGATTCTCAGGCACTCATTCTATTCTTGCATGATCCCTTGCACCTCTTCTTGGTGCAACAACATTGCCCTAAGCAATGTGTTCATTGTGCTCTCCAGTCATTTTAAACTTTACCCTTTCTATGCACAAGCAGAAATCATTATAGGGTATACTGGAGGACACTAACACAGACTCAACAACTTAGTCCTATGTCTCTGTAGACTCAACGAACCTAGAGCTCTGATACCACTAAATGTAACAACCGTCTCGCGAAAATAGGATTGACTAATGCGGAAGCGAATTATTTGCAACGGATTATTGAAAATCACTGAAAATTTAAAACTTTTTGCAAAGAGATCCATTCACATGAAAACTCTTTAACCATGAACCAAAGTGTTTCCATTTCATCCTGGATCACAAGTACACAACCTGTACAATTCCTTTTTAAGGATTACAACATTGACTGCACTGTTAACAAATATACACAGGCAGTATAAAACTTTGAGGCATTAAGCCAAAACTCCGATTGAATCATTTAAAACTCTGAGGACCTGAGAGTACAGAGACGACACATAGGAATACTATCTATATGACTTGACAGACAATATCTCCACCTGAGATCTCATTGCTGTCCTTGTTGTTGCTATTGCTTCTGCTCATCTCTGTTCTAGGGATTTCCTGCCTTGCCTTCCATGCATACCTAAAAAAATGTTTTCCCACGGGGGTGAGACAATTGAAAATTGCCCCAGCGAGAGATATAACTCTCCGCCAAAAATATTATTATTACAATTAATGATATAAAACTAGGCAGATGATAAGCAGTTTAAAGTATTCTCTTAATAAGGAATAGGAAGAACATGTATATCATTTATCCTCCATATTATACTGTCATATCAAACTTCTCTTGTGACACTCATTATCTTGATATGTCACCCATGAGACATTCTCTTGTGACACTCATTATCTTGATATGTCACCCATGAGACATTCTTGTTTCAACTTATTGGCCTTAGCCAATCTGCTAAACAGATTTTGGTTATAATGGACATGAGAGTGTACATCATCATGTCTTATTCAGGCATTGGTCTATACCAATCCTATATAAGTATTCCAGGCATTGGATTACACCAATCCTGTGCAACTAGTACAAGCATTAGATTTATATTATTCCTGTGTATCCATTCCATGTATTGATCTATGTCAATCCTGTACAACCATTCCAGGTATCGATCTGTGTCAATCCTGTGCAACTATTCCAGGTATTGATCTATGTCAATCATGTGCAACTATTCCAGGTATTGATCTATGTCAATCTTGTGCAACTATTCCAGGTATTGATCTATGTCAATCCTGTGCAACTATTCCATGTATTGATCTATGTCAATCCTGTGTTATTATTCCAGGTATTGGGAGTTAGCCAATCCTGTGCATTCTAGGTATTGGGAGTTAGCCAATCCTGTGTTATTATTCCAGGTATTGATCTATGTCAATCCTATGCATTCCAGGTATTGGGAGTTAGCCAATCCTGTGTTATTATTCCAGGTATTGGGAGTTATCCAATCCTGTACATTCCAGGTATTGGGAGTTAGCCAATCCTGTGTTATTATTCCAGGTATTGATCTATGTCAATCTTGTGCATTCCAGGTATTGGGAGTTAGCCAATCCTGTGTTATTATTCCAGGTATTGATCTATGTCAATCCTGTGCATTCCAGGTATTGGGAGTTAGCCAATCCTGTGCAGATGTTATTATTCCAGGTATTGGGAGTTAGCCAATCCTGTACATTCCAGGTATTGGGAGTTAGCCAATCCTGTACATTCCAGGTATTGGGAGTTAGCCAATCCTGTGTTATTATTCCAGGTATTGATCTATGTCAATCCTGTGCATTCCAGGTATTGGGAGTTAGCCAATCCTGTGCAGATGTTATTCCAGGTATTAGACTATGCTAATCCTGTAATGCTAAAAGTGATATTTATCACATATTGATATATCACTTTCCTCATCACTTTCAACTTCCTTAAGTTATCAGCTTATCTTGGATTAAGGTATTTCCCATCTTAATACTTTCATCCATTAACCTATCACCCTTACCATGAAGTGCATAGGTCACACATAATAATGGTCCAACTATCTTTAATGATATGGACTCATCTCAGATTAAGGCATTGCTTACAATAAGCTTGCCTATAATCAACCACATTAAATGTTTCACCTTTATAAGGCCATTCCTTCTATCTCATCATTAGGGTTTCCTTATACCCTTATTTAAAGTTAGGATTATAATTCATTGTCATATTGCCCAAGATTAGGGCTTTATGTATTATGACTCCACATTAGAGTCTCACATACCTTCACCCTTCTTAGGGCCTCTCATCACAACATAGCATTAGAGCTTCATGTGATGTTAACTCTTAATTAGGATTTCTCATGGAATCACCCTCAACTAGGGTTTCTCATGGAATCACCCTCAACTAGGGTTTCTCATGGAATCACCCTCAACTAGGGTTTCCACCTTAGTCACCCACAATTTGGGTTTACTATGCATCTCCAATAGGATTTCATTCAATTGTCCATAATTAGAGATTCACTATTCATCCCAATTAGGGTTTTACATCTCATTTCCGTAAATTGGAGTTTCACAAATCACTACCCTGACTTAGGGTTACATCCTCACCCTGGATTAGGGTTACATTTAGAATTGCCCTCAATTAGGGTTAAAACCCAAAAGCCCTGTCAATTAGGGTTTATATTCATGATTAGGGTTTCATGATCTCTCTTCTTAAGGATCATACCCTTAATCACCACATGAATCATATTCATGTAAGAATTCATGTTAACATCATATCAAATTGATTAGGTCATATCAACCCTTCAATCAAGAGCATACAACTATGCTTAACGTAGTGTATCAAGTCATTGGTCCAATAAGCAATTAGGGATTCATTCCTTAATTGGTACTAGTCCCTTAGGTACTGTTAGGGTTTCAACCTTTGTACCTTATTTGTTTATCATTACTAATCATCATTGGGTCAATGGATCATTCATCATCTTAATTCTCAATAGATTCAATCACATTGGACCTCCATTACATAAAGCATCCAATTGAATTAGGGTTTCCAATGTTGATTCCTTCAATCATTGGATTCATGGAACCAGTCATCAATTGGACCTACCCTCATACTTCAATTGAGTTAAATAGGTCAACCTTCAACTGATTTGACCCTTAATTAACCCTCAATTGGTCATCAATTAGGGTTTGATTCAATTGAATCAGGGTTTGGAATCGAAGATCCAACAACACTCATCAATGCAAGATTGGTTACTTTGAAACTATTGAACCATTATCCAAATTGGGTATGACCTGACCCCAAACGGTCTTGAGGTCGTTTGGATGACCTACAAACGGTCTTGAGACCGTTTTCCCATCATATCACTCAAATCCAAGCCATCCAATTAAGGTTTGGATCATTGGATTGATCACCAAATCAACATTGCATTGTATGACAGCTTGGTACCTTTAGACCTTCAAACACCTAACCATACTCAACCCTAGACCTCCAAACGGTCTTGGGTGACCACCAAACGGTCTTGAGACCGTTTGGATGAGCTCCAAAAGGTCTTGAGACCGTTTGGCCCATCCAACCTTTGGATTCTAGTGATAAATCATCATGGATTGGTCTATCGAGTTGATCAAAAGATCAACACTACATTGCAATATGATTAGTACCTTTGGACCTTCAATTGGTCAACTATACTTGACCCCAGACCTCCAAACGGTCTTGGGGTGATCCCCAAACGGTCTTGAGACCGTTTGGGTGATCCCCAAACGGTCTTGAAACCGTTTGGGCTAATCAACCCAAAATCTCAACTTAACTCATTGGAATTTCAGCACTGTTTTCAATTAGGGTTTGCCTAATTGAATAGACTTCAACTCATGATTACTTGGGAGTTAATCCCTCAAATTAGGCGAGTCATTAGATCACATCATTAGTAACAGTAATCCCAAACGGTCAACGCTTGGTCAATGCACTCAAACGGTCTTGAGACCGTTTGCCCAAAAGTTCAATTAAATCAGATTGAAAATCAGCACTTAATCCAATTAGGTTTCCCTAATTGATTAGGCTTCAAATCACGATTCCTTTGGAGTTAATCCATCATATTTGGAGGGTTATTAATAAAAATAATTATGAACAGGAATCCCAAACGGTCAATGCTTGGTCAACCATCTCAAACGGTCTTGAAACCGTTTGCTCAACCAGGTCAAGTAAATCAGGTTGAAAATCAGCACATAATTCAATCCGATTGCCTAATTGATTGGCCTTCAACTCTCGATTACTTTGGAGTTAATCCCCCAAATTTGGAGGGTTATCAGCCTACATAATTAGGAACAAAATTCCCAAACGGTCAACGCTTGGTCAACCATATCAAACGGTATTGAAACCGTTTTCTCCCAAACGGTTTCAAACCGTTTTCCCTTAAACGGTTCGCTGAAACCGCATAGCCAATCAAATTAAAACGATTTGGAGTAGCTATCAAAACGGTTTTGCTTGGTAATTTTCTTTGGATAAGCATCTAGGATGATGTCATCATCCCCTTCCTTCGAACAACCAAGAACAGCAACCGTTCTTGATGGAAATTGCAGCAAGAAACAAGAGTGCATCAAATTGAAGAAATCAATCAACAAAGCATAGAGAATTGATGCAATAGAATGTTTAAGGGTTTAAGTTATAAAACCCACCTCCAATTGAGCTCCAAAGCTCCAAGCTCACGCCATTAATGATGGATGAAGCTCTTGCAACTCCCCCTAGGCTCGTCCTCAAGCTTTTGATTGCAAAAGTTGGCTAGGGTTGAAGAGGAGATCGAAATAAGAAGGAATCCATAATTTATTTTCGATTTCCACCATGAAATCATGGAGAACGAAGGTCAAGGGCTTACCCAAAGGTTGGGGACGTGCTACCTGCTCCTCCATATCTCCTTGGTCGGTTTTGCAAGCAAGGGGAAGAAGAAAATCCGAAAAAGGCCTTGGTTTGGGCTTGGAAATGGCACTTTTATAAAGAAATTGATGAGAGAGAATATGCCTTATAAAAATCCAATTAATCCAAAAATTATGGCCGCCTCTTCCCCCTCAACTCCATGGATACGAGGCATATCCATTTGCCTTTAATTATCCTTCATTATCCTCAATTTAAAGAAAAGCAAATTAAGCACATTAATGCTTATTATATTAATATCCCATATGTGAGTGGAAATTACTTTTCTTTATAATAAGGTGAGTGGAATTTCACCTACTTAAGATATTTTCGTTCCTTATCTTGGCAAAGGAACGTCCATCCTTATTCAAAATCAACCCAAAACATTTTGGATGAAATCCCTTCAATTATTTTTATTCATTTTTGCCCTAAATTGAATTAGGGTTTCAATTAGGATTAAATCTTGATTATTTTAATATCAAGATTCTCTCTCCTCCATCTTAATTCAAATGAGATTCCCCTCTCATTTTATTTTCTCTACATGAAGCCAAGAAACATTAAGGACCTTATTGAAGTGGTAATTTGCATATTGAACCCTGGATTTTGGGTAAATTGCACTTTACTCCAAAACTAGGTTTTAATGCACAAGGATTGCTTTACAAGCTTAATCTTGGTGTCCAAGCTTGTGGAAACCATATCACTACATCATATTCATTTTTATGATGTCTCAACATCAGAGGAACATCTTATAATGTGCAATTTGCAAGTTAACCCCTCAACTTGGGTAATTTGCACTTTAGTCCAAAATAAGAAAACATTGCTTCAACATTGTTCAAACAGGACCAAAATTGAAACATAGGTTCCTCTTGAGACCTAATCACTTTTCAAAAGATAAGATTAAGCATATAATCATCTTTCTTAATAAAAAAACATAGGGTTAAAGCATAACCCAGGTCAGGGATGTTACAGATATAGTGATCTTGTTGTTATGGTTGATGTTTTGTACCTTTGTACCTAGTTGGCCGAACCATGGTTTAGGGTTTCCTTATTGAGAAATACCCCTTTCTCTCCTTGGTCTAGAGAAGTGAGTTTGAGCTCTAGTGATGTAGGAAATACCCCTCTCTCATTTTAGTTGAGAGGTGAGTCTACATTCTAGTTGCTTGGGCAACACCCTCCTATCACCATGGGTTTGAGAGGTGAGCTTTTGAATAGATGATGACCTATTTTGGGGTGGATCCTTGTGGTTACACGATTTGTGATAGAGGTTGTACAAAACCCCTCTCTCTTAGTTGTTGAGAGGTGATCCGATCTTCTTGATCAATTAGGGTTTGGTGCCCTTGTGCTTGAGGTTGAAGATGACCTTGTCGGGATGGGCTTGGTGCCTTGCACGTTACACCCTTAATGAGATGATGCCCGACACCTCTTTGTCTTGGGTCTTGGCCTGGCCGATATGGTTCTGTTGTGTTCAGTTGGCTTTGTGCCTGTTATGGTCCTCTTGATCCATTGATGAGCTTGTTTGAGATGCCTTGACCAAGATGACCCCTTTTACCCTAGTTGGTGTTATCCTTTGCCCTATATGGTGCCTGGTTGGGTGTTATGTCTTTAGCCGATAGGAGTGTTCTCTGGTGACGTGTTGTTGTGGGCGTTGCCCGACCCTATGTTTCTCGACTCAGGGCGTTGCGTGTTGTTGTGGTGTCGCCTGACACAACGTCGTGTGTTGCGGCTTGGATGATTAGGTAGTTGCTGCCCGTCACAAACCCTAACCCTAGCTGGAGGATGGGGCCTTGGCCGTTTTGAGCTAGTTGTGTTGCCCGACACATCGTTGCTCCATGGTTGCATGGTATGAGCTACAAGATACACATCTCCTAGATCAGTTGCACGACATACTCCATCAGATATGCTTGCATGATATCCCTTGTGCATGAATGCACCCCGTCATTGACCGTTATGTGTGGACAAGTGCTTGGCCGATAGGCCTCTAGTGAGGGGCGTTACCCTGTCTGATACCACCTGTAGTGAGGGTAGCATGCTTTCTACCTAGTAGTCCTTCTTCGTGAAATCACATCCTTATTGATAATGAACAATGGAAGTTAGTTTGCGAACCTGTGTTATGTTGGATGTTTTGCCAAGATGCTTGCTCCTGTTTATAAGGTAAAAAGCATAGATGGATGCCCATGATTTGATAGCAATAATATCATTGAAATAGTATATCCTTCATATGATTATGATCATGACATGTGCATCTGCAAACCCTAATAACATGATAAACATAAGAGCTATGACTGGTGATTTAAGTTATCTCTTTTGATGTGCATACTAACCGTGCAGGTGTATTAGATGAATTCATAGCCAGGTAAGAGCTATGAGGTATATGTGTTTGAATAACACTACATCGTGATGATCACTATTGTTCATGAGATTACATGCATCACCAGTATGATGTGTTTAGGTCTGAGGACCGGATAAAGGCTAAGTGCCTAGTTGAGGTTTTATCCTTTGATGATGAGATCATGGATTGTTGTCCCAAGTGATGATGTAAGATGATGAGAATGCCTTAAGAGGAAGTGGTTTCCTATGATAAGGGATTGAGATCTCGGGATAATGTGATGGTGGTAGTAATAAAATAACTTAATGTTATGTATGTGTTACAACTTGCTGCCTCAACAATCCACTTAAAATATATTAATTAATTACAGTGGAACATATTATGTAGTTTGCCCTGGCCATAGATCCATCATCATCAGTAGTTGGTGATGGTGAAACATGTTCTGCTGTGGGTCAACCTGGAAGCACATATTATTGAATATGTGTGGTTTCTCCTAGCCGAAATTGAGGAGGTTAGAGTGCAACTTTGGTTGTAGACTCCAGAGCACAGTTTTAGGCCCGTAGCTCGATATGTTGGAGCATGGTGAACAGGCCCATGGCTGAGGATATGTGATGAGAGAGCATAAATGCGTTCATGGCTCAAAGCACAGTGATTATGCCCGTGTCTCAGATCCTCTAGCGCCGATACCTGTACCAAGGTGGGCTAGGCAGAGGGCAGGCTGATCCTGTGGCTGAGGCCATTTAAGCATGAGACTTCGGTCCTACTTGTGTTGCACTCATGAACTGACCACGAGGTGGGGAGGTCGTGAAGTCCGGCTCTTCCATCGACCTTTTTATGCACCTGCTTGGGTTTCACAACTGAAGGTTGGATTTGAGAGGTACAACTCCCTTCCTCAGGGCATAGTAAAATGTAATCGATCCGAATAAGTGTATCTTGCTTAAAGCAAAAATACGGAACATTGTTTGAGGCCTTGCTTATATAGCTGATCTAGTTGAACTATGTAGTTGTGCGTACGATCCTTATATCTTGTGGTAAGTTCTTATAAAGCTTATCTTGTCAATCATGTTCCATAAAGAAATACTTGGTTATATGCCTCTCGGATATCTTGGTAAGCTTGATGGTAATAACAACCTTGCTCAATATGCTTCTCTTATTATATGCTTTATCAGTTATCTGTTGTTGTTGCTTTAACCTTTTTGAGGTTTTATGGTTTCAGCAGGGAGTTATGTTTCTCGCTGGGACTGTGTGTCTCACCCCGTTGGTTTTCACCCTTTTTAGGTGATCTCTCTAGGTGTGGTGGTGGTCGTGAGGTTGCGGCTGAGCAGCAAGAAGAGTAGTAGAAGGCAAGAGATGGATAAGTTGTTGTTTTGGTTGTTTTGTAGTAGAGTCCTAGAGTCATCCCTACACTCTCAGGTCCTCAGAGGTGTTTTGACATGGTTTTACGATGTTTAGTTGATGAAGCTTTATATATCCTGCTGATGGCCGGATGTGGCCCAATGTGTATGTATAAACAGGTGATGTACTCATGTGGAGACAGGACAACTACTCTTATAAGCTGTGGACACGTATCAAGGCTTGTAAATATTTATATAACCTATCTTTTTGCAGGATGAGGATCTGGATGTAATAGTTTCTTGGTTTATCTTCTTTCCAAAATCAGTTTTAATTAACCCGTGTTTTAGGTAATAGGTGGTTTATGGTGTTTTCTACACGTTTGCGTGTGGCACCTCGTTGTCTGTCGGGATGTGTCGTGTCAAGAACCTTGGGATTCTACACTGGGAACAACTGTCTTCACTTGAGGTACGGACGTTCTATCCTCCATATGTGATCTCGTGGCCATAAACTATCCAAACATGGACTATAAAGAGGGATTGTTCATGGTTACTCAGTTGAACTAAGGTACCACATGATGATCTATCCCCATCTCCAGCACTCCATCATCATGTTCTTCCCTGCTCACACCACCTCCTTGCTCACAATAAAATCACTCTCAGCATGTTCATTGTGCTCTCTAGACATATCTGCATAAGCATAAGCATGATCATATATGTTGGATGATGCAAGAACAGACACAAACCCTAGTCATATGTCCATGTAGACTCAGCAAACCTAGAGCTCTAATACCAACCAAATTGTGACACCTTGATGCCACACAAATGAGATAACTCATATAAAAACTAGCGATCAATAGCTAAACATCCACATTACTAGTAAAGTAGGTAAATAAAAATCAATTTCATATAACCATCACTTGCAGAAACATATTACAACAAGGTCACAACATGTATCATATCACATACAATATTACCTATTCACATATATTCAGTGGTATATATCAACAACCTATTACAAAATATCTATTCACATATAAAAGCCTCATATACAAGCTATAGGAGTACTTCCAAAACCATGTATCGATATACAAATCATCTATAAAACTCATCCCTCCTCATATATGAGAGTACAGGGATGGCACTAGGACTCTACTACACAACTAACATCTATCCAACTTTCTATGCCAGCTGATCTCCAAGTTGCTCTTCCTCAATAGCACGATCCTGGACATGCCGTTGATGACAACCTAAAATGATGTGGTGACCCACGAGGTGAGACCAACATCCCAGCGGGAGATATAACTCTCAACCAATGATTATTGATACAACATGATATAAAATTATGACAGATTAAGCATTATGAGAAGATTTATCTAAATGAATAATTTAAACTGATTATGTAGATTAGATGATTAAGCAACTATAACATACAAGGATAGTATCATGATTAGAAGGAATACAAAGAACATATATAACAGTTAACTTCTCTTACTGCATTATACAACAACTAAGAAGTATAAGAAAGAAGGCAATGGTAAACATACAATGTGAATCGTGTTTAATCCTAAAGAGATATACTATACAGTTGTATTACATCTTTTAATATGCTCTGGAGAGTTTGAGTCATACCACCCAAAGTCCAACTGACCATTTCTTAGTTGTAACTAGTTCCACACAAGATATAAGAAGAGTCAAACTCCTAAGATCTTCTTCCCCTCGGTCAGTATCAGTGAACACCAGAATGACATATCACTCAAACTACCAACAATGACATATAGTCAAGCTGAAATGACCTAGTTTGTCTTGGTACAGGTCATGAAACTAGACACCAGTTATGTAAAACCTTGTCCCTGAGGTAGAACCATAGTTGTCCTCAAACATATCACAAATATAAATCTTCAAGACACGACCGCATCCATTCTCACACTGAGGCATGACTGTAGCCATCCTCCATCACTTGGCATCAGAATGACAAGGACACATAGTCTCTTGCACCCCGTATACTCAATAGTAAGTGCTCCTATTTTCCCTTAGGAATACTCATTTGATCACCCAGTAAATTATTATACTAGAATATAGCTATGGCATATGGCACTACATGATTAGGGTTTCACTTTGATTAGTTATTGCCAATTGGGTGAATTAAGACTGAATCAAACAAGTGAACAAACAAAACCTAATTCATTTCTAGCAAGCATTTATATATAACAACTCAAGAAGATATAAAAATGTATGACGCATAATCCTTATTTCAACATCACAAGGCACTATTTCATTTCCACATGAGTCCATAATCATCATCACATCATCATGGGATATCAATTCCTTATCACATTACATAGAGGATATCACCTCAATTAGGGAAATCAACCATGTACAAGGTCATAAGACCATTCACATTGTTCCCTATAAGAACATCATCATATCTCCATGCCTCATAAAGTGTTATCATCATCTCCACACATTTAATACATTATCTCAAACATAATCTTACATTATGGATCATAATGTTCACAAGATAGCAATATAGGGTTACAACATCAAGAGAGAGAAAGTACTATATTATTAAGATCATTACTCAAGAAGGTAAGCAATATTTACATGATTAGGGTTTAGATTCAACAAGTTAAACCAAATTAGGGTTTCGAAAACAACAATAGAGGTAAACCCTAGTTTGTTATCATCTACAAATTACTTGGAAATGATTAGTTCAAAACTTATCATTATCAAGTCAACAACACAAGACAAACATAGGGTCCATGAATCTTCATCGACTGAAGAGATTGGGACTCGTCATCTTCATCTATAGAAGAGATGAGTTACCCCCAGCAAACACTTAGGTCAAGCTCATCAATGATGAAAGAAGCATGTATAATTAGCAACCAGAGAAAAACAATGAGAGATCTCATCGACCAAAGAGAGAGTCCAACACTCAATAAACCACAAGGTGGAACCTTGGAAACTGAAGGACATGAGGAAACTCATCGATCAAAGAAACCATCAGATATTGGTGAACAAAGAGAGTGACATCATCTTCATCGATCAAAGAGATTGGTTATCTCAGTGACCACTCAAGGAAATCCATTATTGGTGACCCAAATAACATAAAAATATCAACGTCCGCATAAACTAAATCTTGAATCCATTAAGAGAGGGAAAAACATATCAACTAGAAGATCAATAGGTTGATCATAATCATGAAACCAAAAACCATCAAGGAGTAAAACTCAATAAGAATATCATCAGCAAATCCCTAAATTCGACCATCACTATGAGGGAAAAAAAACCATGATTATGAGAGAGAATAACCACCATTTAGAACATCCATGTAAGGATCAAAACCTCTGTCATCAACAAGATCTTGTGCATAGAGATTAGAGTTTACCCAAGAGGTATTATCTACTCGAGATCACTGTGTAAATACAAATCATAGATCATATATATTATCATCATACATGGAACCACATTTTAGGGTAGATTAATTTCATGCAAGGTAAATGTAACAATAATCAAGGAGCAAGTTATATAACTCACCTCAAAGATGATGAGCATCTCTAATAGAAAGGAAACTCCAAGGAAAAAGAGAGAAAACCCTAGCTTGGTCACAACTTTGTCCAATCTAGCATCACCTACAAGAAGAAACAAAACCCTAGGTCAAAGGAAGCACAAGATAGAGAAAACCCTAGGTATGATTTCAAAGGAGCGAAGCTCTTCATGCTCAACTCAAGCACTACCATGGAGAACCATGGATTCAGACAAGAAGAGAAAGAAGAAGAGAGTAGGGTAGAGAAAATGAAGATCAAGAGAGGTAGATCACTTACCAAGATCAAGAAGAAGCAAATATCAACAACTTATCTACAAGGAAGGTTTACTCCAAACCCTAGCTCAACATGCAAGATGATCGAACACTTCTCCAAGATTAAGCACCACCTTCACCACCAAGAACAAAAGGGACGAGCTCCAAGCAAGAAGAGAGAAAGAAAGGATGCAAAGGGTTTAGTTGCAAGCAAAGAGATGGGTTTATATAGACGAGGGTTGGAGAGACAGAAGGGAAGTTAGGTGTCATGCAAACATATGCCACTTGTCCAGCAAAACTCGCCATGCATGCACCAAATAAAACATCATCAACCACAAAGAGAGAAGGAAAATCCATCAGTCACATAAAACTCACCCTAGGGTTTCTTGGATCATCGACTGCCAAGACCACTAGATACACCTCAAACATCATCAACCATAGAGAAAATGGTTAGGGAGTAACTTGGCGCTCGCTAAAAACAAAGCTCATTGGTTAACACATAAGTCAAGGTCAACCATCCATATAGGGTATCAAACAAAATCCTAAAACTCGATATGAGATGACACCTCATAAAACCAAGGTACAACAAGGATTGGGGGAGCCACTATCTTTAACAGGATGCCAAACATGTGACAAACAACAAGCATGTGACAAATTGCAAGATAAACCCTAGAAATGGGTCAATTGCAATTAGGTCCAAGATAAGCACAAATAAGCGGAGCTAGCTCAAATAACATACAAACTGGACTGAAAACATAAGCATGTCACATGTTATCAGATCACATAACAAGGATATAATAAGGTTTTAAGCATCTCATTATGCAAAGAAAGAACGATCAACCAGAAAGCTAGGTCAGGGGTCTCACACATCAATCTCGATAAATATCCTTTTATGAAGCCTGATTGGGTTGGTGATATTAGTTTTCAATATGTTGGGAGACCTTTTGAAAAATCCAATGACATGTCTCATGAGGAAATTTTGTAGGTACTAGTCGAATCAAATTCATGAAATAGACTCATGTGATCCTGATCATTAAGGAGAAAAAACCTACATAAAATCTAGTATCATTCCAACACGACCGATTAAAAACATATGACCACTTCCAATTTCAAAGCCAAATACCAAATAAGCCCCAATTTGTAATAAGAATTGAAGAATTCTCAACTCGTGACGACAATAGAAAATATATGTACCGAACAATCTTCATCCTCGTCATCAAGATCCATGTTAGAGGAAAATTTTTACAATCATGATTTTTGATCTATCATCACTTCCTTAACGAGAGATCTTGAGAAATTAGGAAAAAATATGCAGACTTGATTCCTGGATGGGGAACCCTACTCCCTCTTATGTCACCCACATACTAAAATCCATTTAGTTGCAATGTCCAAGTTTTGATCCATGGAATGATGATGAAAACATACTACATATGTGTAAGAATAAGTAGTCAGATGTTAAATAAGTCTCATGGGGCAACTTAAAATGAATATTGTTTGAGTGATTCGTTAGGATGCACATGCCAACCATTCACATAACCCGCTTAATGTTTTTCATTGAATCCTATGCATTCACCTTTATCCCTAGCTACTCAAGGGGAATTCTTGTTCTCTTATTTTGAAGAAAATATAAATGACTCAAGAATGTCAAATCTAAGCCCTTTATCATACAAGGGAAATAAATATTCATTCTTTAATATATTCGAGCATTTCCATGTAAGACCCCTAACCTGGATTAGTTCTTAATTGTGCTTGATTTGATTAATAATATATTTGAACCTTAATCTAACCTATTGTGATGCTTTAATAACATGTGACATGGTTATGTTTTTAGTTTGGTCCTGTTTGGTTGATGTTTGAGCAAGTTATGCTTGTTTTCGACCAAATTGCAATTTACCCACACTACAGGAAAATATAACAATAACGATGGAAAATGTCTGTCGTAATGGGATAAAAAGTGGTCTTTATATCTATTAAGGATGGAAAAAATCAGTCGTCACATGTCGTCGTTATTGGTCTTGCCGTTATTACCTGTGACGACAAAAAAATTCATTCCATCGTTATTATCAACAACGACAGATAATTGATGTTATCGCTAATGGATATAACATAAACTTAAACTGGTTGTCATAGTTGGTGATCATGACAACATATTTCTATCGTAAATACCAATAATGACAAATTTATAAGTACTCTCATCAAGGTTTTTTGCGATGAAAAAATTCCGTCGTAAATAGTTATAACGATACATAATATTTTTATATAATTTAAAAAATTGATGTATGATATATTATATAACATTATTTCTTAACAATATCCATACAATGTACACAATTGAACAAATCATGAAAAATTCACAAACTCTTTCCTTTATTGTATTGAACAAAATGTTGATGTACATAGTGGAGGACGCGAGCCTTTACCACCTTGAACAAATTACCAAATACAATATAAAAAAAACTTCATTTGTTACTATACAACTTATACAACTATAGATTATGTCCATATCCAAACTCTCAAGCCTAGGTTGCACCCTGTGCGCAAGTAGAGCAATGAATGTACATTTTTGAAGTTCGTATTTTGTGGAGCAAAGTGATGAAGGTAGGACATGGGACAACTATGTTTTCCATCTCCTTGACTATGCATGAGATTCTCATAAGTTATAAGAAGCAGGATGAGTGTGGACAACTTCGATATAACTTTCATGTATTTCTTAGAATAAAAAATCTTTTAGATGAGCATCCTCTTGTGCAACCTGAATTAACAAAATTTTGACAATATATTAAATAACACAAAAGACTAAACTTCAAGCATATAATATATGGCTAAACACTCAGGGTAATAAGGCTTTGTTTGACTAATCAATTTAGTTTGAGAGATTATGAAAGGATGTCTTGATATTATCCCAAAGGTTATTGTAGAAGTCCATACAAACTTGCATCCTGTTAGCCTCATCAATCCCCTCATCGATGTGTATAAATAGCTGGCAGTCTAGAGAGTGTTGAGTTATAGGCAGTAGGTAGTCAATGTGTAATATTGTAGTGAACTATATCAAAATTTTAAAATTCATGTGTTTATAGGCTGGTGGAGAAATTTTGGTTGTGATCGCCGAAGGTGAGCATTCAGCAGACAGAGCACCTAGTAAGTGAAAATCCTTCTAGTGAGGATTCCATCTACAACCAAGATGCCATTGAACTGTATGGTGGTAGATAAGATCAAACATAAACAGTTGATATATTTAAGGTACTTGAGAAGCCTTGTTCATCAGAAAGATGTTGTAACTAGAAGATTTATAACCTTTGTATATAAGAAACCAATCACAAACACTCGTTTTAGAAGATTTCCAACAACATGAGTGAGGGGCTCCGATATCTCTAAAGTGTTTGTTTTTATCTGCACATACCGAGAAAGATAATTTTAAGTATTGGAAGATTAGCACCATTATAGGTTGATATCGCTGTAAACATTAAAGGACTAATAAAAAACTCAGCAAAGAAGATATGTGCAGACAAAATTTTGTTCTAAGTTACATATTTCTACAAGCACATTATAACTATAAATTTGTTTGGCACATTTATGCCAACATGCCAAGATTACAACTTACAAAATAATTAAATGAATACTGACTTGTTAATGGAAACTGATTCTTATTCTTTTTGTTTGAGAACATAATTTTAAGTTGCATAATTCAGATTATTTACCTCAAATGTATGGTGATGATTCTTCACAGAAATTTCTCTGAAGTTGTTAAACGTCATCTATCACAATGACAACAATAATGATTTGTTACATAGTGATGAAATTGAAGCAATATCTAAGGAGTAACATCTTGTGCATTTTTCTCAAATGGAGTTTGTTAATTTGTACAATATATTTATATATTTACATGGTCTAAATCAATCGCTTAGAGCATGATTCATATATGTAATCATGATTTTTCTGAGTATGGACTTCAGCTTTGCAGCCTAGATCACTCAATCACTTACAAAGGCACACCAACTAGTTGTCTATGACGAGTCACTCGACCTTGTAAGTCAAATCATTGTGAAGCCCAATAGTAGTCATCCATCTAGGTGTTATCAAATTCTACTGATTTAGATTTTAATTGTTAACAGAACAAACATTGAGCTGCGCAATAAGTGTTTGACTAACTTGGCCATTACGGGTATGGATATGATCGTATCCACACCAAATTAAATAAGATTTGTAAACACTTGCGCAAGGATGGAGAGCCACTAAGGAAATCTAAATAACGTGTTGACCCATCTTGAAGTTATTAAAGCAACTCTTGCTATGATTTTTGTTTACCATTTTTGGGAGAGATCATATTAGAGTAAGCAACTTTAGAGTACAATTTGCTGAACTTATGTGGCACTGGTACCACTATTTGAATTTAAACAACACATCAGTATCCATAGGATGAAATAAACAACCGAGAACAATTTTTAACAACTCCCATGTCACATACATATCGTGAGAAGCATGCATGCTACTGGACTCACAATGATGACAGACAATTCTTAGTTAGAACAGACTATTGACTGGGGAAATTAGGAAACACAGAGCACCAGGCAGAACAAATGTTAGCAATAATTATAGGTTATGAACATTGAGATTATCATTGACTCAAACTCTTTCACTACAAATAAGTTGTGAAATAATATATTGCATCATTGTAGCTCAGTAGATGAATCCAGAATGATAAGAACTTAAAACTAAGATAACGATGTTGTTGTACCATGCAAGAAGTATTGCACCATTTGGCAGCACACAACCTTCCACGACGGTGAATGCACTTGATATCGTAATACCACATGCACGCAGCAAGGGATCAGAGTTGTATCTGCTGTTTGATAAAGCCTGATGCATGAAGTAAATATAAGCCACATTATAAACTGCACCCAAATGTATAGACTGCAAACTAAAAAATAGAGATTATATACATCACCTAAAACTTTCATTCGTTCTTGAGGCTTCTGCCTCGACTTCTCAACAAGGCAAGATCTTTGCAACACGGTCAAAGATTTGGTATATCTTTGCAAAGGAAGAAGGCTTCATAGTTGGAACATTCATTTAAAAAAGCATTCATATATCAAAGAAAATCGAACTGGAATTAGTTTTTTGTGACCTAAGAAACTGCGCTAACCTCGATGGGGAAATAAGTTGGACGTCTTGGCCTTCCAACATTCACACAAGGAAGATTATCTAAATATTCTAAATGAATCCGATGTTTGTTTATAAAGTATTGAGTCACAGTAATTTTCTCCACATCGTGTTCAACATTGACCCTTCCCCTGCCGAGCACAAATCTATAAAGGAAAATGATCACGCCCAAAAGTCAAATAGCATTCACCAATTGCCAAGTTCTGACTTTTGAAAGGAAAGAAAAAAACACTCTGTATTGAAATTACCAATGTAAAAAGCCATTCATTACCTTTGTTGGTTGCATGGCAGCTTGCTCAAACACATTATCTTGAATTCCATATTCTTGGGTCTGCTAACAATTCTGAGATTTTTCAGCACTCTTTTGGCCTGAATGTGAAAAGGAGACAGATCAAACTATATACAACACTAGAATACCCTTTATGAATGATATGAGATTATATGACATGGAGCTTACTTACTTTAACCCAGTCGATTTCAGATGGATGCCGAGTATTTTGGTTTTCTATCAGAAAATCAATGAGTGGATCAGGTCTGACGATCATTGTGGTCGAGACGTCTACAACATGTAAATGGGTAATACCGTTCACCTTTTATAAAATTGGGTGTTATATCAGAGCAAAAACATGAATAACAGCTTTATTCACAACGGACAGTAAATTGGAGCGGAATATATTAGTGTGTCCCTGACTCCCTGGCACTTACCCATGTTTAAGGAGAGACCGTCTTGGGTTGTTCTAAAACTTGAATGGAACCCTCTGCATCCCATTACACCACCACCCAAACTGGAAAAATTATTTGGATCATCCCTAAAGAAAGACTAGCGAACAATAAGGCAGCCCCTAGACAGACAAACAAACGTTGTTGATATAGCAAGTAAGCACGAAAGGAGAACAAAAAAAGTGGAGGATCCACAATCATTAATGAGAAGAATGAAATCCACAAACTCCTTGGCAGAACACTGTCTGAGGATGATGTCAACCATTTCATGTGGATCCATGGAACATTGATAACTTGGTCAAGGGCAGCCACTACCTGTAGAAAGTACCCTGACATATTCTAATACATTTAATAAATGTCCACTGTCATTGAGCCCAAACTCTCAAGACTTTCAACTTAGTCATTTTGTCCAATGTCAAGCCGCAAATAATAAACTCCATGCCATGAAAATAAAGATCTGATCATAAATCATTTCAAAAAACATATGATCCTCGACACAACTATCTTTGGAAGAATGATAAGACACACAAGGTGTTGGGTTTTGGAGGAGGCAGAGAAGCAGTGGAAACAAAAATTTTTCTCCCCAAACCCGGAACAAAAGGAATCGCGTCAACATCTATATAATAGGAAAGATGGTTTGTGAATCATACCTTGTCCCAAGGCTTGCTCGACGACAATACCACGCGCCTTGCGCGGTCTTCACCTCCGGTCTTGGACGGTGTCTGTGCAGCTCGTGGTCGCACCGGGACTGAAGACTCCTCCTCCTACCGGACTGTCAGATGACAGTTGTCCTCCTGAGCGGCAGTGACCTCCCGCCTCTGAAGTAGTCCACACGGACCACCCGGAACTCCACTCTCCTTGTCCCACAAGGAAGTGGAAGGAGTCGCACCCTCCTGTTGACGTACTAGTCGCCAACACACTCTCCTGCTGTCAATTGAAACTGCAGTTGTCCTTCCCTTGCTGCACCTCCCTTTGCGGGAAGCACTTGCTCATGCTCTCTCTCGGTTACCAAAACCAGAGAGAACGACAACTTTGCAGAGCAATCAACTTGCACTGAGTTGTATTTTGAGAAGCCCCCAATACCCCTATATATATAGGCGGGTCATGGGACAGGGTTCTCTGTGCCCGGCAATACGGGACTAAAGCAGGAGTAGAAGGGTTCAAGATTTTCCACAAAAAGCAACCATCTCGCAACCTGAACCGATCGATTCACAAGTGAACCGGTCGGTTGGGGACCTGAACCGATCGGTTCACCACTGAACCGATCGTTTGGGACCCTTGAACCGATCGGTTCACTCATGAACCGGTCGGTTGGGGTTCCTGGTTGGTTCCCGATTGACTTTCCTTCTTTTGTTTCCAATCGGTATCGAATACCAATCCTATTTCCAATCAAATTGGACAATTGAAACGAAAGGAAAATTCTCACCAATCCTACTTTCCCAAGTTGCTCAATTGCACCAGTTGAACCGATCGGTTCAACACTTGAACCGATCGTTTGACTCTGTGCATGAGCCGATCGGTTCAATAATTGAGCCGACCGGTTCAGCAACCTCAGCTGACCGGTTCATCACATGAACCGATCGGTTGGGAATGCAGATTGTGCAGAATCAGTCAAATGCGATTTCAATCAATCCGATACTCCAATCAATGCGTTCAACACCTTGAACATTATGATATTGAGCTATCGATTAATTGAGTGTTTAATTGAACTACTAAACTCCTTTAGTAATCAATCTAAACATTGCTTGTGGACAAAACTCCTCTTCCAGGTTAAATCCTATGTGTGTGACCCTGCAGGTCCATTTCACGTTGGCAGTGAAAGTCCATAACACTTATGACTTCACAAGCAAAGAGCGGTGCCTAGTCACACATCATTGCTACCCAAGTGAAAGTAGAAAATTGGAGAACAACTTTCATCCTACAATCCGTGAATGGTGTTACAGTGAATGTATAATTCCTTTGTCACTGATATCCAGAATGAACTCGAGGCATGGAACAATCATCCTGTCAATGTTCATTCATTTCCTTGATCTCAGAGTAGACCGAGTGAGATGTGTATGACATCAATATCACATATTGATTCACACGTGCATGCGCATGCCTTTCTCAATCCTACTCATCAAGTGGCCAAAGATATCAAACTCCCTTAGGAGGGACAAATCCCATATATATCACTCACCCCTCAAAATCCCCATGTGTCAAAGCCACCCAATCATCACCTTTATAACAATCCATGTTTCAGGACTGCGTTTGATGATGTCAAAGTGTACCCAACGACATGTGTTGAGTGTAGTGATTTCAGGTCTAAGAATCACACTCACCACCATCACTGTGAGAGCTGACTGTGACTACCAAGTCATGGTTCCATGTGTCACTCTCACGGTGGGTCTGTCTGGTACCTTGTTCTCCAACAAGTACCTATGTGGTTGGTTTGATATCACCATATCATGACTAATGAGATTTTGTCATCAACCAACACACAATCTAGTCTTTAGTGTTATTGATGTCTATGGTTATTTCCACAATAACAACTGACTAGGGACTAAACAAGAAAGAATACTCTTAGCATCTGTATGATCTCATCATTTAGGTCCTTAACCTAAAAGCATACGTCATTGAGTAAAACAATCTTTAGACATCTATCATGTTACACCATCATCTCAGAAACAGTTTAAACATATAGATTGGAAATTGCCTTTATTATTATTCAAATCATTTACAAAGTATCCCATTACAATCATCATATGACTTGCTCTATGGGCATACATACCAACAGACTCCCACTTGCACTTAGAGCCAGTCACCAAGGAAACACAGTCCTTGTGATCTAGCATGACCATCATGCTTCTGCTGAGAAAGGGCCTTAGTTAGTGGATCAACTATGTTGTCTTCAGTTGGTACTTTGCAAATCTTCACATCTCCTCACTGTACGATCTCTCGTATGAGATGGAAGCGCCGCAGTATGTGCTTGGACCACTGATGTGATCTGGGCTCCTTAGCTTGTGCAATAGCTCCATTATTGTCACAATAAAGCTCAATTGCATCACAGCTACTGGGAACTACACCAAGTTTAGAAATGAACTTCCTCATCCCACAACCTCCTTTGTTGCATGCGAAGCAGCAATATACTCGGCCTCTGTAGTAGAATCAGCAACTGTTTCTTGCTTGGAACTCTTCCAGCTCACAACTCCATTATTAAGGCAAAACACAAATCCTGACTGCGATCTGTAATCATCTTTATCGGTTTGGAAGCTTGCATCGGTGTAACCCTTTACAACCAGCTCTTCCTCACCGCCGTATACAAGAAACTGATCCTTAGTCCTTCGCAAGTACTTGAGGATGTTCTTCACGGCTGTCCAGTGAGCATCCCCGGGATCTGACTGGTACCTGCTCGTCATGCTGAGAGCATACGAGACATCTGGGCGTGTGCACAACATAGCGTACATGATGGATCCGATGGCTGATGCATATGGGATCCCATTCATACGCTCCCTCTCTTCACAAGATTGGGGACATTGAGCTCTAGAGACGGTAACTCCATGTAGCATAGGGACGTTGCCTCTCTTTGAGTTCTCCATGCTGAACCGCTTCAGCACCTTGTCAATGTACGTGCTCTGACTTAGTCCGAGAAGCCTTCTAGATCTATCTCTATAGATCTTAATTCCTAGAATATAGGATGCTTCTCCTAAGTCCTTCATTGAGAAAGTTTTCCCAAGCCAAGTCTTTACCTTCTCTAAGGCCAAGACATCATTCCCCATCAAAAGTATGTCATCCACATACAATATGAGGAATGTGGTCTAGCTCCCACTAACCTTCTTGTACACACAAGGTTCATCTTCATTTTGAATGAAGCCAAACACTTTGACTTCTTCATCAAATCAAAGATTCCAACTCTGAGATGCTTGCTTCAATCCATAGATTGACCTTTGCAGTTTACAGACTTTATTGGCATTCTTTGGATCTACAAAACCTTCAGGCTGTGTCATATACACATCCTCATGAATATTCCCGTTAAGGAATGCAGTTTTAACATCCATCTTCCAAATCTCATAGTCATAGTAAGCTGCAATAGCAAGCATGATCCTGATGGACTTAATCATGGCAACTGGAGAAAAGGTTTCATCATAGTCAACACCTTGAATTTGTTGAAAACCCTTTGCAACCAATCTACCTTTATAAGTTTGCACATTGCCATCCATGTCGGTCTTTTTCTTGAAGACCCACTTGCACCCTATGGGTTTTACCCCTTCGGGTGGTTCCACCAAAGTCCATACTTTGTTGGAGTACATGGATTCCATCTCGGATCTCATGGCTTCTAGACATTTCTCAGAATCTGGTCCCTCCATAGCCTCTACGTAGGTAGTTGGATCATCATCTATGATCAACTCTCCACCTTCCTGAGTTACAAGGTATCCAAACCTCTCAGGTTCAAGGAGAGTTCTACTAGATCTACGAGGTCCTTGTGTTACCTGAGGAGACTGAGATTCCACAACACCTTGTGAATCTACATTTTCCTCTGGTACATCTACCGGTTCAATGTTTTCTTGTTGGGCTTGAACCTCTTCAAGCTCTACTTTCCTCCCACTATTTCCTTTGGAAATAAATTCCCTCTCTCGGAATACAGCATCCCTGGCAACAAACACTTTGTTGTCAGTAGGGTGGTACAAGTAATATCCCCTCGTTTCCTTGGGGTATCCAACAAAATAACATTTATCGGATTTGGGTCCAAGCTTATCAGGAAACATTTTCCTAACGTAAGCCTCACAGCCCCAAATCTTCATAAAAGACAAAACAAGACGATTCCCATACCATATCTCATATGGTGTCTTTTGAACCGATTTAGATGGCACACGGTTAAGTGTAAACATGGCATTTTCAAGAGCATGACCCCAGAAAGAAATTGGAAGATCAGCAAAACTCATCATTGATCGCACCATATCTAACAATGTGCGATTCCTTCTTTCAGACACACCATTATGCTGTGGTGTTCCAGGCGGAGTCCATTGTGATACAATACCACGGGCTCACAGAAGGTCCTCAAACTCCTGGCTCAAGTATTCTCCACCTCGATCGGAACGAAGTGCCTTAATACTTTTACCAAGCTGGTTCTGTACTTCATTCATGAAATCCTTGAACCTTTCAAGGGTTTCTGACTTATGCTTCATCAGGTACACATAGCCATACCTACTGAAATCATCAGTGAAGGTAATCAAGTACTGATACCCATTTCTGGCATTAGTTCTAAAAGGCCCACATACATCAGTATGTATGAGTCCTAATAGATCACTAGCTCTCTCACCTTTACCTGAAAAGGGAGTCTTGGTCATCTTGCCCAACAAACAAGATTCACATGTCTCTATTGATTCATAATCAAAAGAGTCTAGATAACCATCTTTATGGAGTCTAGAAATGCGCTTCTCATTTATGTGCCCTAGACGACAATGCCAGAGATATGTTTTGTTTGAGTCGTTGAGTTTTTGCCTTTTGGTGTTTACGTTGTATACACTTGTCTCCAAGTCTATCAAGTATAGACCATAAGACATAGGGGCACTTCCATAAAAGATCCCATCTTTAGAAATGGAACACTTTCCATTCTTAATAAGAAATTCAAATCCATCTTTGTCCAAACAAGAGACGGAAATGATATTCCTATTTATGGCAGGTACATAATAGCAATTCTTCAACTCTATTATTAGCCCACTAGGTAGAGTTAACTCATAGGTTCCTACGGCACTGGAGGCAACTCTTGCCCCATTAGCTACACATAGTTCAACCTCGCCTTCCCCAAAGGCCTACTTCTCTTAAGATCCTTCACATTTGAACAAATGTGAGATCCGCATCCGGTATCAAGTACCCATGACGAAGAAGTAGTAAAGTTAATCTCTATCACGTATACACCAGAAGTAGAGATCTCTATCTCCGACTTCTTCTTCCATTGTCCCTTCCATCCTCTCCATGTAGAAGAAATTGGTTTGGCGAGAGAACACTTCTCTCCTTTACCTACTTTCTTCTTCACCAACGCATTAAGCGTACATAGAGTGGATTCTAATGCTCCTGGTATATCCGGATTGTGCAGAACACTTCTCACAGTCCTCAACCAGTTATGGAATTTATTCTCAAATAATTTGCCCATTTTAAAAGATGATTCTTTTTCCATTCTACAAGAGAAAATTTGCATTTGTCAAAATCCTTTTGATTTGATTTGAATAAAATTTTGACGATAGTTAATTAGGCCTTTAATTAATTACCGCTCCCATTATTTTGACTCAAATTGATAGCCCTCACCATCAATTCGGAAGATTGCAGCGTACAATCTTCTAGTGGGTCAAGATCCTGAAATCCTCTGAGCCATGGACCAGCTAGGGCTATCACCCACAACTCAGGTCTCTCAGGTAGGCAACTCTTGCCAATTGCATCATATGCAACTCTTGAAATATGTCATATGCAACTCCTTGCCATGATCATCTCCATGCCTCAAGGTACTAGATCCCATCTAGATCACCTTGTTAAGTCCGACCCAAAGCCAACACGATGAATGTGCACCCTGCTAGGGCAGACCCACACATTCATCCTTCACGCTTCCACGAGATAGACGGTGCACCACGCTAGGGCGTGCCCACACTTGGTCGATCAAGCTTTTCACGTGTGTCGCATTTGGACGGCATCTAAAACTTAATATTTAATGAGGGATTTGGTTTTTATATACATATACATATCCAATCACCACAATATATAGTACGTATCATATACATGCTATATCCCACAGAAAACATGCATAAACGATAAAAAGCAATGATTATGGCCATCCTATTTGTGATTCCTCGAGCCAAGAGGAATCACGATCATCTAGGTCTACATCACATGCAACCTGTACAAGATGAAATCTGTGCCTGCCTTTCTGGGTTTGATCAGCTCATCTCCACGACTGATCGTCTCGCCATCAGGTTGGTTGTTCGGGTGCCACCAGCCGATCTACTGGTGCCTCCAGCCGATCGGTACACCGGTCATCGTGCATCTCCTCAGGTCGCCACCCGCTCATCTCGTTCCTCGAACCGGCCTTCTGGATCACCAACCGATCGGTTCACTCCTTGAACCGATCGTCTTCAGGTTGTCCGCCGTTCTTTGACATAACAGGAAATAAAATCTATCCTATTTACATTTGAATTGTGAAACCCCGAGTTACATTCGGGGGGAGAAAAAGTAGGAAAAGAATTCTCGAATTATTTCGAGTTACATCAGGAAAAAGAGAAAGGGAATCGGTGCGCAGACCGAGATGCAAGCAACCACACAAACAACCATACACAGATATAGGGGTTTATAGGCCATAATCATGCTACACATCCACCAAAAAACTCATTTAAGGGCGACGCGTATCGAGTGCATTAATATTACATATCATATATGTATATTAGGGATTTGTGGATTGGACATGTATAAAGCCGATATTATTCGCATCGCATGCAATAAATAAAGGCGACAAACCAAAATCGATCATATCGATAATCCTAAAATATAGAGAGGTTAACCTGGATCTGATACCACTGTTGGGTTTTGGAGGAGGCAGAGAAGCAGCGGAAACAAAAATTTTTCTCCCCAAACCCGGAACAAAAGGAATCGCGTCAACATCTATATAATAGGAAAGATGGTTTGTGAATCATACCTTGTCCCGAGGCTTGCTCGGCGACAATACCACGCGCCTTGCGCGGTCTTCACCTCCGGTCTTGGACGGTGTCTGTGCAGCTCCTGGTCGCACCGGGACTGAAGACTCCTCCTCCTACCAGACTGTCAGATGACAGTTGTCCTCCTGAGCGGCAGTGACCTCCCGCCTCTGAAGTAGTCCACACGGACCACCCGAAACTCCACTCTCCTTGTCCCACAAGGAAGTAGAAGGAGTCACACCCTCCTGTTGACGTACTAGTCGCCAACACACTGTCCTGCTATCAATTGCAACTGCAGTTGTCCTTCCCTTGCTGCACCTCCCTTTGCGGGAAGCACTTGCTCAGGCTCTCTCTCGGTTACCAAAACCAGAGAGAACGACAACTTTGCAGAGCAATCAACTTGCACTGAGTTGTACTTTGAGAAGCCCCCAATACCCCTATATATATAGGCGGGTCATGGGACAGGGTTCTCTGTGCCCGGCAATACGGGACTAAAGCAGGAGTAGAAGGGTTCGAGATTTTCCACAAAAAGCAACCATCTCGCAACCTGAACCGATCGGTTCACAAGTGAACCGTCGGTTGGGGACCTGAATCGATCGGTTCACTACTGAACCGATCGGTTCACCACTGAACCGATCATTTGGGACCCTTGAACCGATCGGTTCACTCATGAACCGGTTGGTTGGGGTTCCAGGTTTGTTCCCAATTGACTTTCCTTCTTTTGTTTCCAATCGGTATCGAATACCAATCCTATTTCCAATCAAATTGGACAATTGAAACGAAAGGAAAATTCTCACCAATCCTACTTTCCCAAGTTGCTCGATTGCACCAGTTGAACCGATCGGTTCAACACTTGAACCGGTCGTTTGACTCTGTGCATGAGCCGATCGGTTCAACAATTGAGCCGACCGGTTCATCACATGAACCGATCGGTTGGGAATGCAGATTGTGCAGAATCAGTCAAATGCGATTTCAATCAATCTGATACTCCAATCAATGCGTCCAACACCTTGAACATTATGATATTGAGCTATCGATTAATTGAGTGTTTAATTGAACTACTAAACTCCTTTAGTAATCAATCTAAACATTGCTTGTGGACAAAACTCCTCTTCCAGGTTAAATCCTATGTGTGTGACCCTGCAGGTCCATTTCACGTTGGCAGTGAAAGTCCATAACACTTATGACTTCACAAGCAAAGAGCGGTGCCTAGTCACACATCATTGCTACCCAAGTGAAAGTAGAAAATTGGAGAACAACTTTCATCCTACAATCTGTGAATGGTGTTACAGTGAATGTATAATTCCTTTGTCACTGATATCCAGAATGAACTCGAGGCATGGAACAGTCATCCTGTCAATGTTCATTCATTTCCTTGATCTCAGAGTAGACCGAGTGAGATGTGTATGGCATCAATATCACATATTGATTCACACGTGCATGCGCATGCCTTTCTCAATCCTACTCATCAAGTGGCGAGAGATATCAAACTCCCTTAGGAGGGACAAATCCCATATCTATCACTCACCCCTCAAAAGCCCCATGTGTCAAAGCCACCCAATCATCACCTTTATAACAATCCATGTTTCAGGACTGCGTTTGATGATGTCAAAGTGTACCCAACGACATGTGTTGAGTGTAGTGATTTCAGGTCTAAGAATCACACTCACCACCATCACTGTGAGAGCTGACTATGACTACCAAGGCATGGTTCCATGTGTCACTCTCACGGTGGGTCTGTCCGGTACCTTGTTCTCCAACAAGTACCTATGTGCTTGGTTTGATATCACCATATCATGACTAATGAGATTATGTCATCAAACAACACACAATCTAGTCTTTAGTGTTATTGATGTCTATGGTTATTTCCACAATAACAACCGACTAGGGACTAAACAAGAAAGAATACTCTTAGCATCTGTATGATCTCATCGTTTAGGTCCTTAACCTAAAAGCATACGTCATTGAGTAAAACAATCTTTAGACATCTATCATGTTACACCATCATCTCAGAAACAGTTTAAACATATAGATTGGAAATTGCCTTTATTATTATTCAAATCATTTACAAAGTATCCCATTACAATCATCATATGACTTGCTCTATGGGCATACATACCAACACAAGGTTCAAGACAAAATAAGAAACTGCATTAACTTCAGAAAGCATCAATTGTTCTCATAGTACCACTATATTTTGTTCACAAAGGGGGGAAAGCACATCTAACACAATACATATAAAGATAAATATTTGAATGTTCTTCCTTCATTGGTATTGAAACATTTCAAGAGCCTCAAATGCCAGTTTAACCAGATTAACGAATCCAGATGGATAAACAACACCACCGCTGCTATGCCTACATGATACTAGTAAAGCATTAGTTTCAAGAAAGTTATGACATATTTTTATATGCATCATAAAGAAAACAATACAAAAAAGCCTCATCCATTGCTGAACTGACCTCATAATTAATTTAAGATATCATTTTCTGAAATAGATGGAGAAGAGGCATAACCACCATCATCCTCACTAAAGTCTAGAAGTTCTTGAAATTTCTGATTGCTGACTATCCTGTGTAGTACATTTTCCACATTCTCCAAACATTTTTTTGTGGCACGCTTTTCATCTTCAGCTACTTTAAGAGCTTGCTCTTGAACTTTCAAAGCTTCTTCCTTGTCTTTCAATGCCTAGTATTTTGCTTTAAGTTCATCAAGTCAGGAACTTTTTGTTTTGTATGGCCCTCTAATATATCTTGGATTTACACCTCCACCATAACCAGATATGTACTTCTTAGTCTTTGATTCACCATAGACATTTTCCGCAACCTCAATCGGACGAAGAGATGAATCATCTTGTTGGATGCTTATGATTTTTTCCTATAACAAAAAATATATTCATAAGAAATAGATAAACAATATTATGTATTTGCATGCTTACATGAACGTGGAATGACTCCATAGTAGCTAAAGTATCACCCTTCTTGTGTCTTTAAAAGTACATTGTTGCCAAGTCAGGTGGGTTCCCATCTTTTCCTCCCTGTAGTATTACCAACATTAAATATATGCATATCTAAAGACACACAAAATGATCAAAAGTAATAACATATATGAACAACCTATTGCCATGATATTTCTCTAAGAGGCATGCTACCCGTGCGATGAAGTAACTTCTTGTTCATCCCTTCTCTATTTTTAGAGTTTCTCTTACTTGATGCCTAAAGTTGATATAAGGTCCACATTGATAGAAGAAAAAAAGTTAGGAATTTAAGTACAAGTAACTTGAATTGATGTAAAGGTTCATAATTTATTAGGTTACCATGAACTTTTCACTATGAAAAATCTCTTTTACAAGCCATTCCCAGTCACTGTCAACTTCAATAGCCATAGGTTTCTTTAGTAGTTGTTGTTGCATGTCCATTCCCTTTACTGTTTGATGCATTGACGCCCTCCACTTTATCCATAATTCTTTCAAATGTTTTAGAGTGAGAGCTTTATAATCTTCCATGTTGTTGTTTGAGAATTTGTCCTAATACATGTTTAATACCACAAGGACATTAATAAAACATGAATGTCTACCAAATGAAGATAACAATAAGGTTATGAAGAGTTACCACAACTGCAGCCCACATGTGATCTTTTTGTCTATCGGTAACATCATTCCATGAATGCACTTTTATTGGACAGATGTTACGATCACAAACAATTCTTCCCAAATGTCTACTCCAGACCTTGTGATTTTTTCCAACAGGGCGACCTAAATAGAAGGTAATATCTAACTTGGCGCCTTCTCTTAGTCTAGCCACTTTTTTTACATTTGTTACGTCCTCGGCGTCTGAGTGCCTTTTCAACAACATTGGCTGTAATCAATAAAGTAACAAGAAGCATTCAGATAATATTGTATCAAAAACAAATAGTGTATGTATTTATGAAACACATGGACACAAGAAACACATAGCCTTTCAAGCACTACAAAACACAAATGAGACATAACCAATGATACATATGAAAATTGCTGAAAAAAATCAGTTGCCTATAAACACTATATATCATAGGTCAATCATCTAATATATATAAAATAGAGTACTTATGATAAAGGAAATTGATCATACACATTGATTCATCATTGATGGTATGAGAGGGTATCACTTCAGTATCCATATACTCATCTTGTTCAGTAGGATCTTC
This sequence comes from Alisma plantago-aquatica, assembly GCA_963693085.1. NCBI lineage: Eukaryota > Viridiplantae > Streptophyta > Magnoliopsida > Alismatales > Alismataceae > Alisma > Alisma plantago-aquatica. Next base: position 361,167,313 of record OY856409.1, on the reverse strand, counting down.
CTCAAAAGGTGTAGGAACAGATTCAGTTTGGGAAGGACCATTTGCAGTTGGAGGAGCATCACAAGCTGGAGCATTTTCAGTTGGAGGATCAACATTTTCAGTTGGAGCATTTTTGGTTGGAGGATCATCATTTTTAGTTGGACCTGGAGCAACTGTTTTTGACAAAGGAACTATCCTAGCTCGAGGGACAATATTACTTTGTTTGGAAGATAAGCTATTCAGAAAAGGCAAATGTTTGTCACTTGACTCACTAACACAATGGCTTCTCCCTCCTGTATGATTTAACAATTGACTTCTAATTTGTAATCCATGAGCACGTCCCTTCCCAATAACACTTAATTGTTGCGGCGAGATGAACTTCTTAGACTTAGACATAGCCATTACATATTTCTCATTTCTTGATGTGCCTGTAACCAACTTCCTGCATCATCACCAAGCTAGTAATAAATATGACTGTGTAAAAAATCAACATAAATGAAAAAGCATCGCATAGAATGTAAAAGACATGAATTATGTACGAATATAACTATTCTGCAGCACACCAAATACTGGTTGAAAATGAAATTTATTACACTAATAAACATAAATGACAACATTATATGATTTAACACTCAGAACATCAAATGAAATATGAAATACATAAGTTCTACTAAAACAAATGTTATATGTTTACAAGAATTTATACAGGAAAACTATTCTAAATAATATTATCAAATAACAATGGGATCTTCTTGTGCATAATCCATATCATCAACTAGCTCCAACTTGTCTTGTGGATCCACCTTTGTCACAATATGCCAACCCTTATTGATGTGATCTTTTGCATAAAACACTTGTGATGCTTGAGTAGCTAATATAAATGGCTCAAAAGTTTTCCAAATATGTTTGCAGTCAACACTTATGAAACCATACTCATCAGTCTTTAGTCCTTTAGGAACATCAAACCAATCACATTTAAATAACACCACTCGCTTACTGCCCAAATATTGCAATTCTATAATCTCAATTAATTGAGCATAGTAATCTCTATTAGTTCCACTGCCATCATCACCAACCACAGTCACTCCACTGCATTGTGACCTTGATCTTTCCTCATGAGACTTGGTGTAGAGCCGATATCCATTAACTACATAGCCATAAAAACATGTCACACATTTCAGCGGACCACGTGACAGTGAAAGCAACTCATCTGTCTTCTTGTTGTTATCATTCTCATGTTGATCGCCAATCTAAAAAATAGTTTAGAAAAATCAAATCAAAGTAGTGTATATACATTATAAAAATAAACTTAATAGACCAACTTACTTTCATCTTAAACTATTCAATGAAATTCTCATTTAAATCCATAATGGATATTTGATATGGTTCAACTCCTTGAATTTGAAAATATTCTCTTGAAAAATTGAAAATGTATGACATAAAATTATTAAATTGAAATAGAAAAATTAGCAATTAATGTCTCACAAACATTTTGAGAATCGCTTACTCAATTAATGGTTTGACTTCCTCACAATTGTTTAAGATATATATATGAGCTTTCTCCCACTCAAGTGCATCGAGGTCTCTTGTTGTTCCACATCCTAATCCTCTCCCCTTATATGCAAAAATAGATAATATAGAGGATTCATTGACATCTTCATCATAATTTCTATCAAGACGATTGAACTTTGTCTCTATAGTATGCAAATATCTTGAACACAGATTCATGCATTCTTCTGCTATATAACCTTCTGCTATGGAACCCTCTGGACAACATCTGTTGCGAATATAGGACTTTAATGTGCATAGATATCTCTCTATTGGATACATCCAGTGATCATGAACAGGCCCACATAGCATAGCCTCATGTGACAAATGAATAGGCAAATGCAACATCACGTCAAAAAATGATGGTGGAAAAATCTGCTCCAACTTACAAAGTGTAATCGGAATTTGAGCTTCAATTTGCTTAAGATCTCCCATATTTAAGCACTTACAACCCAAAATTTTAAAAAAACTAGACAACTCAACAAGTGGTTCATAAACATCTTTGGGAAGAAGGCCACGCAATGCAAGAGGGAGTACGTGGTGTAACAGAATATGATGGTCATGACTCTTCAATCCTAAAAGTTTATTTTATTTAAGGTTCACACATTGTGAAATGTTTGAAGAAAAACCATCCGGTACCTTTAAATCCTTCAAAAATCTCAGAAACTTATGTTTCCCATCTTGAGATAATGTGAATGATGCATCAGGCAGTGTTGTTTTCCCTCCACTTATCAATGGGTGCAACTCTTGTCTAATATTCATTGCTTGTAAATCAAGACGAGACTTATAGTTGTGCTTTGTCTTATTTTTCACATTCATAAGAGTTCTGAGAATACTATCACATATATTTTTCTCTATGTGCATCACATCTAAAGTATGACGTATCAACAAATCTTTCCAGTATGGAAACTTAAAGAAAATGCTTTTCTTGTTCCAGTTATCCCCCCTACTCTTATGAGATACCTTTCTTGAGCATTTGCTTAGAACATTTCCTTCTAGACTTTGCACTTGAATGAGGACATCATCACCACTTAGTGGTGTAGATGGTGTGCCCTTCTCAATTGTGCCATCAAATGCAGATTTATTCTTTCTCCATCGATGATTTAAAGGCAAATAACGCCTATGGCCCATGAAGCATTCTTTTCCACCATTAGCCAGCCTAATAGAATGAGTACCCTTATGACAACACGGGAAAGCAAGTTTTCCCTTGGTACTCCATCCTGATAAAATTCCATATGCAAGGAAATCATTGATGGTCCACAAAACAACAGCACGAAGATTAAAATTTTGATGCGTAGTTGCATCAAATGTTTGTATACCGATATTCCAAAGCTCCAACAATTCATCTATCAGAGGTTGCAAATAAATATCAATACAATTACCTGGACCATCAGGGCCTGGAATCAACATGGACAAAATGAGATTGGTTTGCTTCATGCACATCCAAGGAGGCAAGTTGTATGGAATAAGAATCACAGACCAAGTGCTATATGATGACCTAGAATTGTTAAATGGTTGAAAACCATCACTAGCAAGGCCTAGTATAACATTCCTCAGCTCTGCTGAAAAAGTACCATGAAGCTCATTAAACTTTTTCCATGCTAAGGAATCAGCCGGATGCTGCAAGTCTCTGTCATCTTCCTTATCATGATGCCACCTCATCAATGAAGATGGTTTTGAGGACATAAATAATTTCTGAAGGCGAGGCTTTAGTGGAAAGTAGCACAAGATCTTTACCGGTACTTTCTTTCCATTTTCTTTTACTTTCTCTTCCCCATTGTGCTTGTCATACTTCCATCTTGAGGTATTCCAAATTTTACATTTATCAAGGCCACGGTCTTCCTTCCAAAATAACATACAGTCATTCACACACGCGTCAATCTTGTCATATGAGCAACCAAGATCTTTAATTGTCTTCTTTGCTTCATAATAAGAGCTAGGTAAGGTGGAATCGGCTGGGAATAGTTCATCTTTCAACAATTCAAGTAGCAATGTAAAAGAATGATTACTCCATCTTCCAAGGCTCTTGAGATGAAGTAACTTTATCAAGGCAAATAATTTAGACCCCTTTGATCCCTTATAGAGAGGTTGCTTTAGGTCGTCCAACAAGCTAAAAAACTTTTTAGCCTCAGTATTAGGTTCCTCGTCATGATCATCATGGTTGGAATATCCCATTTCTCCATAATTCCTATCAAGATTATGTGAACTAGGGTGCATTTCTTCAAGAAGATCTAGCATCTCATCATGTACTTCATTATCCTCTTCGTTATTATTGTGTTAACTATCTGAATCAGACTCACTTTCATGTCCTGTCTCACCGTGATGATACCAAAGAGTATAACTCCTCAAAATGCCATAAACCATTAAGTGTGTTTTCACCACATCACATGGCATATAAGTAGTATTGACACAACGAACACAGGGACATCTGCTTTCATTTGCACCAATCTTTTGACATGCATACATAAGAAACTCTTCAACACCAATTCTATATGTTGGATCATCAAGTCTATCATCAACAAGTCTAATCCATTCCTTGTCTGGTGCCATTTTCTACAAAGGAGAATTCACGTTATTTTTTGAAATCAAATAAGATAAACACTCAAGTTGGTGTTAAATTTAAGATTTTTCTCCTCTTGTAGATTACCTTTATACAAAAAGTTGCACAAATATGGCACGTAACTCCACTCGTTCAGGCGTCTATATATCCAATGTTCTGGAACTATATACAATTATTTAAAAATATTACACTCAAACTGAGATAATATGACCCAAACCCAATTCATAATAACAAAGACATGACATAACAGGTAAATAGAATGTAATTCAATCGACATCTCATGATGAACTTTTGTTTTTTTACATAATCGTTGAACTAGTCATCACTGGGAGCTAAAATAAATGGTTGGAGGTAGTCATAATGTAAGATCAATGCTTTAAATAATGGATCAAGATCATGAATGGACACAAGATGCTACATTAGGATACAGGTTTGTCACTAGCATGTATATGTATGAATATATTCTATTAAAATTTTTCTTCTCATAATTATCTTTTTGAACATGATAATAGATGGAACCATATCATGGAGCATGTACGTGTTCCAAAAGGGACTGTAAGATTCTACCTTAATGAGTTTGATACACATGAGTCGAGTCAAGTGAAAATTTATATTTTATCTAAAAGTTACATTTTAACATTTAATGAAACTTGTTTAGTAACGATAACTTATAATGCAGTTAATGTGGACACCATATAGTGAAGAATTGTTGGCAACTTTTCCAGATATATGTCATGAAGGCAGAGAAATTTGGATGGCTCGTGTTCCTATGATGTCATTCACAATAATAGAATGGCATGACTTGGGAGGATATGAAAAATGAAATTTGAAGAAATTCTATCTGATTGCAAAGCTGACCCAAATGAGGAGGTATATCACTTCCTTCAGTAAAAATGAGAATGAACAACTATGAGATGTGGGAGAGGTTTCGGAATTTGTTACAGGTTTGTCCCCACCATGAGGTGCCAATATGACAACTAGTTCAATCTTTCTACATAGGCATTTTGAATATGGATCAAATAGTTGTGGACTCATCATGTGGAAATTCATTTGTGACCAAACCTCCTAAAGAACCTTGAACTCTCTTTGATCACTTTGATAATATTTTGAGGCATCAAGACTCAAGTGTGGATGTCCATTTTCATACAAACTTGAGAGCTTCATCCCCTCACACCAAAGATGACTACAATCCCCAAATGATGAAAATCATGACAGATATGATGAATCCTATGAAGACACTTGTGATAGGATCTTCTAGCCAATCTTCCCATTATGTGGAGACTCTCTGTGTGGAAGTGAAATCCCTTCAATCTTATGGTATTAAAAAAACCAAGTATGAATGTCTAATTCTTATAATTCAAAATGGAGGAATCATCCCAACTTCTCCTGGAAGAAACAAGGGGAAGAAGGACAACAAAAACCTAGGAAACATCAAGGACAAAAATATAGCTCCAAGTATAAAGAGGAAGTTCTTGGGAGATTGAGAAACCTATATGATGTAAAGAAGGATGTGTTTGCATAAAGACAAAACATAAGACATATAGAACAAAGAACTGATCAAAATTCTCTATCACTTGTTCATCCTAAAGAGGGGAGACTTACCTCTCAAACCTTGGTAAATCCAAATAGTGTTGGTGGATAGATGGGCGCTCCTTAAGGAACCTATGTATCACTACAAGGGCAAGTACCCACTTTGCAATAGTGTCAAGGTACTCTTATCCCCTATTCGCATCCACCACCATAACCTTCATAAAAATTCCAATACTCTCCACAACTACCACATCAACCAAACACCTTCACAATGTCAACCACCTTAAAACAATCTCCAAAACAATCACAATACATCCTCTAAAATAATAGGCCACCACCTTAAGGACAACTCCAAGTGTCCCAAATCATCTCATCATACACAGAATAAGGTGTTCAGTTCACACTTGAACCCAAGTCAAGAAGAGTTGTTGACTCACCATTCATTATAGAACTGCCTTTTCTTCTCCTATCTTGGGTTGGAGTTATAAGGGAACCTTTCCCTCTCTCCAATATAGAGAATTTGCACCCGACTAGTATAGGAGATTCAAGGATTTGGAATTCTCTAATTTCAATCCTTTTGCTAATCATAATCCCAAAAGTCATCTCAATATTAGCCACCCGAATGGAACTCCTAGTTGACCAATTGGGTCCCTATTGGGAGTGAGGTGGGTTATCACTCACTCGACTATCTAGTCTAGGTCGTCAATGGTTTTATAATTTTATTACAAATCAAATATGTAAATTTTTCTATTGTGTTCTAGTTCCAAATTCACTAAGTGAATCGCCCTACTAGTCTCTTACAAAAGTGAATGTTAGTCATCAATTCATAATTGCAAATCTACTTACAACCTAATCCATTCAACAGACTAGTAAGGAAATTAGATAGTTTATTGTTTAAAATCAATATAATCATATGTTTGATTGTGAAAGTTATTATGACACCAAGAACACCATCAAAAGAGAAGCTCCCCGCGCTCCTAAAGTTTGGCGACTCGGGCGATGATTGGGAAAATCCCCACTTTTTAGTGGCTCCCCAACCTCTCTGAGGTTTCCTCCCCACACTTGCAATTATGGTAGATATTCTGGAAAAGCAATGCTCCTAACTGAGGATAGAGGACAAAAAACAAGAGATAGTGGATTTATCATACGGGCATAGAGAACTACCAAAAACAGAGTTGGAGATGACGCTGGCGGCCAAGCTCTCACGGAGAGAAACTTCAACTTCACGACGCTACAAAGAACAATGTTACATGCTTGGGGGATGGGTTCGAGGGTCAAGTTCAAGCAGATGGAACATAAGATAATAATGATCCAGTTCAATACAAAGAAGGACAGAGAAAGAGTTCTACATGAGGGGCCTTGGAACTTTGATGGGAATATGTTTCTTCTCAAAGGTGAAGGAGGAAAATAAACCTTCAAAAATGGAGTGCAATGAGTGTGCTTTTTGGGTCAGGTTCTAAAATATTCCTATGGGGTATAGATCTGACGAGGCACTGATGAGATTGGCTTCTAATTTGGGAGAACAACAGCAGCCCATAAGGACAGGAGGAAGTATCTTCAGGGGCCAAAAAGGCAGGAGGGCGTGAGGTGGAAGATGCTCACATTCTGAATGTAGAAATGCCAAACCCAAAATCTAAAACTCTAGCTCCTACAAGTGAAGTCATGGGGTAGTGCTGAGGTTAAATAAATTGTATTGGGTAAGAGCAAGTTATTTTAAGCATTTTAGGTCTAAACCAAGAAAGCACGTACATGTTTTTAGATACAGACACTAACATGGACACAGACACGGACACGGGACACACCAAATTTCTAAAATGTAGGACATGGACACGACATTGAATAAGAGGAAAATATTTTTTAATATTTACATATATGTAATTTATAAACTGAAATTGACTTCAAAATTTGTCCAAATTAATGTATCTATATATGTATAATCTTATATGCATATAGATGTGTGTCTTCGTGTGTGTAGTAGAAACAATATGACGTAGAAAACTGCATGTGTGTTTTTGTAAATGTAGTATATTACAGAATATACATATGAGTTTGTATTACTCATTTAACCAACTTATCAGACTATAATTTGATTCATACTATCTGATTCAGGTGATTTGCTTGTACTTTTGATTAGATCTCAGCTGTATGGTACAATTTCTCATTAATAAGACTTAAACAATAGCTGTATACTTAACACTTGCACTCTAAAATAGTTTATTGCAACAACAGCTGCTGCAGTGAAGCGTCCAAGAAGTGTTTGGGCAGTGTCTAGATGTGTTCAAAATGTTTTGGGCCGTGTCCGGGAAGTGTCCGTGTCCAAAATGAACTGGACACGTCCCAGCCGTGTCCAAAACATTTTGGGCCGTGTCCGGGAAGTGTCCGTGTCCAAAACGTGTCCAACACTGAAGTTTTAGAGAATGAAAATTGATGGATTTGCTATTTTCAAGTCCTCCTAGAATGTGAGAAGAGGTCGGAGACCCATGATGTTGTTTCTAAAAAAGGTCGATTCCTGGAAAAAAAATTATCTAACTTTGATATTAAACACATCAATATTGTGGATTACACCTATGCCCATAATGTCGCACCACTTCACGGTAGGAAAATTCCTGATATTAAGAGAAGTGCATTGCAAGGAAGCACAACCACTTCTAGAAAGCCCCCGTGTCCGTGTCGGATGCGTTTTGGACGAGGACACTTCCCGGACATGGCCCAAAATGTTTTGGGCACGACTGGGACGTGTCCAGTTCATTTTGGTTTTTTTCGGCACCCCAGACACAACTGGACACAGCCCGGACACTTCCTGGACATGTCATTACAGCAGCTGCTGCTGTAATAGCCTATTTTACAACGCAAATGTTGAATATACAGCTATTGTTATGTCCTATTACTGAGAAAATGTAACATAGAGCTCATATATGATCACAATTACAAGCAAATCTGTTGGAAAAAAATAATATGTAAAGTCTAAGCTGAATCAGATATTATGAATCAAATTATGCTCTAATAAGTTAGTTAAATGAGTAATATGAACTCGTATATATAAAAAATCTGTAATATACGATATTTACATAAATACACATTTATTTTTCTTCTTCACATTGTCTCTACTGCACACACACAAAGACACACCTCTATATGCATATAAGATTATATATACATAGATACGTTGATCTGGATAAATTTGAAAACATATTCCAGTTAATACATCATACACCCACATATATGTATGCATTAAAAAAATATTTTCCCTCATCCAGTGTTGTGTCTGTGTCCTATATTTTTTAAATTTGTTGTGTCCTATGTTCGTGTCAGTGTTCGTGTCTGTGTCTAGAAATGTGTTTGTGCTTTCTTGGTGCATTGCAAACTAAATGTTTCATTGTTTAACCTATGGTCAAAACCACAATCAAACCTAACATGGAGATAAAAGGGAAATAATTTGAGAAAATTAGCCCAAGATAAGTCATTTCTTTGAAAGAAACACTACACTAGAAGTTTGTAATATTGGTAATCTGGCATGATACTGACAGAAGTCATCACCCTATGCAAGAGCTAGAGGAATACCTACCAACACTCTGTTTGTTCACCCACACCTCGGCTTTCCCCATGCATCATGTCCTATGCGAGAGGAGGTCTGAGATAGAATGCATGAGGTACCGTGCTAGATACTTTTATGGAAGAGTGAGATTTTCAGCCTAATTCATAGTATGTGAACTCCTTATGTCTATTGTTGTTCTCACTTTTGAACCCAATCTAGTGAAGAAATAACTAAACGAACACTCATTCCACAACCTTATATATAATAGGTATTGAAACTAAAATTGACTATTGGAAATTATATTCTAATACAATATATGTTGTGTGACTAAACTCATGTATGTTGGTCCAAGTGATGTTGTATGAATTTGGTGCTAATAGTTCTCTGTCTACTAACTAGCTTCTTGAAAGAGCTACAATGAAGTTGTGTTTATCCAGACTCAACCTCAACCAATAATCATAAGCTTCTGGCTTTGTATGATGGGTGAACAATCACACAGAGGTTCACAGCATATTCATGACATCTTCAAAATCTTCAAAGCATAATGATAATATGCATGAAAATAATTTAAACATCTTTCGTACTACAAATGGAAGTTGGTTTCTAAGAAAATTTAAATATAAATTTTGGTGAGTCTGTGTAGTAGTATTAGGTGAGTTTGTGTGCCTAATATTAGATTTACTTCCTACAAGAAGTTTTATTAATATCAAGTGATATCTAGAATGTGAGTTTTTTGTGCTAATAATATGCATTAGTTCCTGACTCATAGAATTTTAAGAGATGATCATCTCGGCTATTGCAACTAGGGATCTATTGTTGTGTGAAATGATTACAAGGTCAAGTTTGAGATAAAACAATAGAGCACATAACACGTCCAAGACATTAAATTTCAGAAGATAGTGTTAATTTATTAAACCTCTTCTGTTAATTTGAGTAAACCTCTTGTGTTAATTTTAGAAGGATGGGAATCTTGTGGTATTTTTTAGGTCCTATTAAATTTGCATTTGAAGATAGCGATGCTAGTTTGAGATATGAGGATCTCTACTAGGTGTTGGACTTATGGTTTTCGTCTCTTGTGGTTAGTGGTATGTTTATAGAGTGGTGAAAGGTCATCATTTTAGTGGTCTGCATTTCAGTAGTTTACTCCTGTTGTTATCTTTAATGTTTGAAAATTATACTGACCAATTCTGTAGACTGACCAGTCTCCTTTTTAAAAATCTAACCAATCATTACACTCTATTTTTAATGCTCAATATTTTTATGATTCTCTCTCTTCCAAGAATACACTTCATACTATATGTGTTTATTGTAATATATACAATCTTTCTATCATATATCTCTATGACAATTTTTTGTATATTATACATCTTCTTAAATTCCCATAATCTTAATATATGAAATCTTTATGACAAAACCATAACCACGAAACACATTTATTATAATGGGATATGGAGTGATCGTCTCATGTAGAAAATCTCCAACGAGATCACAAAATCTGAAAATATGCATCTCAACTCTTTTTTCCATGTGTCCTCCACATAATATAACTAAATATACTTTTATAAAGATAAATGGTACCATAGTAGATAATATATTAACTAGGTACATGTTTATTGTACTTTATAAAAATGATATTAATCATTAAATTGCTTAATATTTATTACATGAAGTCATTTAAAGATAACAAAACAACCAATTTTATAGCTAATAGATAAAATGTAAAAAAAAACTATACAACTGTAAAGTGTTTCTAACTTTATTTTTTACATGTGTGGCATGTATGTGTTGACTAGTCTGGTCTAAAATAGTAATTTATTTATTTTTCAGTTGCATGAGTTCTGCCGCTGATAGATCTTAAAAGAATAATATCTACCGTAAAAGGAATGTTACTTCATAAATCTGCATAACTATCACTACATAGAATGATTTACTACCCTAATCAAATTTTTAAAAAATTTCCCAGATGTGATTGATGTAGCTTCTAATAAATACCGATAGCTAGCATATTTGTTCTTTGTCCACTTACAATTGTAAGCATTCTCCCATTAGATATCCTAAAAGAAAAACATCTAAGTAAAAAAGGAAGATTACTGCAAAAATATGCATGGCTTCAACTAAATAGCATACTTTACTACACAAATAAATATGTAAGAAATTTTCTATATGTGATAAATGTATATTATACCAAATATGCTTCTTCAGTTACTTATGTCCATAAATTTATTTTTATTAAATGCTTACTTCATCAAGAATATATTGTTTCTTGACTCTCAATTATAATTAATAGTAAAAAATATGCATTAATAAAACAAGACTATCGACTAATAATGGGCTTATTAGGGATTATGAAGTGACCTTGGAAAAATTCTTTTTCATCCAAAGTGGTGTTAGAAATAATAACATGAAGAATAAAGAGTACCAATGAGCATGCATAACATACATAAGAAGAATCTACTGCATTAAAGTTTTCGAACAATTTTGAACACTGTACAACTGCTAAATTTTCTCCCGTGAATTGATTTTTTTTCTCCTTCGCACACATGGATCACAAAATCTACAAGACTTCTAAATTGATGTTTGTCAAAGATTCAAAATTCAGAAACCTATGTTGTGATAGTCGGCAATCTAAAACCCACAATTCACAAAAAGACACATCACAAAAGACCCACCAACAATAACAATCAATAGTTGAGTCAGTGTATTCACATGAATAGATCAAATAAGTAAGACAAATATGAAATAACATACCATGTAGCTGTGCTAGAAGTAAACATAAATCCTATTGCCTTCCTTGTCGTAGTCTTGCAGTGGTAGCCTCCTACTCAAGCCCTCCCTTCCTCCTACCTTGAGTCCACAACCTTTCCCTCGACCTTGGATCACCCTCTATCCACCGGCTGGTACTACATAAAGAAGAAAAGGAAGAAAAATACATGAATGAAGGGACAATGCAGGAGTAGCAGTAGAAAAATGACAGTAATGAGATCCTATGAAAAACCCAAAAATAAAATGGAATGGTATATGTGTTAGATCTTAAGAAGAACCCATATTGTGTTTTAGATCCACGAACAACAAAAAAATTAAAAACATAATGAAATCTAATCTCGCGTGAAGCCTGAGAATCTATCCTTCTGCTGATTTTATTGCTTAGCTTGCCTCTTAGTTTTCCTTAATAGCCAACTATATAATAGCACGCTAATCAACGAACTTTTAACAAGTTTTCAAAAATCTTGGGAGAGGGGCAACCTTATTGGAGAGAGTAGTGGAGCTAGCTATGGAGACTTGGTGAGGCCTCGAGCATCATAGGTCAAATTTCTTACTACCACAATGTTTTTTAAATATCATAGAATAAACTAAGACATGAACTTCTAATAAACATTAAATTTATGAGAATTTGTGGCTGACTTATATATTTTATTGAAAACATCCTAGACGGTACACATTTTAATCTATGTAGTAGAATTAGAAATCTTAATGAATAGATAATATGAGATAGAAAGTGTATATAATATGAATGAAATGCCAATATTTCTTTGCCCAACAAAAGGAACAAAAAATGAAAGGAAACTAAACAACGGTAGTAATAGAATGCCATTAGCACAAAAAATGGACAAAGATGTACGACACCGTTGTACATCTACTTTTACACATGAAAAACACAAAAAATAATGTGGTATGTGTTTTATACATTCAAAATATGTATACTAAATTATCAATACCAAAGTAACACGTACAAATAAGTCGAGACTTTTTTTACTTTTATTGAGTTGTTATACTATAACGAACATATATTTTTACAATATACATTTATACATAATACAGTACAAAGTTATGTACACAGTTTCTACATAAATTTTATAAGCACAATAGGAATTGTACTGTTAATGATTGAAAGAGTTATCGAGTTGTTGGTTCATATATAATTGCTATATATTTACGATACATATTTACAGCCTCATGAAAAATACACAAATCAGTACATACTTTTTACATATTAGTACAAAATTTAGACCGTTCAAGACGGTTATATAGACTTTAAATATGTTTACCTGCAGGAAGTGTGTAATCACTATAAAAAATATTCAAGAAGCAATTACAATATGTATATTGATATTGACAAAGAAATGAAGTTCCTAAATAAAAAGTGAAGAAAAACATCTTTAGGCTATGTTGTAAATGACGTACAGAAAATTAAATGGCAGGTGGTTTCATTGACTCTTTCAAGAACATATATGATTGGTTGACTCTTTCAATTAGGAAGACCACTGCGTCACTAAATAAACAACCAGAGAATACCAAAGGGAAAGGGAAAGGGATTGGTCCTCGCACGTGAATACAGAGCTTATAGTTATTGTTGCCCATAGTGCAAAGTAGGTTAGAATTACCAACATATGGTCATTTCTTATACTAAATCGGAGTGAGGTCCGACACTGATTGGAGGTCCCTCACTGACAATGGCGGCCTCCTACTCACCTTTCTGGTCGCCGCTTCTTTTTTTTACTGGATCAGTCATCAGCTCTCCAGTCGTCAGCTACTGGAGTCTCGCTGTCTGGGATCGTGCTTGCCTCTTTGCAATAGATCTGCCGTAGTCTGTTGGAGCCTACCCACAAATTATCTCCAGGATAAAGAAGAGTGGGAGAGAACCAGAAGCCGAGTGAGCGATGGGGAAGAGGGCGCAGAGAGTGGTGTAGGGAAGACGGATCTACTGCTCTCCTTGCGCTTGGGCGTGCTGGGAATGACTGGGAGAACAACGACTCTCGGAGTGGGAGCCGAAGATGGAGCTGAGTGGATTAGTGTTTGTGGGTGACTAGCTAGATCGGGAACTTGTTGCGTGGCAATCAGAATGTCAGTTAGCTGGGGCATTCTACGAGCATTGCTGGGGGCGGGCAAACGCGGGAGAATAGATTTCATCCCAAAGTTCGGATAGATGTAGTAGGTTAAGGAAAAAAATTAAAATTTGTCAAATTTAAGAAAGCAAGTTCAAAAAATAAGGTATAAAAAAAATAATTTTAGCGACGGAATAGAAATGACATTTAGGATGGATAATATATTTGGTCCTTATTAAGTGTGTTAATAGTGACAACAAAATTTTATGGTCACGATTAGGATAACATTTACGACAAAGAATTAACTTTGTCGTTATTTTTGTCGTTAATGCCTTCTTTTCTTGTAGTGCCATGATGAGGGTTCATCTTGCAATTTGTCACATGTTGGATGTGCCTCACATTTTTTACCATCATGAGACAGAGGATAGTGCTTTGGGGTGCCTTGTTGTGCCTTTGTTTGATGATGAGAGAAGTGGTGACATCTTGAGTGTTGTTTTTAGGGTTTGCTTAGATGTCCTATGTTGATGTTGACCTTGTGTTGAATGAAGATGATCTTGATCTTTCCTCGACCATCCTTGATGTTTCTTGTTGTGTTCTTTATGATCAAATGTAGTAGGAGTGTATGGTGGAGTTCTCTTCAGTTGAAGAGTGTTGGATCTCTCTTTTGGGTCAAAGATGACCTTGGGTCTTGGTTGGTCGCTTGAGTGTCTTCAACCATGAGTCATTGTGGCCATGTCTCCTTTGACCGATGGTCCTCTAGCACCAAGTGAGGTCGCTGAATTACTTTAGTTTTCATGAACTATCTTGGTTTCATGGTTTTAGTGGATGAATGGTTGTTCTTTGAGGGATATGTGGCACCTATGTGCATGAAACCTAACCCTTTCACCTCTCTCAACCTTTGTGTATATGTACCTCTCCTTTTACATGTATATGATCCTTTTGCACCCTCTTTTCCTCTCTCATCTTTGGAGATAGGACCTAGGAGCTTAGTGGTGAGGAGGAGCTCATCCTTGGAGCTTTGGTGGCCGATCATCTTGCATGTGGTGATCTTGAGTTGAAGCATCATCTCTTGTTGTTTTGTTGGTGATCTTTGATCCTTGATCCTTGGTAGGTTATCCATCTTCTTGACCTCGTTCCTTTGTAAAACCCTACCTCTTCCTCTTCTCTTGGCTGAACCCATGGTTCACCATGTTGGTATTTTGAGAAACTTCTCTCCATAGAGGTTGAATCCATGATTTTCCATGGTAGTACCAAAGTGGAATGAAGATCTTCTCTTTTTTCCTTTCTTTTTCAGCCTTGGGGTTTTGGATCTATATTCCTTTACCTTTAACCTAGGGTTTCCTTCTCTTTTGAGTAAGTGGATATCTTGCTCGTGGAGGAGATCAAAGCTAGGTTCTTTCTTGTCATGGCGCTTCTTTCTTGGAGGTAGTTGCACCATCATCTAAGGCGGGTTATATAAATATTTTTCCTACTATTATTGCACCTTATATCTACATGCAAAATTTATTTCTAAAACTTGATTACAAGTTTTTGATAAAGGTATATTGTCTAGGGTTTGTGCTTTCATAATGATCTTGCATGTATTTGTTCCTTTACGTAAACCCTAACTCTATGCTTGAAATCTAAGTGATGGAGATCAGTATGGTTTTACATGCAACTCAACCTTGGTTTTGTAGTCTTGGATTTTGGTTCAGTTATCTTGCATGAGATGGAGTTTGTATTTGTATACAAGTGCCTACATTTTGGGTTGCAGTATATCATCTCATAGTTTTCATGTTGACCATATGTGATGCTTGATTCTAGGGTTTTGGACTTGCTTTTCCTTAATGAACTTATTTTCTTTATGTTTATTTTTCAAGATAATAACCACTTATTTTGATGTTGCTTTGATAATACCTTGCTAAGTGACAATGGTGTTCCTTGAGTGGCCCTTGAGGAGGTTTTGGTCGATGCCTGTGATGTTCCTAGTGTTGGCTAAATGGACATCATTTAATCCCTTTATTTTGATAATGACAAACATTTCATTCTTGTGGATCTAATGTGCTACTTGACTGTTGAAGGAATTAGGTGGATGACAAACTACTTGGAAGATCTATATACTCAAATTGCTTTAACTCATGATTGTAATCAAATGTAAAAACTTGTACAAATACATAATGTACAAGTACTTAGACATCATGTAAATCAAGCGTTAGATCTTCCATAGCCAATCACAAACACTTAGATAGGTCATCCCCTACAATAGTGTCACAACTGCATACTCATACACACACTTAGTACTTGGATTAAAACATTGAAACAGGGTTAATCTCGGTCGACTAAATTCTCGACTGAGACACTCTCGGTCGACAAACTCTTCGACCGAGAATGACCTTGGTAGCCGTTAGACACAGCAGACAAGGTAGTTGGGAGTTGGATTAGAACGTTATATACACTTGCTCCAGACAGTCCCTCAGTCGACAAGTCCTCAACCGAGAAGGACTCTCGGTCGACAATTCTTCGACCGAGATGAGTTCTGTCTGCACTTTTCAAAGTTAATTAACTAGTCATTTCTAAAGCAACTAATGGTTACCTAACGGCTAGTTAAGCACTAAGAACCCCCTAGAAAGTGTCTAGAACGTCCTTAAGCATCCATAGGCCATTCCTATAAATAGGACAAGCCATAGGACACCCAAAGTACACTTGTGCAATACTTGAGCTTTCATAATTGCAATTGGCAATCTGTTTTGAGCAATTGAGTAACACTAGTACTTGCTACTCATTTCCTTTGCTCCATATTCGTGTCCTATAGGCTAGCATCTCCTATCCACTAAACCTACACATACATACTCATTGATTAGGAGATCAATACACTTGATATAGGAAATCAAGCCTTGTACTTCAAGTGGTAAATTGTAATTTCCATTTCCTTTCTTGTTCTTTCTTATTTCTTGTACTCTCCTTGCTACTCCTAGGGTTGGAGGGTGTGGATTGGAGAGAGTTTGATCTTCTTGGTTAAGAAGGAGATCTTTGGACTACTTCCAGAAGGCTGTCTCAACGGGAAGCTACTTCAAGAGGAAGGCTACTTCAAGGGGGAGCTTGAAGTTACTTCAAGGAAGGCTGCTTCAAGGTTGGTGAGACTACTTCAAGGTGAAGGCTGTCCAAAGGGTCTAGAAAGTATTGTAATTTTATGTAATATCCTTGCGAGGTAATAAAATTTAATACTTTCAAAATCCCGGTTGGGTAAGCAATCGGGTAGTGGATTGACTGCCTTAGAATTTGCTAAGGTTGGAACCACTCTAAACACCTTGTCTCTTTCTTATTATCTCAATTATGGTTGTTTGAGTTGTTGTAAAATATCCATAAAATCCTATTCACCCTCCTCTAGTGGTTTTTCAATTGGTATTAGAGCAGGACTTCAAGGAACTCTAACAAAGTCTTGAAGAATGGGTGACAGGGTACTCAACAACCTCAACTTGGAAGGAATACTCGTGGCTAGACCTCCAACTTTTGATGGCACTAACTACAACTACTAGAAGAGGAGGATGCAATTCTACTTCCAAGGAATCATCTGGGACTTATGGAGAATGGTGTCAACTCCATATGAACTTCCTCAAACAGAGTCTGCAAATTGGGATGCTAATACGGTAAAGTCAGCCCAAATGAATGCTAAAGTCGTAAGTATACTATATTGTTCAATTTCCGTTGGTGAGTTTAATAGAATATCAAATTGTGAAATGGAAAATGAGATATGGAATGGACTTTCTATAACATATGAAGGAACTATTCAAGTTAAGAATTCTAAAATTGGAATGCTTAAGAAGAAATTTGAACAATTTTTGTATGGATCAAAATGAATCTATTCGTGAAATGTATGCAAAATTTTCTTCTATTGTAAATGGTTTGAATGCTTTAGGCAAAGTGATTAGTGAGGAAGACCAATTGTAAAAGATTCTTAGATCTCTCCCTCCCAAGTACAAGCCCAAAGTGATTGCCATTGAAGAAGCAAATGATCTCACTCGACTAAGGATGGAGTAACTCATTGGCAACCTAGAAGCACATGAGCCAACCTTGGAGGAAGAGGAACGACGAGAGCGTGAACTTCAACAAGGAAGGAAGAAAGATATAGCTGCCAAAGCGTCAAAGATCATCACATAAGAAAGTGAGGAAACAAGTGATGGAGAGGGAGAAGAAGCTCTAATCGTTAATGGTAAGAAATATAGAAGATTTAGATCTAACAAAATTGTTTTTTCTTCTTCTTCCCCTCCTAGGTGCGTTGAATGTGGAAAGAAAGGACATCTCAAAAATTAATTTCCTGAAGCAAAGAAAGGAAAGAAAAGCTCATCCAAGAAGTAGGGAGAAAAAGCTTATAAAGCTGCTTGGGATGAATTAAGTGAGAGTGAAAGCGGAGAAGAGAATGTAGAGTGTCTCATGGAAAAAGAAGATGATAATGATGATTCTCAAGAGGTAAGCCTTCTTGATTTTCCAAAAGAAGATCTAATTGTTAGTCTACAAGAAACACATGATAAGTATGTTGACTGCAAAAAGAAACTAAAGAAGGCCACTAAAACAAATGAGGATCTATATGCTAGATTAAATGATCTTTCTTCTGAAAAGAACAATATTGCTTCTGAAAATTTGACTTTAAAATCATCTTTAGATGACTGCAATATAAAGCTACTTGATTTAGAAATGAATCATGATCTTCTTTCTCGAGAAAAGGTTGATTCGCTAAACTAAACAATTTTCAGACTCAACCCATTCTATGTAATCATTTTGATTAGGATAATGTTGTGAAGGAAAGAAACTCTTTATTATCTGATTTAGATCAAGCAAGGACATATATTAATAAGAAAATGGATGATATTGCTAAGCTACAAAGAGAAATTAATGGCTTAAGGGAATGATGTTCTTAATAATATTCTTAAATATTCTTCTAGCTACAATGGAAGAAAAGGCTTAGGTTATGTTCCAAAGAGAAATGAACCTAAAAGAGCATCCAAGACAAAGATCATGTTTGTACCTAAGAACACCATCCAAAATCTTAGAAAGAGAAATGAAATTGACTTTATTTCTTGTCATTTCTGTTTACGTCTTGGACATTACTCTTTTTCATGCCCTTATAATAAGAAAGATTCTGAGTTAGTTTGTGTCCCCAAACCTCAAACTTAGAAGACTTGAATGTATTTTAGTTGAAATATGATCTAATGCTTACTTTTGAAAATCAGAATGTTTTATCTCAACTAAACAAATAACTTCATGTGTTAATTTAAATTATAAACTGATATAAACAAATTAGTGAGACAAACAGAAACACTTTCGGTCGACAAATAGTTTGACCGAGTTACTCTTGGTTGAGAAAAATTTCGACCGAGCGAATACTTGTGACAGACCAAAATCTACAGCAAAAATCTTAGTAAAACAACAACTATTTCGGTCGAGAAAAGATCGATCGAAGAAAAAATTGATTGAAAAATGGTCGACCGAACAGACTTCTGTTTCTATTCAGTCTTAATCTATAAAACATCAACTTTCTCGATCGACAAATTGGTCGACCGAGACACTTGTCGGTCGAACTTTTGTCGATCGAATGAAGTTTTGTTCAGTTTTCTTTGTTTAAACATGTTCAGTTTGTTATTAAATGTACCTAACCAAAACAGACCATCACATGGGTACCAAAACCTACATCTTAATGAAGGATTGGGTGGTCGAAAGTGGATGTTCCAAAAACATGACCGACAACAAGGAGGCATTTCAAACTTTTGAGTAAAAGAAAAGTGGAACAGTCACTTTTGGAGACAATGGTAAAGGTAAAATTGTTGGAATAGGTAATATTGGTACAAACCTTGAAATAAATAATGTTTTACTTGTTGATGGCTTGCACCATAATTTAATAAGTGTTAGTCAATTATGTGATAGTGGATATGATGTTTTATTCAATAAAAATTGCTGCAAGTTACTAATAGAAAATACTACAAATGTTGTTTATAAAGGAAAAAGAGTTGGAAATCTATATATTCTTAGACCTAATTCTATGCAATATGTAGTTGGAAAATGCTTACCTGCAAATGAAAATTCCTTACAACTATGGCATAGAAAATTGGGTCATGCTAGTTTACATGTTATCAAAAAGCTAGTTAAATATGATCTTGTTCGTGGTTTGCCTAAATTATCTTTTGATCAAACTAAAAATTGTGAACCATGTACTTTGGGTAAACAGACTAAAACCTCTTTTAAACCCAAAAATGTACTTAGCACTTGTAGATCACTATAACTCATTCATATGGACTTGTTTGGACCTATGAGGACACAATCTATTTGCGGAAAAAGATATTGTTATGTTATTTTTGATGATTATAGTAGATATACATGGGTACACTTTCTTGCAAACAAAGATGATGCTATTCAAATTTTTATAAAATTTTGTTCCAATATTGAAAACCTACTACAAAAAAAAATATATACAATTAGGAGTGATCATGGTGGATAATTTGAGAACCACTTATTTGAAGAATTTTGCACATCTCAAGGCTACACTCACAATTTTTCTGCTCCACGTACTCCACAACAAAATGGCATAGTTGAAAGGAAAAATTGATCATTACATGAAATGGCTAGGACTATGATGCTCGAACATAATACAACTAAAACATTTTGGGATGAAGCGGTAAAAACAGCTTGCTATGTGCTAAATAGAGTAACCGTTCACTCTTATTTGAAGAAAACACCATATGCAGTCATATATACTAAGAAACCTAGGGTTGACTATTTTCATACTTTCGGATCAACATGCTATATCTTGAACAAAAAAGATGATAGATAAAAGGTTGACTCTAAATCACATAAAGCCTTTTTCTTGGGATATTCCACCTCTAGCAAAGCATTTAAAGTTTACAACACTATTACTAGAAAGGTTGAGGAATCCATTCACATTACTTTTCATGAAGAGCTACAATATGAAAATCTTGAAACAGTTGACCTCACTCATCAATTAGAAAATGTATCCATACCAAATGATAGTGACAAAAATACTAATAATAATCACCAAGTTGAGACACAACAACAGATTCCTAGACTCATTAAGGATCATCCTCAAAATTTGATCATTGGAAATCCAAATGATAAAGTCAAAACCTGTTCTTCTTTTATAGATGTTGCAAATATGGCATTTGTTTCTATAATTGAACCTAATAAGGTGACTGAAGCTATCAAAGATGACTATTGGATAATGGCAATGCAAGAAGAATTAAATCAATTCATTAAAAATGATGTATGGGACTTAGTTCCTAAACCACAAGATAAAACCATTATTGGAACTAAATAGGTTTTTAGGAATAAGTTAAATGAAGCAGGAGAAGTAGTAAGAAATAAAGCTAGGTTAGTAGCACAATGATATAATCAACAAGAAGGGATAGACTTTGATGAAACTTATGCACCAGTAGCAAGACTTGAAGCCATAAGAATGCTACTAGCTATAGCTGCACACAAAAACATCAAACTTTTCCAAATGGATGTAAAAAGTGCATTTCTTAATGGAATAATATAAGAAGAAGTATATGTTGCCCAACCACCTGGTTTTGAAATACCGGAAAAAGGTGACTATGTATACAAACTTAAGGAAGAACTTTACGATTTAAAATAAGCACCTAGAAATTGGTATGAAAGGCTCAAGAACTATCTATTTGATAACGACTTTTCTATTGGAAATTCAGATTCTACTTTAGTTTTCAAAACTTATGCATATGATTTTCTAGTTGCTCAAATATATGTTGATGACATTATCTTTGGAGCCTCAAATGAATCATTGTGCAAACAATTCAGTGATATTATGCAACAAGAATTTGAAATGAGCCTCATGGGTGAACTGACTTTCTTTCTTGGTTTTCAAATTAAACAAACGCCTGCCGGGATTTTTATAAGCCAAGAAAAGTATACCAATGAGCTCTTAAAATGCTATGGGTTAGACCAGTGCAAACATGCTACCACTCCAATGGCTACTTCTACTAAAATTGATAAGGATGAAAATGGGGAACCTATTGATGATTCCTTATATAGAGCCATGATTGGTAGTTTGCTTTTCTAAACCGCTTCTAGACTGGACATCATGTTTTCAGTTGGTCTTTGTGTTCGACTTCAATCACAACCTATGCAAACTCATTTTCAAGTCGTCAAACGGATTTTTCGATATTTAGCCAGAACCACATGTTATGGTTTATGGTATCCTAAAGGACAATCCTTGGATTTTAAAGCTTATACTGATGCCAACTATGCTGGTTGTCGAATTGATCGCAAGAGCACAAGTGGTAGTTGTTTCTTGTTAGGAAGAGCCTTAGTATCTTGGTTTAGCAAGAAACAAAATACGGTTGCCCTCTCTACAACTGAAGCTGAATATATGGAAGCTAGATCTTGTTGTGCTCAAGTGCTTTATATGAAACAAGTGTTAAACGATTATGGCTTTACTTTTTCATCCACGCTTATCTTTTGTGACAACACAAGCACTATAAAATTAGCACATAATCCCATTTTACACAACCGAGCCAAACATATTGAAATCCGTCATCACTTTTTAAGGGATCATATCTCTAAAAATCATGTATCCCTTCATCATGTTGATGCAGAAGATCAATTGGCTGATATTTTCACAAAACCGCTTCCACTAGACCAATTTAACAAAATAAGGAAGCAACCACTCATCACTCCCTTAGAGGATGTTTTCTTTGATATTTGTGCTTCTTGAAAATGGTTTTAATGGTGTTATTTTTGGCTTCCAAATGGACATCTTTTTCGAAAGATTTGATGGTTATCTTTTTATGGGGGATTTCAAATTAAGGGGGAGTTTTTCTACATTCATTTTTAACGGATATCTTTTTGAAATGACAAAGGGGGAGAAATAAATGTAAATGTTAAAATGGTAACTTTGAAAAACTCAATCAATGAGTTTCATAATATCTTGGCTTTACATTAAAAGTTCCTATATTTCCTAAAGAATTGAATTTTATGTTCCATATTTCTTTGGGAATAATAAGCACACATTTCATAAACAAGAGAATAAAATCTCAAAGTAAATCTCAGGTATGAAACTCAACTCATTTTAAAGACTAGTTGATTTATATTTGGAAATGTTTGTCATCTTCAAAAGGGGGAGATTGTTGGCTAAATGGACATCATTTAATCCCTTTGTTTTGATAATGAAAAACATTTCATTCTTGTGGATCTAACATGCTACTTGAGTGTTGCAGGAATTAGGTGGATGACAAACTACTTGGAAGATCTATATACTCAAATTTCTTTAATTCATGATTGTAATCAAATGTAAAAACTTGTAAAAATACATATGTACAAGTACTTAGACATCATGTAAATCAAGCGCTAGATCTTCCATAGCCAATCAAAAACACTTAGATAGGTCATCCCCTACAATAGTGTCACAACTGCATACTCATACACACACTTAGTACTTGGATTAAAACATTGAAACAGGGTTAATCTCGGTCGACAAAATTCTCGACCGAGACACTCTCAGTCGATAAACTCTTCGACCGAGAATGACCCTGGTAGCCGTTAGACACAACAAACAAGGTAGTTGGGAGTTGGATTAGAACGTTATATACACTTTGTTACAACCCCAATTTTTGGGTTTGTTTGGTGAGAAATGTAATTTCTCATAATAAGGATATTTGAACAAATAATGATATGATGTATTTCGATTTTGTTTACAATAGCCTTGATGTTTGTGTTCTGGGCTTTATTGGCTATTGTGCCCAAATAATAAGAAAATTTAATTAGTGAATGAATAATTGAATATTCGAGAAAAGAATAAGATGGAAACCTTTAGAAGGAAAATCCAAAGAAGGATTTCATGCCACTTGGGTTCCTTGGGTTTCAAGGAGTCCAAAGTTTCATAAAGAGTGCAATAAGAAAAGAAAAGATCAATTAAGTATTTCTTTATTAAGAAAGAAATTGAAAATAATGATAAAATGTGGAAAACAAGAGAAAAGAGATATAATAGAGTTATCCTTTGTGGAATTTCGTATCCCAAGGATTCCTATTGATAAAAGGAATACCAATGAGGAAAATAAAAGAGAAATAAAGAGAAATCCTTAAAAGGGAATATTCTAATAAGAAATCAACATGATAATGAGGAATAATGCATTTCGATGCATTTAGAAGGATAATGAGTATCCAATAAAACGATTTTAGAATAATAGAGTTTCTTGGGATCCAAGGAGTCCCAATAAAGAGGAAAGAAAGAGAAAATACCAAATTACAAAATAAGAGGATAATGAAATGCATTATTAATGAATTTTGCGATATTGATAAAAAAAGAAGTAAATTCTACTAAAAATGGAAATTCATGCTTATGGATTAAAAAGAAATCATAAAGAGAATAAGAGGAAATAATTTCGAATTCTTAATTACTAAGGATCATGGATAAACAAGGAATTGCTAAAGAGAGAGAAAATTCTTCTTATTTATGAAAAATTCCTTTCCGATTAGGAAAAATGTTGCTTGCTTTGTAGGCAAGGGTTCTTAGGCGTGGTTTCCCTCCCTATATAAAGAAGGAGAGCCTCTGGATCGAGTTCTAGAGTAATCCCATGAAATTCTCACTTCCTTCTCCATCTTGTTCCTTACATAAAAACCCTAGCATAAAGGGTGGTTCGAATCCTAGAGCAGAGCGGGGCTGAGGAGGAGTTGCGGTGGATGCATGCTGCTCCCACGACACTAATGGTAAGCTCGAAGGGTAGTCCTCCACCCTAACCCGAACGCAGCAGCAGCAGCACAGGTGCTTTTGGCAGCCGCAATCTGTAGACCTGCCCGGCCTGAACCAGCAGTGTGGCTGCAGCTTGAAAATGCTCTGAGGGGCGTGGAGATCCGACGAAGTCAAGAGTAGGAGCAGACGAGGTTGCGGGTCTGGAACCTGGAGAAGAACTCATGCCAAGCGCAGCTAGGGCGGCGGCTGAGGTGTTGCGTGAGGTTGATGATGAGCAGAAGCGTCGTTGGACACTTCTGCCCCTCTACAGGCTGAAGAAACTGCTAACTTATCGAGGGAAGAACAGTCTTTTCAAAATGTTTCCAAACCCGCCAACGTTGCATGGAAACGGCTACGTGGCAATCTCTGATTGGCTGAAAGGTATATTTTCTTACAAAATTCATAACTAATCACTGGTAGCTCAGATTAAAACAAGTCTTATATGAAAATTGATCCTCAGAACGAGAGGAACACAAAGAAATTATGTATGTAGCCGAATTCTTCTTGAAACTCAAAAAGTATAGGGTTTTACGTCTTTCGATGCATTAATTGATAGAAAACCGCTAGAATGATGTAAAAACGAACATGATGAATCTTTTATATGTTTTTGATCAATCTTAACTTTTTATGAATAAAAGGAATGATAAAATCATAAAAAGATGATTAGTATGTTGGTTTTAGGGTTTATGATCATGAACATGGTTTAATAGACTAAAAACCCTGATTTGAGTAAATATGAGTTTTTGATTCTTGAACATAGTTTGGATTAGATAATTCTTAATGAAGATAATTGAGATGGTTAGGGTATTGTAGGAAATCTTAGAAACCCTAAATTGAATATAAAGGATACATCTTTGAAGACTAATAGGTTAATTTGAAAGATATTAACCTGTTGAATCTGCAATACAGGTATGTGGTTACGCTTATGAATATCTCGAGTTAGTTTTCCGAGATTTACTGAAGTTTTCATCAATGTCATGAATTAATTGTTGGATGATTTTAATTCATGAAAACTATAATGTGGCTATGACTATCACATAAGATATGTGCCTACTAGCTCAGACCCTGGTCCCCTATGTGGCTTAATAATTGACCTAGTAAATGGCTACCAATGGAGTAGGTCCATCAGGTCATTAGATGACTTAGTAAATGGCTACCAATGGGGTAGGACCATCAAGTCATCATGAGTTAGATATTAGGCTACCTGTGGGTAGTGCCATGTGACTCTATTACCCTATGTATTGGCTACCTGTAAGGTAGGTCCATGGGGGTAAGAAGCTACCTAAAGAGAGGTAGCATACAAGGGATAGCATAGAGTTAGGGGATAGGTAAGGATTGAGTAGTATGGCTTAAAACGTAATCTTGGTTGTTAAATGATTAATTGAATGATTATGTTGTTAACATATTTGCATGATTATTGTTTCCCCCACATACCAGCTTCGACTGACCGACGTTTTTTTTGTCGACGTTTTAGGTACAATGAAAAGAACAAACAGTAAAGTGGAATATGTGGTACTCAATGAGAATTAAAGTGCAAAGGAGGATTAGATAGATTAGTATCTATGTGGATAGAATTTTTGAAATCCCAATTTTAAAAGGTATGCAAAAGCTTTTACTTTTCTCCATATTTCAGTATAGTTGGTAGAATTTAATAATTGTTAATGATTATTTGTCGAACCTTTGATTCGGGTTATTGGTTAATGGCTATGTCCTTTCGGACTCCCTTAATTGGGGGTTATCGGGAGGCAGGGTCGTAAAAATTGGTATCAGAGCGTAGGTTCCTCACTTAACCATTAATATTTATTAAATTTTACAAACTCCATAGAACCCAAGGGAGTTATTAGAGGATTATCTGAAAGATGAAGGTGTCTAGAAAAGGATCACGACTGAGAGTTGGCAATATTTTCCTCCGCACCGCTAGTCGGAATATGAGGACTCCCAGATCCGTGTGACTACTTGGCCAAAGTCTTAGGGTATGAATCGAAATAAGATACCTTTAGGACTTTCTCATCTTACTCATCCCTTCTCATCATAAAATTTTGTTAAGGACCTAAAGGATTAGGGTTTTCTTTCTTCTCCTCACCCTCTTGAGGTTTAAGGTTAATAAGGTTTAAGGAATCCTCCACCAAGATAATGAAAAGCATGTAAATAAGATGTCATGGACATACGATTAATAGTTTAAGCGCAAATTAATGAATAGATACATGCTTAGGTCGTATGAAATAAGTTGTCATGTCCTTAGAAGAGACCTGAGGCTAGACCTTCTTGTCGGGAGGATAAGTCAGTCTTGGAGATAGAGATCTCCATTGCAAGTAGAGACTTGGCACATCCTCTGAGGATGATGCTAACCCTAACCCTAAGTTAAGGTTAGAGAGAGAGATGAGTTGGACCAGGTGTTTGAAGGGACATGCCTTTGGGATGCCATATGATCCATGGGTGACCTAGCACCTTTGGCAACCGAACCCTGGGAAGGGTCTGCATGTTAGGGTAAAGGATAGCTCCTTGGATGATGATGTTAGTGAAGGACCTTAGAAACCCTATGGGCTTATGTGAGTAGGGCATAGCATGCACCCATGGTACGTTAGTAGTGTGAGTAAAGGGTTGAAACCCTGACCAGGAGAGTATGATGGATGGCTTATGAAATAAGCATAAAGAACTATGGATAACCTTGAGCAAAACATAAGTTGAACATAGGCTTCATCCAGGTAGGGGCATGCTTTTGAGGTTGACCCTTCATGAAGAGAGGACCTCTAATGGTGAGGTTGGTTGTAGGGTTAGAGAGAGAGCAGGACACCAAGTAAGAAGGTCGTAAACCTAGACCCTGAGATATGAGGAACAATGGGGAGTCGAGGATGATGCGACCTAAGTGGATGATAGTGGTCGCCACATGCTTGATCCCTAGGGTTTGCTGATGTCTTGGTTACCATGAGAAGAACCAAACCCTAGAGAGAGGATGAGTCTGATGGTACCTCTATACCTATGATATAGATGAGAAGAAGAGTTCCTTAGACCCAGAGAGGTATAGTATCAGGTTATGAGTCCTTGTACCTTGTTTATTGTCCTTGAGGAGGACTCAACTTTAAAGTGTTGATCAATAAAAAAGATGACAGGAAGTGTATGTCATTCCCGTTACTTGTTTGTCTTGTGGTTAAGAGATACAACATGCAGTTGGACACCTACAAGTGAACCTAGGGTCTAAGAGGGGAAGTGGTGTACCTAATGCTCATGAGGAGAGTTGAGTTCCTATAGAAGCGAGCATGGTACTCCTCATGTATAGAGGAAAAGGGAAGCCCCTTAAGTTTAAGGTATGTTTGATGAACCCCTCATAACTAGGTTGATGATAAAGGAAAGTATGATCTCGATCCAGCATGGAGGAAAGAGGACAAGTATGACTTAGCATTTCAGTAGGTGATCTACTTGTGCCTTAATAGCTTTCTAGGGTTAAGTAGGCTCATGTGGATGTAAACCCTAGACCTAAGAGCTTTTGTGACCTTGTTGTCAAGAGATAACGTCCTCCCATCCTGGGAGAGGGAACCTTTTGGTAGGGTGTATATCAGTTTTGTTGGTTTAAGGTAACCTAAAGAGGTCTCAAAGGATCTTGAGAAGCTAAGTGAAAAGTACATGGTATGAGAATAAACTTGTAGACCCATAGATATCCATCTCTAAGTGCATACAGATGTGTTACCATGGAGGTAACCGGTAAGGGGCCTGACCAAGGTAGACAGGTCACCATGACCCCTATGATAGGATGGATGTCAACCCATGTATACAAAGAGAGACGATGAAGGCTTGTGAGAGGTTCTAAGTTGGACATGTAATATAAATGGAGAATCATAAGTCTATCCTAGGGTCAGGTAGGGATAAGACCGATGAAAGTAGGAGTTTCCTAATTCCGCAGTTGCACATGACCATAGGGTCGGGAGGTAACATTTATCATTGTCTGAGGGCCATGGGTTAGGAGATTGATCACCTTCATGAACTCATGGTACCCAAAAGGCAGATGAGTAGGGCACTCTCTTGATGCATGAGGGAAGAGGGATGACCCCAAAAGTGTCGGCACCCTATAGACCTAGAGGAGATGACCAAGGATCGTGAAGTACCCAAGTATGTTCAAAACTAGTTTTCCATGGAAGTAACTTTGATATCGAGATGATTGTGATGTAGAGACATAAGTTGCACATTTCAACTTAGATTGGAAGGTGTATTGGCAAGGTGGGATGTACCATCTCTACTCTTGGAATAGGAAGAACTATGTATTTGGACTACAGCCAAATGCTTATTTCCTCTTGTTATGGGAGTGAGAGATAGGACATTACGCATGCCATACACCAAGGATAAAAGATGATGTGAGTTGGAACGTTGCTATGAGGTATGAGGATAGAGAAGATAACATACCCTGGTAAAGTGAATGATACATGGATGGTTTGCAAACACTAAAGAGAAATAAGGTAGTCATCTTATGTTTTTAGCATGAGCGATGAGTTATACCAGGTTGAATTCAAAAACCAAGAGGTGAGTCTTACAAGGTTGAGTTTGACCACCATGTTGATGAGATCAGAGAGTGTGCTTGATGAATACAAACTTAGAATTCGAGTTTGAGATGATAAGTGAACAACATGGGAGTGTATGTCTTCAATGTTACCTAATACCTAAGGATGTGAAGTGGTAATGGATATTCTGGTTGAGATGTATATGACTAGTTTGGCTAGAAGCTAGAAGAGGTTGTTAGGCTAACCCTAAGTTTGGAAAGGAGATATGTTTGGCTAATACTGCGATGTAATGAGATCTGTTGAACAAGTTAATGGTTGTTTGGTTAGCCAGTCTAGTCCTTGATGCAATGAAAGGATGGTGGTAGAACCTCAGATGCACTTCTTTGGAAAAGAAGGAGATGAAACCCCGACTAGAGTGGTTTAGGGTTTCAGAGGAATCGATCTTGAGGAATCATGACATACAAGAAATCATGATTGAAGATCACCATACACTGTGGTTCTACCAAGATAGTAAATGGCAATAACACTTTGGATGCTTAAGATGAAGTTGCATGTGGTATATGGCCATGGAAGCCAGGAGGTAAAGGAAGAACCCCAGTAACCCAGTGTATCGATATAGAGGACAAAAGAGTCCCAGAGAGGGAATGGGAGTTCATCACTATGGATGTTGTGATAGGTCTCCCCTAGAACAAGGAAGGTCGAGATGCAATATGGGTTATGGTAGATCGCATTACCTAGATGACATGAGAAGAAAGAGTTCTATCAATGGACAGATCTGGTTGAACTACCCATGAGAGAGATGGTTCAACTAAACCATGAAGCGTGTCCAAAGGTTCTTGAGTTTGACCTAAAGGTTCCCTTCCAAAAGGTGGAAGTAGGTACATGAAGGACTCGATGTTAGCATAGTTCATCATCCATAACTAATGGTTAGTATGATCCAGACTAAAGGGTCTGATGAGGGCATATGCGCTCGTTCAGAGTGATGACTAGGGACAATTCTTGTCCTATGAAAGATGTAGTGATGACCACCATGGCCAGTATTGGGATTTAAAGAAGCTCTGTAAGGGAGGTTGTGTCGGTCACCACTTTCGTAAGGTGATGTTGGTGAAAGGACCACAGTGTGTGTAGATGAAGTCGCTTTGATTGTGCAATGGCTGAAAGGAGCCTAGTGATGACAAGAGTCGTGAGCGGATGCAAAGTAGTTTGACATGCAGTTCACTGTGGGAAATATGTGACATGAAAAATCCGACCCCTCTGAGCTACATCTAAGGAAGCTGGGTCCCCGATACATGGGTCCATTTGAGATGGATTGGTGGAGAAGATTATGGTTGACTTTACCCCTCAGGATAAAGTAATGTGTGATGAGTTCCAGGTGTCTGATTTAGAGCACTATGTGAGGTACCCCAACCATGTGGTGAGAAATGAACCTAGTGAGCCCCAAGGGAGGCTGAAATGGCCTGAGTCACCTGTGCCGTTTATAGAGGACATGATGAAAGAACTTAGAGAAAAGAATATGTGATGATAAAGGTTCTTTGGAAGTGCCATGAGTATGGCAGTGCCACATAGGGGCCAATGATGGACATGGAAAAGTCTTACCTGAATTGTTTGTTTGCTTGATAAAATTTTGAGGAAATAATTCCTATAAGAGGGGAAGGATGTTACAACCCCAATTTTTGGGTTTATTTGGTGAGAAATGTAATTTCTCATAATAAGGATATTTGAACAAATAATGATATGATGTATTTGGATTTTGTTTACAATAGCCTTGATGTTTGTGTTGTGGGCTTTATTGGCTATTGGGCCCAAATAATAAGAAAAGTCAATTAGTGAATGAATAATTGAATATTCGAGAAAAGAATAAGATGGAAACCTTTAGAAGGAAAATCCGAAGAAGGATTTCGTGCCACTTGGGTTCCAAGGAGTCCAAAGTTTCATAAAGAGTGCAATAAGAAAAGAAAAGATCAAGAAATTGAAAATAATGATAAAATGTGGAAAACAAGCAAAAAGAGATAGAATTGAGTTATCCTTTGTGGAATTTCGTATCCCAAGGATTCCTATTGATAAAAGGAATACCAATGAGGAAAATAAAAGAGAAATAAAGAGAAATCTTTAAAAGGGAATATTCTAATAAGAAATCAACATGATAATGAGGAATAATGCATTTAGATGCATCTAGAAGGATAATGAGTATCCAATAAAAAGGATTTCAGAATAATAGAGTTTCTTGGGATCCAAGGCGTCCCAATAAAGAGGAAAGAAAGAGAAAATACCAACATTACAAAATAAGAGGATAATGTAATGCATTATTAATGAATTTTGCGATATTAATAAAAAAGAAGTAAATTCTACAAAAAAATGGAAATTCATGCTTATGGATTAAAAAGAAATCATAAAGAGAATAAGCGGAAAGAATTTCGAATTATTAATGACTAAGGATCATGGATAAACAAGGAATTGCTAAAGAGAGAGAAAATTCTTTTTAATTATGGAAAATTCCTTTCTGATTAGGAAAAAACGTTGCTTGCTTTGTGGGCACGGGTTCTTAGGTGTGGTTTCCCTCCCTATATAAAGAGGGAGAGCCTCTGGATCGAGCTCTAGAGTAATCCCACTAAATTCTCTCTTCCTCTTCCATATTCTTCCTCTTCCTTACGTATAAACCCTAGCATAAAGGGTGGTTTGAATCCTAGAGCAGAGTGGGGCCGAGGAGGAGTTGCGGTGGATGCATGCTGCTCTCACGACGCTAATGGGAAGCTCGAAGGGTACTCCTCCACCCTAACCCGAACGCAACAACAACAACACAACTGCTTTTGGCAGTCACACTCTACAGACCTGCCCAGCCTGAACCAACAACGTGGCTGTGGCTTGAAGATGCCCTGAGGAGCGCGGAGGTCCGACGAAGTCAAGAGTAAGAGCAGACAAGGTTGCGGGTCCGGAACCTGGAGAAGAACTCACGCCAAGTGCAGCTAGGGCGGCGGCTGATGTTATGACCCACTCCATGATTAACTAGTAAGTACCTCGATTAGTGCTAAGAATCTTGTTAAAACATCAAGGACAATCAAAATAAACTAATATGTGAATTAATAGCTAAGATTGAATCACCTGAGGCAATTAATAATGTCAATGTTGATTATTTAGTACATTAAGTTGAATCAAGTAATCACAGTTGTAATTAGAGCTTTGATCCAGTGAAATAGTCCTTTTAGCATGTTATGCACTTTGAGGTTATAGAGAATTCCGTGCTTAAACCATTGCAAGAAAAATCACTCGAAACCGACTTACGAGTTAAAAGATATGGACATTCGAGTGTTTAGGGACCTAGTTGTAAATATTGGATCTGTTTGGGAAATTTGCATCTCGCCCCCTAAACTTTCTCCCTTATCCCCTTCTTCACCCGACCACTTATAGAGCGACCGCACGAAGCGGTGCCTGATAGAACAGGGCACGACACAGGGTGCGATTGAGAGGTTCAGAGAGTGAGATCGCGTGGGCGATTTCTTGAGCCCAGAGCTCCGAAGCTGCTTCGCCATCTCCTCTCCTTCTTCCCCTTCATCTTCCTCCTCGCCCTAGGTGCGCAGCACCTCGACCTGCTGGGCGGCGGACTGCAGAAGCAGCAGCTTGGCTGCTGCACGGCGCCGGCCATGGGCCGTTCTGGGTGAGCTAAGCACCAAGGAAGGTGCGATTGATCTCGTTCGTTGAGGTTCGTGCACCCAACCGCAGCTCCAGCTGCACCTAGCAACTCAATTGAAGCTCACCTAGCTGGCTGAACGTCGGCCAACTTGCAGCTACTACTGCACGGCGCACAACCAAGGAGGAGTCCGTTGGTTGATTTGAAACTCTGGGAAGGTACTTCCTGCCTCCTATTCATGGCCATGGATTCGATTTTGCAGTTATAGATGTGTTAATATCAAGCACGGTTCTTCTTTTCAGTTTGTCAGTAAACATAGAGGTGTCTGTTTTGTATATAGGTTTGAATCAGAACCCTAAGGCGTGGCTTTTTCCAAGGGGATGATGCCCTTGTGCTTGGTCTAGATTTTTAGACAAGAAATTCGTAGCCTTAGCTAGACCTAGTTGTCGTTTGAATTAATTTTAGATTCATGTATGATACTACTGTTCTATTGCAGGGTCAGCATTCCGATTGGCCGAATTTGGTAAGATTCGGCCGAGTTTCCTTTATAAGGAAATCGAACAGGGTTCCAATCGGCCGAGATTGTAGACTGATCGGCCGAGTTATCAGCCGATCGGCCGAGTTGCCTAGAGTGGATCGGCCGAATTGTCAGCCGATCGGCCGAGTTCCCAGACTGGTCGGCCGAGTTTCAGTACAGTGAGTAGTAGTTCATTTAGAAATCATTATTTAACTAAATTTAAATGCTTAATTACTTCTGTATCAGTTAGTATAACTTTTAAGCAGCGTAGTACATACAATAGAGTATGTTAGTTTCATTGGAACTTGAAATACCTAATATGCTTAGTGAAATTGATGAAATTTCCTGTATTATACTTGCAATGTATTTGCTGATTTAAAAATAGATGTTTAGCATCAAAAGTGGATAAATGATATTGAATCATGTTTAATGATGATAAAGGATATATATTTGCTTCATGTGTTATTCAGATTGTTCAATATGCATGAAATGTGATATTCCTATTTAAATGTTTATTTGTTAATCAGTTAATAGACTTAGGTGCCCTAACACCGTAGAACCCCTCGAGAGGTCTACACCTTGGGGTGAAACGACCTACTAGCGTGTGTCTAGATGGTCGGTGACTCGTGTTCAACAATAATCCGTGCGTGTGTCACGGTGGCACGAGGGCAGAAAGGTAGTGTTCAACAATAATCCGTGCGTGTGTCACGGTGGCACTGGAGTATAAAGGGGTTATTCAACAATAATCCGTGCGTGTGTCACGGTGGTAACCTAGACTCTCCGCCTGTGTGCTCAGGTTAGAGGAGGAGTCTAGAGTACACTCTTTGAGAGTGCAGTGAGGCCGTGTGAGCCTGAGAGTCCTGTAGAAGACCAGGATAGCAGTCAGACTTAGCATTTCCCGGGTGTGTCGCTAAGTCTTGTACGGTGGGACTGTAGCATGAACTTGCTGCGGATCTTTATATGCAGAGTACACTGCATATATTTAGGGCATAATAATAATATGAATAATTAATCATGTAGGATCACAGTAAATTTATATAACTGTTTATTTACCTGAATTATTTGTTGATGCTTAGAAATGTGATTATTATCTGTATATCTGCTATGTTATTAGAACTGCCTTGCTTAGTTCTGCATTTATGTTTCATTTCAAATTTATAAACCTGATGAGTTGTTTAGTGATAGCTAAGGGAAATGCTATTCACTGAGCGAGTAGGCTCATACCTCTACTCAAAACATTTTCAGGTTATCATCAGCAGTAGGAAATCTGAAGGATCGATTCATCCTAACGCCTAGTCTGTAGTAGGGATATGTAGTTAGTAGTTAGAGGTCTCTTAGTCCTTTCCCCTCGATCTTTGGGACATGGTGTGGGTGAGAGAGAGTATGTATGGCGAATGTGTAAAAGTTGTAAATTAACTGTTATGCTTTATTTGATGTCGAACAATGTAATATGTTGTAGACTCTGTTTATATTGCTAGTCAGCTAATAAAGATGCTTCCACCGTTTGTTTAGTTTCATTTTACAGCATAAATCGGATTACCCTAATAATGTCTTTAAAATGTTTTAAAAAGTGAAGAGTGGTTGGCTTATGTGTAAATCCCATCCTGTCGCGTCCTAATCTCGTGGTTGGTGGTTAATGTGAGATCGGGGCGTGACAATTTTGGTATCATAGCTTTGGTTTGAGTACAGAGTTACTCAAGGTCAGGGGACGATAAGAGACCAATAGGATTAAGGTTTAGGTGTCTTTCTTCTATCTGTAATTTTCTAACAGGAAGTGTTCTGTTATACTATTGCAGCTAGCAGGAAGAGGATGTGGTCACGAGAATCAAGTAATGAGCTTAAGTTGAGTCGTTAAGAATCATTAAGGTCAAAAGATAAAGTTATAAGTAAGGTGAATAATAAATGATGTGTTTTAGCTCTGGGAGGTCTGAGTGTTTAGATACCCTGGCCAGGTGTCTAAATACTTAGATTGACCAATATCAAGCTACTCTGTCTGTTCTTCTCTGGATGCCCTGGCCAGGTATACAGAGGAAGGATAGGCTAGAGAGAAAACCCTAGAAATCTTAGGGTTAAGAGATCAGAAATTAATAAAGGAATAAGAGATTACATATAAGATGCGATTCAACTCTTGAATATCATTGTTTATATGATTTAAAGATCACTAGAAATGCTTTTATATGCATGAAATGAAATTTTCAGTTTGTAAAGTAAACATGATTCTTTTATATTGTTGTGACATGAAGTGAATTGTTTAATGTTTGTTTTCTTTGTATTAAAGTAGACCCGAAAATTATGTATAAATGAGTTTGCCCTAAGTGGATATTCTTTCCACATGTTTTAGATTAATAGGGGTTGATTAATTCGGAGTAGCTCTTGGCTTCATGACTACAGGTTCGGCCTGGTCCGGCTGGCAGGATGCGTTACTGGGATCTAATGACTCCTATTAACAGTAAAATGAGAATAGACTCTGGATGATTTAGACCCGTAACATAGTGAGAATGTATATACACTAGGATGTTTTAACTTTGATAAGAAGTCTAAATGTTCTTTGTTCCTGAGAATTAGGGTTTGAGAAGCATAAACCTTAATTGGCCCAAAATTAGGATTTTAATGACATATGAATACAAAATTTGATAAATAGAATGTCTTAGTAAATGATTTTTTTTAGTATTTTATGTGTAACTCTGATTTAGCTCAAATTTGGATATGATTTGGATATATAAAATGTGAACAACAGTTGGAAAATATCATAATTTTTGAAGAAAGTTCTAACCTGTTTATCGGCCGAGTTTCAAACTCGACCGATCACATTTTCTGAATGATATAGAAGTGTGGTAAATGAATTTTATCTTTTTATTGGTATATCCAATTGATCTCAAATTTTAACTGTGCTTGAAAGACACAATTTTAGACACTCGGTTAAATTGGCATAATTTTTGGATGACTTTTGATCTCTACAGTGAGGGTGTCGGCCGAGTTTGCAACTCGACCGAATCTGCTGCAGACTGCAATATAACAGTGCACTGTTCGATTTTTAATTAATTATTGATAACTTGAAATGATCTGAAATTTTACTGGAGGTCTGAAACTTCATTAGGTATAACATATAAAATTTCCAGAATTTTTGGAGCTTCTGTTAGCCATTTAATAAACGAATTACAGAAACTATTGTAAAAACAAAACTGAATTTTCAGCCATATAATTAAGTTGAGTGTTGGGTTAATATGTCATTGACCCAAGCAACTCAATTTGATCTATATGATTGATCACACATACACACAATAATGCTATGTTACTGATATAGACCAAAACCCTAGAATGATTAAAGTTGTAGTAGTTTAAGGGATCTCATTAGTGATTAAACCTTGAAAACTAGTATCTTTGTAAAATAAGACCTTGAGATTTGTTCTATGAAAAGTAAACTGGCTTTGATAGTGATCTAGGGTTTTAAGGTAGTTAATCTGAACGGTACATGAACAACATGAAATGACTTAGAGAAAAGAGTAAAACATAAACCTAAAATGTAATTATAAGAAAGTAGCATAGAAAGCGGAGTATTATCCGATTTAAGATCTGAAGATAGTTGATGTAGTTCATGTTTTTAAGACATGACGTCACTATCTTTATGATGTGACAATAGATTATCACCCTCGCAAAGAGAATGTGGTGGCTGATGCATTCAGCAGAAAATCAAGTTCAACAGCTAATGCATTCTCTATGACAGGTTTCAATAGAGACCTGCTAGTAGAAATGTGAAAGTTGAACTTAGACTTAGGGGTGACAGCACAGAGTGGTTTGATTGTACAGATCCAGGTTCAAGCCTACTTCTTATGATCAAATCAAGGAACTAAAAAAGGGTGATAGTGAATTAAGCCAGACCATGCATGACCTGATAGGAGGAAAAGAGACTAGAGTTTAAGTTTTTAGATGATAAGATGTTGTATTAGCATGACATGTTGTGTGTACCTCGAGATAGAGTAAAATTCTTTTAAGGGGAAAAGGCTGAAAGAAAAGATTCTTATGGAAGTGTATGTATTGATGTATGCTATGCTTTCAGGAAACACTAAGATGTATATGAATCCCAAGAAGTTGAAATGGATGGTCAGATATGCAGAAGGATGTAACTAAGTATGTGGTTAAAAGTAGTGTATACCAGTAGATTAAGGCTGAACCCTAGAAATCTATAGCTACCTTGTAATCTTTTTCTATGCCTGAATAGGAATGGGAATTTATCACAATGGATTTTGTGGTAAGATTACCCAGGACACCTAGAGGCTGTGATGTGATATGAATGATTGTGGATAGACTAATTTAGTCTGCTCGCTTTCTTCATATTAAGTCAACCTTTGACGTCTCGAAACTTGACCAAGATATACATGGATGAAATAGTTAGGTTGCCTGGTAATCCAGTTTCAATCATATCATATTGAGATTCTAAATTCACATTTAGGATTGTAGAAACAGTTGCATTGTGCTTCAGGCACAAAGTTAAGATTCAATATAACCTTTTCAACTACAGACGGATGGCCAGTCTGAGAGAACCATTCAGACTCTTGAGGACATGCTGAGAGCATGTGTTTTGCTTTTCAGTGGAAGTAAGAATGAATATTTAAGTCTTATACAAGTTGCCTTATGTGAATGTTGAGTTTAGAAATACACAAACGATAATGGTACAGTTTGGGTATAAACCCAGGCAAAACAAATTTAGTAAATCATCAGGTGCGTGATTTCAAGAAAGTACGAAAACATTAAAATATGCAAATAAATCTAGTTGCATGTTTCTAGTTATGTTAATGTGTATGACTTAACATTTACATGAATTGGCACATTTCTCTGAGATATTATCAGAAATTCTCAAGTACTATTAAATATTTGTGATATGATACATAAATAACTCTTAATTGAGTTATGTGATCCATAAACCAGGATTTGGGGTTAATATGCACGTACTTCGAGAAATTTCAGATAATTGAAAAATATTACAGATGGCTTCTTATAGGTGAATTAAATCATACTTATTGGTGTAATAAGATGTTCAATTACATGAATTTAGTATGTATGTGCAAAAAAATTGATTTGAGTTTGGAATATTTATGAATTTTTAATCTGTCTGCATGCATGATATAAACATTACTCAGTAATTACAATGATTTGAAAATATACTGTTCTGCCAGTTCCAGAATGATACCGTATTGTGATTTGAATTGCAATCAAACAGATGAGATAATGAGATAACCCTAAGAGTAGGGTGTTGGCATGTGATGAATGAACAAGGCAAATGAAACCCTAAGGATAGGGTGTACGATGAATCAAGTATCTTGATATCAATTTTTATTATAAGATGTGATGATGTTTAACAGTTAAATTGCATGATTTTAATTTTAGTACCAAATTGACATGCATTCTATTTATTTAAGAACTTTAGTTGTCTGCATATATACTATAATGATTTCTCGGTAATTACCATGAATTGAGATACTGTTATAACAGTTTTAGAAAGACCATGTATTGTGGTTTGATCTGGAATCAGATCAAGATGTGTCCTATGTTGAAGGACCAATACCGATAGTTGATCAGAGGATCAAAAAGTTCAAGAATTCGTGAGATACCATTACTGAGGGTTTTATGAAGAAACCATAACTTAGAAGAAGCCACGTGGGAACTTGAATTTGAGATGCATAACAAGTTTTCTTTCCCTTTTAGGAATTTCGGGACGAAATTCTTTTAAGGGGAAAAGGTTGTTATGACCCACTCCATGATTAACTATTAAGTACCTCGATTAGTGCTAAGAATCTTGTTAAAACATCAAGGACAATCAAAATAAACTAATATGTGAATTAATAGCTAAGATTGAATCACCTGAGGCAATTAATAATGTCAATGTTGATTATTTAGTACATTAAGTTGAATCAAGTAATCACAGTTGTAATTAGAGCTTTGATCCAGTGAAATATTCCTATTAGCATGATATGCACTTTGAGGTTATAGAGAATTCCGTGCTTAAACCGTTGCAAGAAAAATCACTCGAAACCGACTTCCGAGTTAAAAGATATGGACATTCGAGTGTTTACGGACCTAGTTGTAAATATTGGATCTGTTTGGGAAATTTGCATCTCGCCCCCTAGCCTTTCTCCCTTATCCCCTTCTTCACCCGACCACTTACAGAGCGACCGCACGAAGCGGCTCCCGATAGAACAGGGCACGACACATGGTGCGATTGAGAGGTTCAGAGAGTGAGATCGTGTGGGCGATTTCTTGAGCCTAGAGCTCCGAAGCTGCTGCGCCATCTCCTTTCCTTCTTCCCCTTCATCTTCCTCCTCGCCCTAGGTGCGCAGCACCTCGACCTGCTGGGCGGCGGACTGCAGAAGCAGCATCTTGGCTGCTGCACGGCGCCGGCCATGGGCCGTTCTGGGCGAGCTAAGCACCAAGGAAGGTGCGATTGATCTCGTTCGTTGAGGTTCGTGCACCCAACCGCAGCTCCAGCTGCACCTATCAACTCAATTGAAGCTCACCTAGCTGGCTGAACGTCGGCCAACTTGCAGCTACTGCTGCACGGCGCACGACCAAGGAGGAGTCCGTTGGTTGATTTGAAACTCCGGGAAGGTACTTCCTACCTCCTATTCATGGCCATGGATTCGATTTTGCAGTTACAGATGTGCTAATATCAAGCACGGTTCTTCTTTTCAGTTTGTCAGTAAACGTAGAGGTGTCTGTTCTGTATATAGGTTTGAATCAGAACCCTAAGGCGGGCTTTTGCCAAGGGGATGATGCCCTTGTGCTTGGTCTAGATTTTTAGACAAGAAATTCGTAGCCTTAGCTAGACCTAGTTGTCGTTTGAATTAATTTTAGATTCGTGTATGATACTACTGTTCTATTGCAGGGTCAGCATTCCGATCGGCCGAATTTGGTAAGATTCGGCCGAGTTTCCTTTATAAGGAAATCGAACAGGGTTCCAATCGGCCGAGATTGTAGACTGATCGGCCGAGTTATCAGCCGATCGGCCGAGTTGCCTAGAGTGGATCGGCCGAATTTTCAGTCGATCGGCCGAGTTCCCAGACTGGTCGGCCGAGTTTCAGTACAGTGAGTAGTAGTTCAT
This sequence comes from Alisma plantago-aquatica, assembly GCA_963693085.1. Classification (NCBI taxonomy): domain Eukaryota; kingdom Viridiplantae; phylum Streptophyta; class Magnoliopsida; order Alismatales; family Alismataceae; genus Alisma; species Alisma plantago-aquatica. The sequence goes on along the minus strand of OY856409.1, from coordinate 361,126,881 downwards.
TTAGAAATCATTATTTAACTCAATTTAAATGCTTAATTACTTCTGTATCAGTTAGTATAACTTTTAAGCAGCGTAGTACATACAATAGAGTATGTTAGTTTCATTGGAACTTGAAATACCTAATATGCTTAGTGAAATTGATGAAATTTCCTGTATTATACTTGCAATGTATTTGCTGATTTAAAAATAGATGTTTAGCATCAAAAGTGGATAAATGATACTGAATCATGTTTAATGATGATAAAGGATATATATTTGCTTCATGTGTTATTCAAATTGTTCAATATGCATGAAATGTGATATTCCTATTTAAATGTTTATTTGTTAATCAATTAATAGACTTAGGTGCCCTAACACCGTAGAACCCCTCGAGAGGTCTGCTCCTTGGGGTGAAACGACCTACTAGCGTGTGTCTAGATGGTCGGTGACTCGTGTTCAACAATAATCCGTGCGTGTGTCACGGTGGCACGAGGGCAGAAAGGCAGTGTTCAACAATAATCCGTGCGTGTGTCACTGTGGCACTGGAGTATAAAGGGGTTATTCAACAATAATCTGTGCGTGTGTCACAGTGGTAACCCAGACTCTCCGCCTGTGTGCTCAGGTTAGAGGAGGAGTCTAGAGTACACTCTTTGAGAGTGCAGTGAGGCCGTGTGAGCCTGAGAGTCCTGTAGCAGACCAGGACAGCAGTCAGACTTAGCATTTCCCGGGTGTATCACTAAGTCTTGTACGGTGGGACCATAGCATGAACTTGCTGCAGATCTTTATATGCAGAGTACACTGCATATATTTAGGGCATAATAATAATATGAATAAGTAATCATGTAGGATCACAGTAAATTTATATAATTGTTTATTTACCTGAATTATCTGTTGATGCTTAGAAATGTGATTATTATCTGTATATCTGCTATGTTATTAGAATTGCCTTGCTTAGTTCTGCATTTATGTTTCATTTCAAATTTATAAACCTGATGAGTTGTTTAGTGATAGCTAAGGGAAATGCTATTCACTGAGCGAGTAGGCTCATACCACTACTCAAAACATTTTCAGGTTATCATCAGCAGCAGGAAATCTGAAGGATCGATTCATCCTAACGCCTAAACTGTAGTAGGGATATGTAGTTAGTAGTTAGAGGTCTCTTAGTCCTTTCCCCTCGATCTTTGGGACATGGTGTGGGTGAGAGAGAGTATGTATGGCGAATGTGTAAAAGTTGTAAATTAACTGTTATGCTTTATTTTATGTCGAACAATGTAATATGCTGTAGACTCTGTTTATATTGCTAGTCAGTTAATAAAGATGCTTCCACCGTTTGTTTAGTTTCATTTTACAGCATAAATCAGATTACCCTAATAATGTCTTTAAAATGTTTTAAAAAGTGAAGAGTGGTTGTCTTATGTGTAAATCCCATCCTGTCGCGTCCTAATCTCGTGGTTGGTGGTTAATGTGAGATCGGGGCGTGACAGCTGAGGTGTTGCGTGAGGTTGAAGATGAGCAGAAGCGTCGTTGGACACTTCTACCCCTCCGCGGCCTGAAGAAACTGCTAACTTATCGAGGGAAGAACAGTTTTCCAAAATGTTTCCAAACCCGCTACCGTTGCATGGAAACGGCTACGTGGCGATCTCTAATTGGCTGAAAGGTACATTTTCTTACAAAATTCATAACTAATCACTGGTAGCTCGGATTAAAACAAGTATTATATGAAAATTGATCCACAGAACGAGAGGAACACAAAACAATTATGTATGAAGCCTAATTCTGCTTGAAACTCAAAAAGTATAGGGTTTTACATCTTTTGATGCATTAATTGATAGAAAACCCCTAGAATGATGTAAAAACGAACATGATGAATCTTTTATATGTTTTTGATCAATCTTAACCTATTATGAATAAAAGGAATGATAAAATCATAAAACGATGATTAGTATGTTGGTTTTAGGGTTTTATGATCATGAACATGATTTAATAGACTAAAAACCCTGATTTGAGTAAATATGAGTTTTTTATTCTTGAACATAGTTTGGATTTGATAATTCTTAATGAAGAAAAGTGAGATGGTTAGGGTTTTTTAGGAAACCTTAGAAACCCTAAATTGAATATAAAGGATACATCTTTGAAGACTAATAGGTTAATTTGAAAGATATTAACCTGTTGATTAATAATGTAGAGTTTTCATCTGTTTGGTATATAAAATTGGTAGTTTTAGGGTTGTAATCCATAAATGAAGAATAATTCATATGGGAACCCTAATTGGGGTAAAATAAGAGGAAAACCGTGATATTTCGAATTAAGGAAGTAAATTACTAAATGATGATCCTAAGACTGCTAAGAATATTAAAAGGAGAGAATTTAAAGGGTTTAAGTAGATTTGATGAATTAGGGTTCTTAATAACTAAGAATGGAGGCAAAACCCTAATTCCCAAGGAAACCCTAAAATTGGAATAGAAATCCTAAGGATGATGATGATATTGAATAAACATTAATAAAAGGAAATTGGTATATTTATTTCAGGATTCTATGCATGATTGGTTGCTTGATTGTGATTTTTGTGTTCAGATTAATTATGTATTTGAATCTGCAATACAGGTATGTGGTTACGCTTATGAATATCTCGAGTTAGTTTTCCGATATTTACCGAAGTTTTCATCGATGTCATGAATTAATTGTTAGTCGATTTTAATTCATGCAAACTATAATGTGGCTATGACTATCACATAAGATAAGTGCCTACTAGCTCAGATCTTGGTCCCCTCTGTGGCTTAATAATTGACCTAGTAAATGGCTACCAATGGAGTAGGTCCATCAGGTCATTAGATAACTTAGTAAATGGCTACCAATGGGGCAGGACCATCAAGTCATCATGAGTTAGATATTGGGCTACCTGCGGATAGAGCCATGCGACTCTATTACCCTAGGTATTGGCTACCTGTAAGGTAGGTCCATGGGGGTAAGAAGCTACCTCAAGAGAGGTAGCATACAAGGGATAGCAAATAGTTAGGGGATAGGTAAGGATTGAGTAATATGGCTTAAAATGTAATCTTGGTTGTTAAATGATTAATTGAATGATTATGTTGTTAACATATTTGCATGATTATTGTTTCCCACACATACCAGCTTCGGCTGACTAACGTTTTGTTTGTCGGCGTTTTAGGTACAATGAAAAGAACAAACAGTATAGTAGCAAATGTGGTACTAAATGAGAATTAAAGTGCAAAGGAGGATTAGATAGATTAGTATCTGTGTGGATAGAAGTTTTGAAATCCCAGTTTTAAAAGGTATGCCAAAGCTTTTACTTTTCTCCATATTTCAGTATAATTGGTAGAATTTAATAATTGTTAATGATTATTTGTCGAACCTTTGATCCGAGTTATTGGTTAACGACTCTGTCCTTTCGGTCTCCCTTAATTGTGGGTTACCGGGAGCGGGGTCATAACACACTTGCTCCAAACAGTCCCTCGGTCGACAAGTCCTCGACCAAGAAGGACTCTCGGTCGATAATTCTTCGAGCGAGATGAGTTCTGTCTGCACTTTTCAAATTTAATTAACTAGCCGTTGCTAAAGCAACTAATGGTTACCTAACGGCTAGTTAAGAACTAAGAACCCCCTAGAAAGTGTCTAGAACGTCCTTAAGCATCCATAGGCCATTCCTATAAATAGGCCAAGCCATAGGAAACCCAAAGTACACTTGTGCAATACTTGAGCTTTCGTAATTGCAATTGGCAATCTGTTTTAAGCATTTGAGCAACACTAGTACTTGCTACTCATTTCCTTTGCTCCAAATTCGTGTCCTATAGGCTATCATCTCATATCCACTAAACCTACACATCCATACTCATTGGTTAGGAGATCAATATGCTTGATATAGGAAATCAAGCCTTGTGCTTCAAGTGGTAAATTGTAATTTCCATTTCGTTTCTTGTTCTTTCTTATTGCTTGTACTCTCCTTGCTACTCCTAGGGTTGGAGGTTGTGGATTGGAGAGAGTTTGATCTTCTTGGTGAAGAAGGAGATCATTGGACTTCTTCTAGAAGGCTGTCTCAATGGGAAGCTACTTCAAGAGGAAGGCTACTTCAAGGGGGATCTTGAAGTTACTTCAAGGATGGCTGCTTCAAGGTTGGTGATACTACTTCAAGGTGAAGGCTGTCCAAAGGGTGTATAAAGTATTGTAATTTTATGTAATATCCTTGCTAGGTAATAAAATTTAATACTTTCAAAATCTCGGTTGGGTAAGCAACCAGCTAGTGGATTGACTGCCTTAGTATTTGCTAAGGTTGGAACCACTCTAAACACCTTGTCTCCTTCTTATTATCTCAATTATGGTTGTTTGAGTTAAATTATTGTAAAATATCCATAAAACCCTATTCGCCCCCCCTCTAGTGGTTTTTCACCTAGTCGCTGATTTGTTGATGTTTTTGGTCATTGATGTTGTTGGTTGGTCGTTGACCTTGTGTTCTGTTCTGGTCATTGATGAGATGATGTTATGATCTATGATATTTGGTGTGTTGGTTCCTTTGATCAACGAGGCTAAGTGGCATCATTGGTCACTGATTCGGTTTGCAACCTAGATGTCTCTTCGACCATGTTCTCTTTGACCGTTGGTATGTTGTTGATGGTCTTGGTCACTAGTCTTGGGTGGTGTCTTCAACCATGATGAGTTGTCTCCTTTGATCGCATAACCTTATGACTTCCTACTTTCTTTGGTCGATAGTATTTATTGAATATGTTGTTCCCTTGTTTTGTGGAATAACAATGATGATGGTTGGCCTATGTACTCCAAGAATATGGGAAGTAGGGGTGTGAGGCCTGAAGTGTTATACCGTTGTTTTAGAAACCCTAATGAGATACATATAAGAAACCCTAACCATTATTTATGAACACATGATGAAATGCTTATCTTGTTTGAATTACCTAGCATGCAATGAAGTATTTTCTCTCTCCTACTTATTTAATCCTATCCTTGTAGGTGGAATGAATGTCATAGCTATTTGAATGCTATATTGTGTTTGATATGACACAAGGTAATGTTTGTGAGCATTTATGAGGCATAATGAGATAATGATGATGTGCATCAATTATGTGGTTTGGTTCTTATGACTTGGCAGAGGCTCAATCCTAGTCTATGTGATATCCTCCAATGATGTGGTAAGGGATTGAAATCTCCTAGTGGTGTGATGATGATGATGATGATGATGATGATGATGATGATCATGATCATGATGATGATGATGACAACGACCTAGCATGGTAGTGGTATCCAATGATGATGTGACAAGTTCATACCTCATATGTTTTATATATTCTATAGTTGTAACATACCCTTATATTTGTAGAGATTGTTTAGGGTATATACATTATAACTTGATTGATGCTAAATGATACTCAATTGGATTAGTTAAATAAAGTGAAACCCTAATCATGAATTTGACCTATGCCATTGACCCATCTATAGTGTCAGTACTTGTTGGATGGTGAAATGGGTTCTCCCTTAGTGGAAGCTCAGAGTCGTATACTGTTGAGTATATGCATTTCATAAGATTGATTGCAGTCATACCCTGGCAGGAGAAAGGTTGAGGTTGTATCTCAGGTGATGTCTTTCAGTATATGTATATATATGTTTTGACGATGGTTGCAGTCATACCTCAGTTAGAGTGTGGTTGCAGTCGTAACTTAGTTTTCACTAGTGTTGTGCCTATATACAATGGAAGACTAGGTTGTATTGCATTTGGTCTTTATATGTCATTGTGGAGGACTCATACTGATCGAGGGTGTGAAAGATCATAGGAGCTCGGATCCTCCTAGATCTTATATGGCACTTATTTTGACTTAGTAGTGGTTAGTTGGAGCATGAGTGGTATACCTCATCACCGTAGGGCATAATAAAAGACATAATATAGCCATGTAGTATACTTGCTTAGGGTTAAACATGACTCACATTGGATGACCCTTTGCCTTATCTCTTCTACTGATTAGTTGATTTATAATGTGGTAAGATAAATCAACTGTTATATATGTTCTTCATATTCCTTCTTAAAGTAAAAGACTTTGTAATACTTACTATGGATGCTTGAATTGCTTATGCAGCGTTAATTACTTTAGTCATATCATTTAGTTGAATCTACTCAACCTGATAATAATGTTGCTTTCCTGCTTTAGATTATGTGTGTTATAATAGTTTCATCAGAGAGTTATATCTCTTGTTGGGACATTGGTCTCACCCCGTGGGTTTCCACATCTTTTAGGTGGTAGTGCACGACGAGGTAGATATCATGTGGTTGAGGCTGAGAAGCAAGAGGAGCAGTAGTTGTTAAATATTGGATATGTTGCTAGTGCTTTGAAGTAGAGTCTTATGTGTCATACATGTACTCTCAGGTCCTTGGGGTTGTTTTGTAGACGGTGTATATCGACAGGAGTTTTGGAAGTAGGCCATGGTTGTATATATATGGTTTGTCTATTTTTGAATAGGTTGTTGTATGTAACAGGATGTGTCAAGTTGACCGATTGAACAATGATATGTATCATCTTATGGCTTGATATGTAATGCAAGTGGCATCATGTGGACCCAGATGTAATATGTTTCTACTTTTGTGGTAATATGGAATCAGTTTAAATTTACCCTATTTTATGGTAATCCTAGATATTTAGTATTATTTCCATGCTTATTTTTAGTCATCTCACTTTAGTGTGACAATGGGCATCACAGTTTGGTTAGTATCAGAGCTATAGGTTTGTTGAGTCTAAAGGAACGTAGGAATAGGATTTGTGTTTGTTTTAGTGTCATTTGACATATTTAATGGTAATTGTTTCTTATGCAGAAGAAGAAGAAGAAGAAGAAAAAGAAGAAGAAGAGAAGAAAAAATATGTTTGGAGAACACCACTAACATGCAAAGATCAATGTTGATTCACCAGGTGGTGGTTCTAGGATGTAATGACCCATTTTCAAATTAGTCATCTAATTAGGGTTTACTTAGATGATTGTATGCTTAATTAAGTTGATCATTATTTAAATCTTGATTAGTGATGGTACTTAAATTTTCATGTTTTAAATATAATGAGAAGTTTTAATCATACTTTGATACACCGAATTAGGGTTAACATTTTAGAAACCCTAATCATCCCAAATTAGGGTTTTGATGACATATGAGTACATAATTTGCTAATTATAGTGTCTCACTAAATGATTTTTAGTATTTTATGTGTAACTCTGATTTAATCCAAATTTGGATATGATTTGTATATATAAAATGTGAACACTCTTGAAAAATATCAGAATTTTTGAACAATATTATGACCTATTTATTGGTCGAGTTTTATCTATATTTTTCATATATTGTTTAATAGCCTGTGTCGAGAATTCATTGTTCATTCCATAATCTGGGTTTAGGTTTTGGGATTACCTCTAATGGTTGGTATTTGTTCTGATCAAAAGAGTGGGTCCCGACAGATGTGGTATTAGAGCCTAGGTTAGATGAGTCTATAGGGAAAATAGGATCTAGGACTAAATGATAATGTGGATGTTGAATATAACGTGAATGATGTTCATACTGACTGAACTCAGTATCCAGATACTCTGGTCAAGTATTTGGGTATTGAGATAAGCTAGTATGGAACTACCGACTATAGTTCTTCTGGATGCCCTGACCAAGTATCCAGATGAACATAGTTTGATAGTATAATAAGATGCATGATGAAAAAGAGAAGAATGGTGATAAAATGGTGAAAAAAAGGATTTTATAATTCAATATGGAGCCTATGGAAGACATGAAATTTCATATAAGAAAGATGAAAGCTTAATCTATTATGAACATAATCTCTAATGAGTTTGAGTCTAAGTATGAAATCTGAAATTGTGAGAAAATCTATGAACTAAGATGCACACTAGATGATCTTCTTCATATAGGAAATTGATGAATGCAGATGATAATATGTGAATGAGTCATAATCTTAATCCAAGAGATACACAATAAAATAAAATAAAATGATGTGAAAGGTGATGTGAATCAAATCTTGATAAATGATGTATTACTAATATTTGTGAAGTGAGTGTTTGTAATACCCAAGGAGAGATATGATGTTGACAAGGGATGGAATTTCCATGAAAAAAATGTCATATGAAAGAAAGATAAAATGAAAGTCTTTATAATTTCATGGCCAGAGAGGTGAACAATTAGATGATATGATATTCTTCCATATATTTTCTTAGATTTCGAGACGAAATCCTGAAACGAGGGGAGAATTTGTAATGACCCATTTTCAAATTAGTCATCTAATTAGGGTTTACTTGGATGATTGTATGCTTAATTAAGTTGATCATTGTTTAAAGCTTGATTAGTGATTGTAGTTAAATTTTCATGTTTTAAATATAATGAGAAGTTTTAATCATACTTTTATCCACCTAATTAGGGTTAACATTTCAGAAACCCTAATCAACCCAAATTAGGGTTTTGATGACATATGAGTACAGAATTTGATAAATATAGTGTCTCACCAATTTATTTTTAGTATTTTATGTGTAACTCTGACTTAATTCAAGTTTGGATATGATTTGTATATAGAAAATGTGAACACTCTTGAAAATATCAGAATTTTTGATGAACATTATGACATATTTATTGGTCGAGTTTCATCTGTATTTTTCATATATTGTTTAATCGCATGTGTCGAGAATTCATTGTTCATTCCATCATCTGGGTTTAGGTTTTGGGATTACCTCTAATGGTTGGTATTTGTGCTAATCAAAAGAGTGGGTTCCGACATAGGAGATGGGCAAGGGTTGATGGAGTGACTAAGGAGCCTCAGTTTGACCAAAAAACTGTGTCTAATCCCAGTTTTTTGTCAATGTTTGGACAGTTCAAGGCCACGATGACGCATATGGATGATAGGATGCATGTACCCCAAGAAAGAGTGGCAGTCTACAATGTGGTATCCCAAGGTTCTAGGAAGACCTTTGAGAGGTTGAGGCATGTGGAGGTGTTGGAGTATGTCAGTACGTTAGATCCTGAAGATGCCAACATGTGGTTGATCGAGTTGGAGAAGGCCTTCAAGATCCTCAACATTCTCAAAGAGGATAAGGTGAAGCATGTGATGTACCTATTGAAGGGTAGTGTTGGCCATTGGTGGGCCATTGAGGAGGATAAACAGCCTGGTGTTGTGATCAGTAGGGAGGATTTTCGGTAAGAGCTTGTAAGCTAATACTTCCTGGAAACCTACATGGATGAGAAGATCACGCAGCTTAAGAATCCAACAAGGATCTATGATGATCAATGAGTATGCCAAGAGTTCATGAGATTCTGAGGTTCTACCCACATATGGTTGCAAAAAAAAGGATAGGATTAGATGGTTTGAGAAGGGCTTGATCTCTAAGTTGACGACGCCGGTGGCAGTTCTAGAAAATGGGGAACAATTTTCTATATTTGTGGAGTCTATCAGGAGGATAGAGAGGTCAGTTATGGGAAAGCCAGAGGTGAATGCCAAAAAGAGACCTGCATAGTATCAGGGATAGTCATATCATATGGAGTCTTCAAGAAGCCTAGGTTTTCAACATCTCAGTCACAGTAGAGGTCGGTAGTTCAGTCTCGATGGTCGCCAACAAAGGGTAGAGGTCATACCTTTCCAATGGCAAGAGCTCATAGTGTTGCATCAGTATCAATGACAGGGTCGTCTAGGCCACAGTACAAGACCAGGACTTACTACAAGTGTGGACAAATAGGACATCTAAGGTGGGCATGTCTAGTAAAGGATGAAGAGGTGATGCAACAGTTGAGTCTAGGTCAACAAGGGTCGCAGCAATGATAGTTCAACATTGGTGGAGGCCGAGGAGGTGGTCATACAACATAGGTTGGCTCATACCAATAGAGGATAGGGGCGACAAAATGTAACATCTCACTTCTATGCTATGATTTATCCAGAACGTGTAGTCAACCATCGGGTCGTGATAGGTCAGATGGAGTTATGATTTTGATTTGTCTTCTTCCTTCTTAATATCTATTTTGGCTGACCCAGGTGCGACACACTCTTTTATCACTAGAGAAGTGATTGCCAACTATTCTTTGCCTATTAGTCATAGATGTGATAGTCTTTTCTTAGAAACCCGTTTGGTTGGTTTTGCTAAGTTGCGGGAGGTGTGCCCTTCCTGCGTTCTTTCTTTCTTAGGATGCAACATTCAAGTGGATCTCATACCACTTGACATGCATGGATTCGATGTGATCCTTGGAATGGATACTTCAGAGAAATATTGGGTGGTCTTGGATTGTAGTGCCAAGGTGGTGATGTTTCGTGATGTTTGTGTTTCATGGATCTTCCAAGGAGATACAAAGTTTCTCCCAACATGTCTAGTTTTAGCTATGACAACAAAGAGGCTGATGAGGTAGGGTTGTGAAACATTTTTGGTGCATGTGGTGGATACCAAGGCAAGGAGTCTAAGTATTCAGGAGGTGGCATTTGTTCATGATTTTGAATATGTGTTTTCCGATGAGTTCCCAGGTGTTCCCCCTCCTAGAGAGATTCATTTTGAGATCAATATAGTACCCAATACACAACTGATAGCACAAACACCGTATAGGATGGCACAAGCTGAAATGCAAGAGATGAAGAAGAAGTTGTAGGAGTTGCTTGAGAAGGGATTTATTAGACCAAGGACATCCCATTGGGTGCGCCAATTTTGTTTGTGAATAAGAAGGACGGGTCCATGAGGTTGTGCATCAATTACCAACAACTAAACAAGGTGACAATTAAGAACAAGTATCCTTTATCAGTGATAAATGACTTGCTTAACCAGTTGAGGGGTGTTGTAGTGTTCTTAAAGGTAGACCTAAGGTTAGGATATCCTCATTTGTGGATTAAGGCAGATGAAATATCCCATTCCTCATTTAGGACTAGGTATAGTCATTACAAGTTGGTGGTTGTGCCGGTTGGGCTAACCAATGCACCAACATCACTCATGGAATTAATGAATAAGGTTTGTAGACTGTACCTTGACCAATTTGTAGTAGTGTTCATGGATGACATCTTGATATACTCCAGAGATAGCCAAAATCATGAACAACATCTACGACATGTGTTGACCTTGTTGAGACAACATTAGTTGTATGCCAAGTTCAACAAGTGTGAGTTCTGGCTGAAGGAGGTGTCTTTTCTGGGACATGCCATATCCGCATAAGGAGTTCATGTAGATCCCAAGAAGGTTCAGTCAATGTAGAATGGGAGAAACTAAAGACGTCGATAGAGGTTTACAGTTTCCTTGTCTTAGCAGGTTGTTACAGGAGATTCAACAAGAACTTCAATGCAATGGCATTACTCCTAAGGAAGCTGACAAGGAAAGGTGTCTCATTTGTCTCGGATGACAAGTGTCAGCATTCTTTCTAGCTTTTGAAGGAAAAGTTGACTAGTGCACCAGAGTTGGTTCTGCCAGAATTAGGGACACGTCAGATAGTTTTCCATGATGCTTTGAAGAATGATTTGGGTTGCATACTGATGCAAGATAAGAGTGTGGTTTCTTTTTCTTTGTTGCAGCTTGAGAAACACGAGGAGAGCTACCCTACACATGATTCAGAGGTTGTAGCTTTGTTCCATGATTTGAAGATATGGAGACACTACCATTATAAAGAGAAGTGTCAGATCTTCATCGACCGTAAGAACATACAATACATCTTCTCAAAGTAGGAGTTGAACATGCAGTAGAGATGCTAGATGGAGTTGATCAAAGACTATGATTGAACCATAGACTACCATCCATGGAAAGTAAATGTGGTAGTATATGCTTTTAGTAGGAAGTCTTCCTCATCATCATATGTGGATAAGCACATTTGTGTTTGTAAACAAGTGAAATCACCTCTCTACTAAAAATTTGAAGAATAAAACCTCCAATCCAAACAAACCTCTAAGGTATTTTGGAATGGGTGTAAAATTTTCAAATCTTTATGTATGGTATACAAAATAACTAAAGTATAGATGTAGAATAAAAACTTGACTATATTCAATTATAAAACAAGGGAACAACTTAGACTTACATCATAAGGATCTATGTAGAGGAAATATAAACCACCTCAAGATTGTCTCCAAGCTTTAACTTCTCAACCTCAGTCCAAGTCATCATGCCTTGTCATCCAAGTCCTCCACCTAGGGTTGGAAGCATACCCCAACAAGAAGAGAAAATAGAAATCATCAGCATAGGCTGGTATGTGCATACTAAAAAGCAAATTGAGCAATTTATAAAGAAATAGGGGACATAAAAATAAAAAGCTTCCCATACAAGAGATAAGTCTACCTAAAGAGGGCATAAAAGGTAAGGATCATCATCATCATAAAAGAAGATACTTGACATAATCAAAACAATAAAGTAGTGCCACATAAGCACATATCATGATTTGGGCACATAACCCATCAATATGTTTGGGCACATAACCCATCATAAACATCATCAACCTGCATCAATGTGATATAAGCATAGCCCTAGAACAATATAAATAACAATGTCGGCCAAACCTCATAAACTCGAAATCTAATAGAGAAAGGAATATTGTCAATCTCCCAAATAAATATAAAATGGGCCCACCCTTGTAAAGTTGAAAACCCTGGGTACAAGGTTCCTTTCTGTCCCAAAAGAGAAGGAAATATCACATCTGCTCGGCAGGAAATTACACATCTTCCATAAACAAAAACCAATGCAATTACACTGCTCTAGTGCTACTGAATCACATTGCATGTTTAATGTAGAGGAAAGTAGAAAGTATAGTCATAATATACCAAAGTAGTCACCACATAAGTGACCAACATATGCATCCACCTCAAAAGTGGGCAAAAGACATCACATGTCATCATATAGAGTTCCATCATGTACAAAGCATATGAAAAGAGTCCCACAGAATATCCATGATCACAAGATCAGTAACAAAGCAAAGTAGTTCACATGAACCATGATATCAAGAGAATAGACATTGTGTAGGACAAAGTCAAAAGAAATATAAGATAGGATATTTGCTTAATATAGATGAATAGGGGATTCAAAATACCCCACTTTTGAGTCTATAAAAGTCCAAGATACTTCTAAATCCAAGTCTAGGCTTCCAAAGAACCTATTATGCATATGTATAGAATTAGGGTTAGGTTTTCATTAATTATTCAAAACCCTAAAAATTGCCTTTTTATTATTTGTCAATTAGGTTATCAAAACACCACGCCATATTTTAGGTTATATTTTTTTGAGTTCAAAACATATTTTATTTTATTTTTATGACTTTTAATTATTTAGTTATCAATTTATAAGTTATGAACTATTTAGATTATTCCATTAAAATCATCTCCCTAAAACATCAGATTCATGCAATAAACTAGTATCATTAGAAAGCTTGTATTTTTCTAATATGAAAACATATTTTATTTTATTTTTATAAGCTATAAATAATTAGATATGAATTTTAGAACAATCGCCCAATTGAAAATCATCAAAAATCTTTGTCAGCATATGAATCTCGGTCAGCGGTCAAAGTTGTTGAGTTTGTCCAACCACAATCAACCAACTCAGTGCCCGCTCAGCACAAACCACAACACTGAAGAGAATAAAACCACAATGTTAAATGACATTATTAACCCCAGAAAGAAAACAAAATAGAAAGAGTGAACAAAGACCCTGGAGTAGTAGATGGTAGAATCAAAGTTATTCTGAAAATTCATTCATATTAAATGCCCAAACTCAAATCCCTGGTCGGAGCCAAACTCGCTGAGTCCCTTTTGAAAGCTGTGAGTGATCAGCAGTGCCTGGTGAATTCTTTCCATGGAAGTTGCAAAGAAGCAAACAAAAAACCTGCAAGATTATTCTTGCAGGCACAACCAAAACCATATGGGACTCCTACTGAGTTCAACCCCCCCATGGAGGAGGAGAAAGGAGAGGAATGGTATATTGGTTATCATAGGTTGGTCCAACAAAAGAAAGTCGCCAGCAGCAGAGGAGTAGTTCAAGGGGAAGGAAACCTGACGAAAGGGGCCGCGTCAGGTGATTGGGAAGGACAACATCTGCGTCGAGGATGCTCTCGCGAGGCCCAATTGCATAGGGGGTGTCAGCATGAGGTTAAGTAGGTCTAGAGTAGCCTGAATCATAATCCTAAGTTCGAGGTGATTGCTCATGACGAAGGAGGTCTAGTTGATAATAGAGAAGCACCTCAAAGAGTTCGTTGGTGGTTACTTGATGGTTTTATAGGATTGGGATACGTTGAGAAGGTGGTTGTACGCTCATAGCGGCAAGCCAGGGGAAGGATATTTGGGTTCTTATTTTATAGGGAATGAGAGGGGCTCATCTAGGGATCTACTTGTATGTAATCCAATGATAAACTCAACGGAAAAAAATTGGGAAAAATGAATGAAAATCGTGAGAGGTATGATGGCTGGAAACTCAGATTTACTGTACATGAGAAACCATGTCTCCTACCTAGGGTAGGAGATGATCCTTAGGTCGTCAGATCATAATTAAAAGGCCGCGATAAAAATGTGCATAAGTCAGATCTGCATGACATATAATTGCAATCAATTTCAATACGAATAAAGTGTATTTGCATTTATTTTCTATATTCTCTTTTTTTAATTGAGCATTCAAACGTTATCTAAATTAAAACAAAATTTGCATATAGGATAAGTTAAACATTTATATTTTAATTATCCAATTAAATTTTCCTTTTGAGGACTTTTAATGTGTTAAATAAATCAAACCTCATTTTCTCTTTCCTCCTTCATTAATGGCATTAGGATTATCCAAATTTTATAAAACTTGACTCACTAGTCATATTTAATGTGTTGGATATGAATTTGCCATCAATTTTACATATTGGAGTTGTTTGTATATTTTTTTTATATTTTGAAGGTTCTACACACTTTCTCTCTCCTGATCTCACCTTTTAAGCAAACTTTCTCCAAATTGGATGAAAATTCATCAAAAGTCTATATTTATTACGTAGATTACGAATCTAAGATTATTTTCCTCTTTTGGATTCATTTATTATTTTATTTGATATTTTGGGTTAAACACTCATCTTCTTTTCCAATTTGGATTAAGTTAATTATTTTGTGAATAATGTGAAACTTGACTCCCAAGGTACTTGGGACCCAAGGAACACATTTTTTAATTTAGATTTCATTTCTTGGGTTTTCTTTTTATGATATATGCCTTATGGCCCACTAATAGCCCATTAGCTACATTATTTATACAATTAAGTTCTTTAATTTCTTATTATCATCCAAATGAGTCATATGTGATTATTAAGCAAAATTTATTATGTATTTCCTTATATACTTGAGGTGACACATTTTATGTTCCATTATTGGAATAGATCTAAAACCTTAACCTTGTTTGGCTAAACCCAAAAATATCAAACTTCTAGGTTAGGGTTCAAGATTTTGTATGTTACAATGCTCTTTGGTGTGCCATAAAAAAGACATGTTGGTGTCCTTGAGTCAGATGAATGTGAAGCTAAAGGTATCCTTGTTAGCAGGATTGTTAGCCCAGTTATAGGCGAAGCCTATGTTGAGACAGATAATCCAAGATGCACAACGTGTTGATAGTGTGATATAAAAATCCAAGCAGAGTTTGGCAGTGAGAAGGGTGATGGCTTACATGAGTCAGATGACAGAATAGTGTGTTACCATGGTAGAGCAGTGGTTCCTGATGTTGATAATCTAAATAAGTTGGTTCTATAAGTGGCTCACTCTTCAATGTACTCTATGCACCCAGGTAGAACTAAGATGTATCACAATCTGAAAGATATGTATTGGTGGCCTGGTTTGAAATGAGATATAGCTCAGTTCGTGTCAAATTGTGTAGTGTATCAGTAGGTTAAGGCAAAGGATTAGAAACCTATAGAGGATTTACAACTGTTGCCTATACCAAAGTAGAAGTGGGATCTTAACATGATTGACTTTGTGGTTGGACTTCCTAGGACATCCAAAGGCCATGATTCCATTTGGGTGATTGTTAACAGGTCGACTAAGTCAACACACTTCCTTCTTGTGAAGTCAACATACAACAAAAATGCTTGCACATGTTTATGTGGATAAGATAGTCTGTTTGCATGGTATCCCAACTACCATCATGTCAAATAGAGGTCCTCAACTTACCATTCACTTTTTGGGGCGTCTGCATACAACCATGGGTACGCAGTTGAGGTTCTGCATTACTTTCCACTGACATATAGATGGATAGTCTGAAAGGACTATATAGACCATGGAGGATCTTCTGAGAGCTTGTGTCTTACAATTTTTGGGCAGTTGGGATGTGCACCTTAGTTTGATAGAGTTTGCCTACAATAACAGTTATCATAGGAGTATTGATATGGCATTGAACGAAGCTTTGTATGGGAGAAATTGCAGATCTCTGTTGTGTTGGTATGAGTCCAATGAATATAATCTTTGGGTTCCTGATCTTGTGCAACAGACGTTGGAGAATATCAAGATGATACAACAATAGTTGAGAGAAACCTAGGATAGGTAGAAATCCTACGTTGATAATTGTCATAGGCCTTTGTAGTTCCAAGTGGGAGACAAGGTGTATCTCAAAGTCTCTCCTTGGAATGGAGTATTGAGTCTTGGGAGGAAGGGTAAGTTTCTCCCAGGTATATGGGACCTTATCTATGGTGGCACATGTTGGAAAGATGGCTTTCAAGTTGGAGTTGCCACTACAGTTGCATAGGTTGCATGCAATATTCCATGTTAGCATGTTGAGGAAGTGTCACCCCAACATTGAGCAAGTTTTGCAGCCCGTGGAGGTTGAGTGGGATGAGGACGTGTCTTATGTGGAAGGTCGTGTGTTGATCCTAGATAGGAGGATCAAGAAGTTGAAGAAGAAGGATATAATTTTGGTTAAGGTTTTGTGGCATCACTGTGGTGTTGAGGAAGCCACATGGGAGCTTGAGGAAGATATGCATAGGAAGTACCTGTCACTTTTCACGTAAGATTTTGAAGGAGAAATCCTTGTTATGGGTTTATAGTTGTAAGACATATGGCTTGGCTTAGTGCTTAATTGTGCTTGGTTTTCTTAAAAAGATATTTGAACCTTAATCTAATCTCTTGAGATGCTTTAATAACATGTGACATGGTTATGTTTCTAGTTTGGTCATGTTTGGTTGATGTTTGAGGTAGTTATGCTTGTTTTGGACCAAATTGAAATTTACCCATGATGATGGTCTACTAGAAATTTTTCACATGTTGTATGTGCCTCACATGTTTTAGCATCATGAGAGAGAGGATGGTGCTTTGGGGCACCTTTTTGTGGCTTGGTTTGATGAGGAGAAAAGTGGTGACATCTTGAGTATTATTTCTAGGGTTTGCCTAGATGTCCTATGTTGATGTTGGCCTTGTATTGATCGAAGATGATCTTGGTCTTTTAGGGACCGTCCCAGATATTTATTGGTTTGTTCTCTGTGATCGAAGGTGGTTGAAGTGTATAGTGGAGATCCATTTGGTGGAAGAGGGTTGAATAGGGTCAAAGATGACCTAGGTTCTTGGTTGGTCGCTTGACTGTCTTTGACCATGAGCCTTTGTGTTCATGTTTCCTGTTGGGTTTTAGGGGAGACAGAGAAGGCAGCGGAAACAAAACAATTTCTCCCCCAACCCATATCGAGGAAACGCGCCAACGTCTATATAATAGGAAAGGATGGTTTGTGGAATCATACCTTGTCCCGAGGCTTGCTCGGCGACAATACCTCGCGCAATGCGCGGTCTTCAACTCTGGTCTTAGACGGTGTCTGTGCAGCTCCTGGTCGCACCGGGACTGATGACTCCTCCTCCTACCGGACTGTCAGATGACAGTTGTCCTCCTAAGCGGCAGTGTCCTCCTGCCTCTGTAGTAGTCCACACGGACCACCTGGAACTCCACTCTCCTTGTCCCACAAGGAAGTGGAAGGAGTCACACCCTCCTGTTGACGTACTAGTCGCCAACACACTCTCCTGCTACCAGTTGCAACTGCAGTTGTCCTTCCCTTGCTGCACCTCCCTTTTGCGAGAAGCACTTGCTTGGGATCTCTCACGGTTACCAAAACCAGAGAGAACGACAACTTCGCAAAGCAACCGGCTTGCATTGAGTTGTACATTGAGAAGCCCCCAATACCCCTATATATATAGGCGGGTCATGGGACAGGGTTCTCTCTGCCCGGCAATATGGGACTAAAGCAGGAGTAGAAGGGTTCGAGAATTTTCCACAAAAAGCAACCGGTTCGCAACTTGAAATGATCGGTTCACAACTGAACCGATCGGTTCGGCCATTGAGCCGATCGGTTGGACCTGAGCCGATCGTTTGGGGCACTCCAACCGAACGGTTGGTGCCCTGAACCGATCATTTCATGGTCCTAATCTGGCTCAAAAAGACTTTCCTTGTTTCGTTCTCAATTGGTATCGTATACCAATGTTATTCCCAATCGAATTGGGCAACTTGAAACCAAAGGAAAATTCTTGCCGACATGACTTTCCCAACTGGTCAGTTGCACCAGTTGAGCCAATTGGTTCAACTCTTGAACTGGTCGTTTCAACCTGGGCATGAGCCGATCGGCCTGGACACTCCAGCCGATCGGTTCAGCACCTCAGCCGACCGGTTCATCACATGAGCCGATCGGTTGGGAGCATAGGTTGGGCAAAATCAGTCAATTATGATTTCAATCAATCCGATACTCCAATCAATGCATCCAAAACCTTGAACCATATGATATTGAGCCATCTACTGATTGAGTGTTTAATTGAACTACTAAACTCCTTTAGTAATCAATCTAAACATTGCTTATGGACAAAACTCCTCTTCCAGGTTAAATCCTATGTGTGTGACCCTACAGGTCCATTTCACGTTGGCAGTGAAAGTCCATAACACTTATGACTTCACAAGCAAAGAGCGGTGCCTAGTCACACATCAGTGCTACCCAAGTGAAAGTAGAAAGTTGGAGAACAACTTTCATCCTACAATCCGTGAATGGTGTTACAGTGAATGTATAATTCCTTTGTCACTGATATCCCGAATGAACTCAAGGCATGGAACAGTCATCCTGTCAACGTTCATTCACTTTCTTGATCTCAGAGTAGATTGAAGGAGATATGTATGACATCAATATCACATACTGATTCACACATGCATGCGCACGCCTATCTCAATCCTACTCATCAAGTGGCCTTGGATATCAAACTCCCTCAGGAGGGACAAATACCATATCTATCACTCACCCCTCAAAAGCCCCATGTGTCAAAGCCACCCAATCATCACCTTTATAACAACCCATGTTTCAGGACTGCGTTTGATGATGTCAAAGTGTGCCCAACGACATGTGTTGAGTGTAGTGATTTCAGGTCTAAGAATCACACTCACCACCATCACTGTGAGTACTGACTGTGACTACCATCTCATGGTTCCATGTGTCAAACTCACGGTGGGTCTGTCCGGTACCTTGTTCTCTAACAAGTACCTATGTGTTTGGTTTGATATCTCTATATCATGACTAATGAGATTCTGTCATCAACCAACACCACAATCTAGTCTTGTGTGTCATTGCTGTCTATCTACCTTCCACAATGACATCCGACTAGGGACATAACAAGAATGTAAAAACTCTTAGCATCCATATGATCTCATCGTTCAGGTCATGAACCTGAAGGCATACGTCATTGAGTACTGTCATTCTCTAGACATTCAATATGTTCTATCACTATCTCATATGACTGAACCAGAAAGAATTGGAAGCTTGCCTTTGATGTTTATCAAATCAATCTTAATGTATCCCACCAATCATCCCATGATTGGCTCTCAGGGCATACATACCAACAGACTCCCACTTGCACTGCGAGCCAATCACCCTTGAATCATATTCATAGTGATTTTCAAACATGTCCCACATGTCACTGTGCTCTAGTGCCAACATAGTGAGTAATGGCAAAACCTTGCCAAAGTCAGTATAAATCGCATGTCTCTCATCTCTTTGTTGTACGTCGCATGTATGAGATGGAGTTGCCGTAATATGCGATCTAGTATTCCATTGCTAACCTTTAGCCACATTGCATGATCAAGGATTCCAGACTTGTCATCAATGAGTGGAATATAATTTCATCTCATAAACTTTTAGATCCATATAGTATCCACTGCTATTCACTAACACACAGATACTCGGCATTTCCCCTTTTAAATGGTTTTATTGGAACACTTCCAATTATCAACAAACTTTCACTTTTATACATCCTATGTATATTTTGCGATTAATTTTTCTGTCCTTTCGGAAGTTCGCATCAATGTAACTCTTTACATCGAACTCTTCCTTTTCTCCATAGAACTAGTTCTTCACAAGTACTTATCAAGTTCTCATGGTATTCCAGTAACCCTTACTGGAAGTAGACAGACATCCACTCGTCATGTCCTACATACGAGTTATCAGGATGAGCACATCATATTGCCATGTCATACATACAAAATGATGAATGCATTTTATTCTTGCCATGCAAGACAATGGGATGATTACATACATGATAGATCCATATCTATCCTTAGTGTTCCCATTCTTCATAAGAATTGGACACTTGGCCTTGGGATACTAATATCCATATAACATGGACAAGTTTTCTCCCACTGAATCTGTGCATACTGAACCCTTCAGTACAGATTGCCAATGTATGCTCTCTCTTTTCCAGGTCAAGAGATTTGTCGAGAACTATCTCTATAGATCTCTATTCCTATCACATAGGAAACATCTCTATCTTCCTTAAAGATAATTTCCACTTTTGGATTTCCATTCTAGAACAATTCCATTTCACATCAATATGTGGAATGTGAATACGCTCCCACTAAATCACAGATCCCGTCTTTATCCTTGACATATCAGTCAAACCCTTTGACTATATCATCAAAGTAAAGATCCAATTTTGAGTTGCTTGTACTCAATCAATCACATTGATTAGTCCATGGTAACTTATAGACTTCATTTGTATTAATGGATTCATAAACCTTATAGGTTGTGTCACGTACACATCCTGATTTTATTCCTCAAAGGAATGCGGTTTTAGTATCCATATGCCAAATGTCTTAGTCATTAAGTTGCAATCAACAAGCATCATCCTTCTCAAAATGTTATCCATGTGTCTTAACACTTAAGACTCATTTGCACTTATGGATTTCATCCAATGAGTGCTACCATCAAGGTCATACCTTATGGTTCACATGAAAGTCATTTAGGATGTAATGGTTTTATACCATAACTCAAAATCTGATTCCTCATATTCATCTAGATAGTTGACTCATCATATGAACAACTCATCACATATATAATTGAGGTGTATCTATCAAGGATATAAGAATTCACAACTCCTTGTGATTCTTAATGTCCTTTATTAGTGTGGGGTATCCTTTTATTAAGAAGAATTCAGTTATTTGATAATCATTCTCTAACTCCTTAGAGTATGATTCCTTCTTGATTTAGACATCACCATGCCTTAATCATGAGTTCACTATGATACACTATCATAATCACTCATAAGGATCTCAAACATTTGGTCCAAGTATTTCATTCATTGATCTCATCAAGAATTAACACTTTACCAAATTTGTACTTCATCTATGATAATCTTGAACACTTCAAGATATTCATATTGGTATTTCTCTAAACACCATTTGAAGTATTAGCATTCGCTCCAATAGGTATGTAAATACATCACATGTATTATACCTAATAGGACAATCATTCTCCCACTACCATTAGTGAAGATTGATTAATCATGTACAAGAGATTCATGTCTCTTACTGGTTCTCTAACCAAAAGAGTCTAGATTTATCCATCATATGGAAACTAGAAATGAATTTCTCATGATTGATGCTAATTTGATCGTTTGAGTTATCAATAACTTTAGGTATCATTTTATCTTATGCATACCATGTATTACAAGATAAACAAGGCATTGCCACAAAGATCATATCTTTGAGATTGAAACATCAACTTTATTAATTGCCATCATTGTCATACAATATGCAATAATAAAGTGTTTCTATCTTTTGGCAATATATGAAATAGCAGTTCTCAACTCTATTTCGTGCCCTTTAGGCTGAAATAAACTGAAAGATACTCCTATCCATGGCCGCAACACTTGCTCCAATGATGGGTACTTCTTTCTTGGTCCTTTCACAAAGGCCATCACTTCTTTGCGGATATTGCATATCATATATGACATATCCATATCTTGGTATCATATACCTCGGACAAAGAAGTGGTTCATTTCATGATACCTTAGGTGGAGATCTCCATCCCCTCCTTCATCTTCTTTTGTTCTTCCAGATATAGAGGGCAGTTCCCTCATACACCCTTTCCCCATGTGCCTTGAGGCTGAAGATGGCTTGGATTGCTGGCTAGCATCAGAACACTTCTTAGCTTTGCCCTTGCCCTTAAGACTTACCTTTTCTTTGATCACATCAAAGATTATGGTTTGTCTTTCTTCATCTTTGCCTCTACTATCCTCAACATGTCCAACAACTCTGTCAACGCTTGTCAAAGTTGTTCATGTTGTAGCTTATCATGAATTGTATGATTCTTACAACATTTGCAGTATCATACTAATAGCCAACTCTTGGCTCAGAGGGAATCCTTCTTAGTCAGGTCTTTCCACATACCCAATCACATTGAGTGTGTGAATACCTTACTGGATCTCCTTCTGTCATGACATACTAGGACAGTGTCTTGGAGACATCATATGTCTCATGTTGTCTCTGCAACTCATAGTTCAGAGAACACAACATCAAGCACTCCTCATCAATGTCATCCTCAGTATGCTTCCATAAGCATACTTTCAGCCATTGATGTGGTGGGATCGAGTTCATCTGGTTCTGGTACAACTAGGACTTAGAGCTTTCGCTCCTTGATTGAGAACACTTCTCACCATCCTAACCATTCGTGGAATTATTCCCATTTAATTTGTTGGTCTCAAAGACCGATCGCAAATAAAGTGATTTGTTGATTAACCATTTATTTTAACAAAAGGAAATATATGCAATTTCAGTCCAAAACTCTTTTGACTTATTTGATTGATTTGAAAAGTTGACGATAAAATTAGGCCTTTAATTAATTATCGCTCCCACTATTTTACTTCAAATTGATAGCCCTCACCATTAGTTCGGAAGATTGCAGCGTACAACCTTCTAGTGGGCAAGATCCTGAAATCCTCTAAGTCATGAGTCAGCTTTGGCTGATCGCCCACAACTTAGATCTCTCAGGTAGGCAACTCTTGCCAATTGCATCATATCCAACTCTTGTTGAATGAACATGCAAAACACCTTGCCATGAACATTCCTTGCCTCTGGGCCTAGACGCTCTAAGAATCACCAGTTAAGTCTAACCCAAAAGCCGACACGGTAAACATGCACCCTGCTTTGGTAGAACCTACATGTCTACCCTTCACACTTCCACAAGATAGACGGCGCACCACGCTTTGGCGTAACCTACGCTTGGTCGATCGAGCTTTTCATGTGTGCCGCTAATGGAAGGCATATAAGACTTAATATTTTAATGAGGGATTTGTTTTTTATATACATATACATATCCAATCACCACAATACATAGTACGTATCATATACATGCTATATCCCACATAAAACATGCACAAACGATAAAAAGCGATGATTATGGCCATCCTAATGTGATTCCTCGAGCCAAGAGGAATCACGGTCATCTAGGTCTACATCACATGCAACCTGTACAAGATGAACTCTGTGCCTTGCCATCCGAGTATATCAACTCATCACATGAATGATCTGTACTCTCCAGCCGGTCGTTTGGGTTCCACCAGCCGATCAGTTGGCTCCTCCAACCGATCGGTTCGCCTGGTTGTTGTGCATCTCATCATGTCCGCCACCCGCTCGTCTCGCTCCTCGAACCGGTCATCAACCGATCGGTTCACTCCTTGAACCGACCGTCTGGAACGTCAACCGATCGATTCACGCCTTGAACCGATCGTTTCAGTTGTCGTCTTGATGTCCACCGGTCTTCGACATAACAGGAAATAAAATCTATCCTAATAATTACATTGCTTTAAAAAGGAAAACCCCGAGTTACATTCGGGGGGAGAAAAGGTAGAAAAGAATCTCGAATTATTTCGAGTTACATCAGGAATAAGAGAGGGAAGATCGGTGCGCAGACTGAGATGCAAGCAACCACAAACAACCACACACAGATAGGGGTTTATAGGCCATAATCATGCTACACACATCCACCACAAAACTCATTTAAGGGCGACGCGTATCGAGTGCATTAATAATACATATCATATATGTAATTAGGGATTTGTGGATTTAGGATTGGACATGCATAAAGCCGATATTATTTGCATCGTATGCAATAAATAAAGGCGACAAACCAAAATCGATCATATCGATATTCCTAAAATATAGAACAGCTGACCTGGCTCTGATACCACTGTTGGGTTTTAGGGGAGACAGAGAAGGCAGCGGAAACAAAAAAATTTCTCCCCCAACCCATACCGAGGAAACGCGTCAACGTCTATATAATAGGAAAGGATGGTTTGTGGAATCATACCTTGTCCCGAGGCTTGCTTGGCGACAATACCTCGCGCAATGCGCGGTCTTCAACTCCGGTCTTGGACGGTGTCTGTGCAGCTCCTGGTCACACCGGGACTGACGACTCCTCCTCCTACCGGACTGTCGGATGACACTTGTCCTCGTAAGCGGCAGTGTCCTCCCGCCTCTGTAGTAGTCCACACGGACCACCTGGAACTCCACTCTCCTTGTCCCACAAGGAAGTGGAAGGAGTCGCACCCTCCTGTTGACGTACTAGTCGCCAGCACACTCTCCTGCTACCAGTTGCAACTGCAGTTGTCCTTCCCTTGCTGCACCTCCCTTTTGCGGGAAGCACTTGCTCGGGATCTCTCACGGTTACCAAAACCAGAGAGAACGACAACTTCGCAAAGCAACCGACTTGCATTGAGTTGTACATTGAGAAGCCCCCAATACCCCTATATATATAGGCGGGTCATGGGACAGGGTTCTCTGTGCCCGGCAATACGGGACTAAAGCAGGAGAAGAAGGGTTCGAGAATTTTCCACAAAAAGCAACCGGTTCGCAACTTGAAATGATCGGTTCACAACTGAACCGATCGGTTCGGCCATTGAGCCGATTGGTTGGACTTGAGCCGATCGTTTGGGGCACTCCAACCGAACGGTTGGGCCCTGAACCGATCGGTTCATGGTCCTAATCCGGCTCAAAAAGACTTTCCTTGTTTCGTTCTCAATTGATATCGTATACCAATGTTATTCCCATTCAAATTGGGCAACTTGAAACCAAAGGAAAATTCTTGCCGACATGACTTTCCCAACTGGTCAGTTGCACCAGTTGAGCCGTTCGGTTCAACTCTTGAACCGGTCATTTCAACCTGGGCATGAGCCGATCGGCCTGGACACTCCAGCCGACCGGTTCAGCACCTCAGCCGATCGGTTCATCACATGAGCCGATCGGTTGGGAGCACAGGTTGGGCAAAATCAGTCAATTGCGATTTCAATCAATCCGATACTCCAATCAATGCGTCCAAAACCTTGAACCATATGATATTGAGCCATCTACTGATTGAGTGTTTAATTGAACTACTAAACTCCTTTAGTAATCAATCTAAACATTGCTTGTGGACAAAACTCCTCTTCCAGGTTAAATCCTATGTGTGTGACCCTGCAGGTCCATTTCACGTTGGCAGTGAAAGTCCATAACACTTATGACTTCACAAGCAAAGAGCGGTGCCTAGTCACACATCAGTGCTACCCAAGTGAAAGTAGAAAGTTGGAGAACAACTTTCATCCTACAATCCGTGAATGGTGTTACAGTGAATGTATAATTCCTTTGTCACTGATATCCCGAATGAACTCAAGGCATGGAACAGTCATCCTGTCAACGTTCATTCACTTTCTTGATCTCAGAGTAGATTGAAGGAGATATGTATGACATGAATATCACATACTGATTCACACATGTGTGCGCACGCCTATCTCAATCCTACTCATCAAGTGGCCTTGGATATCAAACTCCCTCAGGAGAGACAAATCACATATCTATCACTCACCCCTCAAAAGCCCCATGTGTCAAAGCCACCCAATCATCACCTTTATAACAACCCATGTTTCAGGACTGCGTTTGATGATGTCAAAGTGTGCCCAACGACATGTGTTGAGTGTAGTGATTTTAGGTCTAAGAATCACACTCACCACCATCACTGTGAGTACTGACTGTGACTACCATCTCATGGTTCCATGTGTCAAACTCACGGTGGGTCTGTCCGGTACCTTGTTCTCTAACAAGTACCTATGTGTTTGGTTTGATATCTCTATATCATGACTAATGAGATTCTGTCATCAACCAACACCACAATCTAGTCTTGTGTGTCATTGCTGTCTATCTACCTTCCACAATGACATCCGACTAGGGACATAACAAGAATGTACAAACTCTTAGCATCCGTATGATCTCATCGTTCAGGTCATGAACCTGAAGGCATACGTCATTGAGTACTGTCATTCTCTAGACATTCAATCTGTTCTATCACTATCTCATATGACTGAACCAGAAAGAATTGGAAGCTTGCCTTTGATGTTTATCAAATCAATCTTAATGTATCCCACCAATCATCCCATGATTGGCTCTCAGGGCATACATACCAACATTTCCTTCGACCGATGATCCTCTAGGACCAAACGATATTGCTAACTTGCTTTAGTTTTCATGATATCTCTTGGTTGCATGGTTTTACTGGATTCATGGTTGTTCTTGGAGGGACATGTGGCACATATGTGTATGACACCTAACCCTTTCATCTCCTTTCACAAACATATGATCCTTTTGCACCCTCTTTCCCTCTCTCATCTTTGAAGATAGGCCCTTGGATCTTGGTGGTGAAAAGGAGCTCATCCTTGGAGTTTTTGTGGCCGATCATCTTGCATGTGGTGATCTTGAGTTGAAGGATCATCTCTTGTTGCTTTATTGGTGATCTTTGATCCTTGTTAAATGTTCCATCTTCTTGATCTCATCACTTTGTAAAATCCTACTTCATTCTATTCTCTTGGCTAAGCCCATGGTTCTCCATGGTGGCCTTTTGATAAACTTCTCTCCATAGAGGTCGAATCAATGGTTTTCCATGGTAGTATCTAAGTGGGATGAAGATATTCTCCTTCTCCCTTTGGTTTCCAGTCTTGGGATTTTGGATCTTTATTCCTTGACCTTTAACCTATGGTTTTCTTCTCATTTGAGGCGGAGACTACCTTGGTCGTGGAGGAGATCAAAGCTAGTTTCTCTCTTGTCTTTGGAGCTTCTTGCTTGGAGGTGGTTGCACCATCATCTAAGGTGGGTTATACAACTCTTTTCCCTACTATTGTTGTACCTTATATGTACATGAAAAACTTATTTCTAAAGTGTTATTACATGTTATTGATAAAGGTGTATTGTCTAGGATTTGTGCTCCCATAATGATCTTGCATGTATTTGTTCATTTACCTAAACCCTAACTCATATGCCTAAAATCTAAGTGATGGAGATGAGAATAGTTTACATTCAAATCGACCTTGATTTTGTGGTCTTGGCTTTTTGTTCGGTTATCTTGCATGAGATATAGTTTGGTTCTGTTCATATGTGCTTGGAACTTTGGTTTCCATTTATCATCTCATGGTTTTCATGTTGACCATATGTGATACTTGATTCTAGGGTTTTGGACATGTTTTTCCTTAATGGACTTCTTTTCTTGAAGTTTTGGTTTTAAAGATGATAACCACTTATTTTGATCATGCTTTTATCATACCTTGCTAAGTGATGATGGTGTTCCTTGAGTGTATATTCAGGAGGTTTTGGTCGATGCCTTGTGATGTTGTAGGTTTCTGATTTGTTGATGTTTTTGGTCACTGATCTTGTTGGTTGGTTGCTGACCTTGTGTTCTATTCTGGTCATTGATGAGTTATGTTATGATCTTTGGTTGATGTCTTCGACCATAATGAGTTGTCTCCTTCAATCACCTAACCTTATGACCTCATACTTTCTTCGGGAAATAGTATTTATTGGACATGTTGTTCCCTTTTGTTGTGGAATAACAATGATGATGGTTAGCCTATGTGATCCAACAATATGGGGAGTAGTGGTGTGAGGCTTTAAGTGTTATATCACTATTCTAGAAACCCTAATGAGATATATATAAGAAACCCTACCCATGATTATGAACACATGATGAAATGCTTATCTTGTTTGAAGTACCTAGCATGTAATGAAGCATTTTCTCTCACCTACTCGTGTAATCCTAACCGTGGAGGTGGAATGAATTTCATAGCTATTTCAATGCCATGATGTGTTTGACATGACATAGGGTAATGATATGAGCCTTTATGAGGCATAATGAGATAATGATGATGTTCTATAATTATGTGGTTTAGGTCTTATGTCCTGGTAGAGGCTCAATTCCTAGTGTGAGGTGATATCCTCCAGTGATGTGGTGAGGGATTGAAATCCCCTAGTGTTGTGATGATGATGATGGACTAGTATGGTAGTGGTAACTAGTGCTAATGTGACAATTTCTTACCTCACACATTTTATATCTTCTAGAGTTGTAACATACCCTTATCTTTGTAGAGTTTGTGTAGGGTTATACATTGTAACTTGATTAATGCTAAAAGATACTCAATTCGATTATTTAAATCAAGTGAAACCCTAATCATGTAGTTTCCATGTGCCACAGATTCATCTACAACATCAGTACTTACTGGATGGTGAAATTTTCTACCTTAGTGGAAGCTTGGAGTTGTATATTGTTGAATATATGCATTTCACATGATTGGTTGTGATCATATCTTGGTAAGAGAATGGTTGAGGCAGTATATCAAGTGATGTGATTCAATATATGTATATATATGTTTTGAGGATGACTACGGTCAAATCTCAGTAGGAGTGTAGCTGCGGTCATAATTCAACTTTCACTAGTGTTGTGCCAATATACCATGGCAGACGAGGTTGTAATGCAGTTGGACTTTATATGTCACATCGGAAAACTCAGATTGACTGAGAGTGTGGGAGATCATAGTATTCTAGAACCTCCAAGATCATATATGACACTAATTTTGACTTAGTAGTGGTTAAATTGAGTATGAGTGGTATACCTCATCTCCTCTGGGCATAATGAAAGACGTAATACAATGATGTAGTATAGTTTCGTAGGGTTAAACATGACTCTCATCAGATGACCCTTTGCCTTATCTCTTATACTTATTAGTTGATTTATAATGAGCTAAGAGAAAAAAACTATTATACATGTTCTTCATATTCCATATTAAAGTATAAGATGTTCTATAGCTTAGTGTAGATGTCTGAATTGCATAAACAATGTTAATTGCTTTATTCATATCATTTAGTTGAATCTGCACAACATAATAATAGTGTTGCTTTACTGCTTTAGCTTATCTATGTTAATAATTGTTGTGGCAAAGAGTAATATCTCTTGCTAGGACATTGGTCTCACCCCGTGGGTTTCTGAATCTTTTAGGCAGTCATGCACGACCAGGTAGAGATCGTGTGGGTGAGGCTGTGCATCAAGAGGAGCAATAGTTGTTAAAGATTGGATATGTTGTTAGTGTTTTTTAGTAGAGTCATATGTTTCCTCCCTGTATCCTCATGTCCCTGGGGTGTTTTTTAGACGTTGTATATGGACACCAGTTTTGACAGTAGCCCATGGTTGTACATATATGGTTTGTATATTTTTGAACAGTTTGTCATATGTAATAGGATATGGCAAGTTGGTCGAGTGAACAATGATATGTATCATCTTATGGTTTGATATGTAATACAGGTGGCCTCATTTGGACCTAGATGTAATATGTTTCCTCTTTTGTGGTAATATGAAATCAATTTTAATTTGCCATATTTTATGGTAATCTTGGATGTTTTGTATTAGTTTCACACTTGTTTTGAGTTATCTTGCTTTTTGTGTGATGATGGGCGTCACATCCATATCAGTAACCCATGCTATGCAAGGGGAAATTACAAAGACATCATAATAATTTATAAAAATGTTATGCATTTTTATTCTGAAGTCCCTCACCATGTTGGGGAAATTTATACATACAAAGAAATATTTACACCACCTTACGGTAAAACATGTTTCTTAAACTTGTAAACCCTAACATGTACCTACACACTATTATAGGTACTCTCACCACCAAGAATGGATCTTGTTGTAAGACATGTTTATAAATTCATTATCTCCTTGGTTGTGGACACACCTAGTGCAATGTATCAAGCAATATAAGTAATGTTCTAGAATTACTACTCATGGGCCTGCATATGGTATGAAGCCCCCCAAAAAATTCTTTCACACCTCTAGGTTGGACACGTATCTAGCATCAACTCACTAGCTGATGGAATCCAACATTCCCCAAATAGTCACCCTTGGCCACAAGAACCTGATCATCATGTATTCTTCTCTTTAAAGCCATATCCAAGAAGGAATGGCTCAATTATTCAACCATGTACCCACTATGATCATTTGATTCATAACATCAAATATTGGCTTCCAATACCAATCTCGGACCCCATAGACTAACACTTATAATATTCATTCCAAAATGGCACAAGTCACATCTCCTAAGAGGCAAACATGATTGGCCTCTAATGCCACATATATGATGCCACCAAACACCATTGATGAATAACCAAAGTGCAAAATCTACTCAAAATTCTCCTTGATTTAAAACCTAGATCATGTCAAAATTCTACATAATTTTCAATTCGATAAAGCATCTTTGGTTCAAAATATAAGTCGTGTAAAACTTGGTAAAATTATTTATCAAAACTATGTCAATTGATGTGATAAAAGTGAACATGGTTGAATCCTCATTCTAAAAACCAAAGGATCCTTATTTATGAGTATGATCACACATTAAAAACATGTTGAAGCCCTAAACTGTATTTAACATTGGTGTGTTTCTCAAACACAACAAAACAAACTAGAAAAAGAGAGTGCCAAATGGGAGAATCAACACCACAACTACTAGGTAGCTATGACACTTTTTGTCCCCGGCAACACCGCCAGAAAGCTTGGTGTAAATCCTATCAAGGCTACACACTAGCCAACTAGAGGTTGCTAGATTAAACCCTAAGGGAGGAAACACATGTGGATCTTTCATAAGTTATATTAACCCTAACACAATCGATCACAATACCAAATAGGTCACCCGCAACCGCACGGGGTACTATTGTAGCATAGGTGAAGGGAAAGCGTAGGGATCGATCCTCAGGGATAGAGGGGGAACCAGAGCTAGGCTAGCATTGGCTACATTCCTATTGCAAAGATTAGGGTTTAAGGGTTTAAAGGTGATTTTGATTCTTAAACTAAGGTGATCTAGAAAGAAATTAAAGGTAAGAATTAAATATAAGTTAACCCTAGACTAGATTAAGACTAATTGAGTAAGAAAAGACTAAGATAGATATGAAAAGGAAACTCACACTAAGGCAAGCAAGATAAGAGCAAAACAGAAAGTAAAGAGCTATGATAGCAAGAACAAAGCAAGAACCGGGAAAGAAGCTATCTAAGTGAGAAAAGAGTTAATTAAACTAACACTAGCTAAGCAAGATGAAAACTAGGGTTTTACACCAATTAATGAAGATATGGGCTGTTTAGGGGATGCACTTATCACATAAGTTGGGGGGTGATATATGAACATTATGATTCCGTTTATATTATCCAAACCAAACAATAAGTGAGAGTCTAATGAATTAACCTAAACTACTAACTGGCCATGGATATGCTAGGTTGTGTATAGGGGAACTAGTCCCTAACACCCCTACTACCCTTGTGAGGCTCAATTGAGTTAGTGATTAGGTTTAATTCAATTAGAGTCTAAACAAACCTAGGTTTCTAGGTTATATGATCTTAGGATGATTAGGATCTGAGATTAGTAAAGGGGGTGGAAGAGAGGTTTTGGGCCTCCCATCACCCACATTCTAACCTTGAGAAAGCTCCATGAGAAACACACCAATTTCATCTAAAATAGCTACTTAGATCTCTCAACTAGGGTTAAGAGAATTTATTATGATGTATGAATATGGGTAGCTAGATAGGGGTCCATGAATTAAACCTAGGATCAAATTCCAAAATTCACACATATAAGCAATTTCCCTAAATTCCCAATTGGTTACATACACAAACCAACATGAAATTTATGTAGAATGAGATAGAAATAGAACATAATCATTAGAAAATGGAATTAAAAAGTTTACATATCATTTTCCTCCAACATGGCATCAAAATAAAATTTTACACCCCAAACAGTCCCCCAAAAGAGGCCTAGCTACTCATGGAAATGGAAAATACAAAAAGAAAGGAGAAAGAGGTAGAAGAAGCCATGGAGCTCGGTGTAGATGGATAAATCCTCTCCTTCTGTTGTTGTGGGGTGTCCTCCTCTCTCCTCTAAGGTGTAGTGGCATGGAATAAGGATGGGGATGGGAGGAAATGGAAGGAAACTAGGGTTTTGATGATGGAAATGGTGAAATGGAATGACGTGGAGGTGGAAATGAAGTGGAATGGAGGAATGAGCTAGGGGTGGCGTACCTCAGCCTCTAGCCACCACCCACATATATATAGGTGGGGAGGAAGTAGTAGGTTAAGTAGGGGTAAAGTCGGAAATGCAGTGGAAAAATAGCTAGTTTTTGTGAGTAGCACGGTCGTGCTAGGTAACATGGTCGTGATGGGGTGTGAGTGGAACGACCATGGTGGATGGGAACGTCCAAGGTGAAAATTGTCAGGTTGTGGGTCACTTTTATACTGGAGTTGGCACCGTCGTGGTGGGGTAAGCGACCACAAAGGCCGTGGTGGCTCAAAATGCCCAGGTCGTTCTCTACTCCATGGCCATTCTGCCTCTACTACTAAACGGACGTGCAAGGGTGCACGACCGTTCTAGGCTAGTGCACCATGGCCAGTCTATATGGCACGACTGTGGTGATTGTAGCTTCACTTGAAGATGACTCTGTTGATTTGCAAGAGACCTAGCATGGCCGTTCTGTGGTACCACATCCATGATGGGTTCTGGATCATCACTTTGACTTTGTTCTTTGGATTTTTCTTGGACATCTTTGCTTCAATGGATCTTTGGCCACTAGGGGTAGGTTGAGGGAGCATCGAGCTTCACTTTGTGTTTCTCCAAGGGTAGAGAGACCCTAGGATCAATCCTTCTTTCTCTCTTCCATCAAGCGTGGTTTAAATTCCTGAAAAAATGCAAATAATGTCCATAAGTGAATTTTACACGAATATGCATATTGGGGGAAATAACATGTAATCTAATAGGTATAGATGTGATTGAAATGCAAAATGACAGAAGATGAAGCCCTAAAATAGGGCTGAATCACCACCCCAAACTTGAAACATACTTGTCCTCAAGTATGCTCCAACTCGATCTCTCTGCAAAATGTTCACAAGCAAGAAATGACAAATGCAATGTAAAGGGTGACTATTGCTAAATGGGATCAATAGTGACTAAGTACATGCATTCCACCTCTCTCCTCTCCTACTTTCACAAACTAATTATGCAAAGAGCACAAAGCATATGAACTTCAAATATAGTGCATAAAACATGCAAGCTATCCATATTTCTTTCATGTAGTTCTGGGTAAACCGTTTCATGATGGAGTTAATCAAGGATTACTAAGAGTGTTGTTTCACCTTCATGATTTCAACCTTATGTTTCAAATCACACCAAATGACCCACGTGGCTCTAGAAAAGGGCAAAATGAGCTAGGTTTGATGTTTCCTAGCTCAATGGGTATAAAAATAGCAGAAAGGGTTTTGGTAAGATTTTGGAGTTGTATCACATAGAGCACTCATCTTTTCTTTATTTGAATGCTCTTAAACAGGAGCATACTTGTATTTTCTTTTTTTCATTTTTTTCTCTTTTTTTCTTTTCTTTTTCCTTGGAGTAGATAGGTCATATGGTGATGAGAGTGAAGTAGTGAGATATAGATGTGGCCACCCCAAACTTTTGGAGGTGGCCACAGATGATCCGTGCACTTTGGCATCCTTTCATGACGCGGAGGGGTAATAAGATGGTGAGTGAATAGTCGGGTCAAAGTGGGGTCGTTGGCATGATTCTTTACATAAGGTCTTCTGCATGAAAATTAATCCAACACTTCATCCAACAATGTCACACCACATGAATGAACAACCTGAAATTGATACTTCAATCAAGTGATTTCATAAACACTAACAACTCATAGCTTGCTCAAATCACAATTCAACCAAATCATTCACAAACAGAAGAGAGGTGATGCAGACGTAAAAAGTCAAGAATCGATACCATTTAGCAATAAACAATGATAATTCACTTGCATTTGTTCAAGGTCATCATTTCTAATCCAAAAAAGTAGAGATTGGGTTGAAACACACTTTTAGGCAAGAAAACTCAAATTTGGGAAAAATTGGCCAAAATGGTTCCAAGTTGCCATCAATCACACCTAAGCCTATATTATAGAACTTAAAGTAGTAAACAAGCAAATTCTAGCCAAAACATGCAAAATTATCAAAAATCTACATGATATGCAATGCATGGCAAAAAGAGCAATTTTTTTGAAAATTATGCAAAATGACAAGAAAGCAAACTACATGACATGCAAGTATGCAACGTAGGTAAATTCTAGTCTAAAGAAAGCAAAAGTAAACAAGAAAAAGTAAATGGCAGGTGAAATGCAAAATAGGGGTGAAAGTGAGATAGGGCATACCACCCTACCACCCCAAACTTTTAAATCATGATGTCCTCAGCATGACACTAAAGTTTGGGAATGATATGGTAGATGATCACTGTGGTGGTGGTGGTCCTCCCTATG
The DNA here is from genome assembly GCA_963693085.1 of Alisma plantago-aquatica. Taxonomy (NCBI): domain Eukaryota; kingdom Viridiplantae; phylum Streptophyta; class Magnoliopsida; order Alismatales; family Alismataceae; genus Alisma; species Alisma plantago-aquatica. Next base: position 361,092,060 of record OY856409.1, on the reverse strand, counting down.
GGGGAGGATGTTGGTAGTAGGAACCCCAGTAGTCTGATTGTGGAGGCGGATAGTTGTCCTAATATTCAGACAGTGAACTCCACCAATCTTCCCCCCACTGGGGGTTCCTCTGTGCCTGGGCATGTTGGAACTGGTATATGTGGTTGACCTGATAATGCATATGTTGATGGTCTAACCACAAGGCATCTTGAGTACGCTGAAAAACCTCCTGTGCCCGTAAAATACCCTCCTGGGTGCTCAAAATGCAGTCCTGAGTGCTCTGAATACCCTCTGGTTGTGCATGTATGGTGGACATGTCATATGCATTTGATGTGGGTTGTTGCTGATGTGATATTCCCCCCTCACGACACCTCACTCTATAGTTTTCCCTCTCCTTGGCTATCGTCCTCCTCTCGACAACTAATTGTGACTCTCCAAGCCCCTCTGATAGATCTCTGGGCTGCTGCTGCCATGTGTCTCTAGGATGCTCCTCTACCCATCTCCTCAAGATGTCCAGAAAGTTCGTAAATGGGTCACATCCCTCTAAGAGAGGTGTGGCGTGGTAGGGGAGCTCAAGTGAAATCCTAGCATAAGGAGGGTTGACTTGGTAGAAAATTTTCTGGTCAACCACTATTATCATCGATGACCGGGTCAAGTAATGCAAGTAAACTAACTTTCCTCCTTCCACCTTTGTGTAGCTAGATACACCATGTCCTAGGGCTAAGGCAATTGAAGTAACAATCCCTCCCATGATAAACATATTCTTACTCTTGGATGGAATTGTCTTCAAATGATCAATGATAAGTGACCCCATGTTTACAATCTTCCCTTGAACCATCCATCCTAACACAGAAAGGTCTTTCCTTATGCAACTGCCTTGATTTTTATAACAGGTTAAGATGGTGTTTGTCAAGATCTTCTGAATGTACCTCAGGATAGGGTTGTGAATCAGGCTAGTCTTTGATTTACCAGCTACAAAACTACTGTTCTCAGTGAGTTTCTTCCACATAGAAACTTTATTTGCATTAGTTTCTCTATCAGTGCTTCCTTCATCAAGTGACGTTGTTGCCTCGAGAGTTAGAGTAAATATGCCATTCAGAGTTGATGCAGTAACAAGGTAGGTGCTACTCCCCAAGGTGATGTTGATGGCGTCCTACGAGACCTTCTCTAATGTGGCAAAGAATTGTTGTGTAAGCTCTACATAGGTCTCCTGCACACTATTCAACACCTATACTAGCCCAACGGGCTCCATGACATCCAAAAAAAAACAAAGACGCCCAAACTCTTCATCAACTCTTGGCATGCGTAGCGAGTGGCGATCACTCAACATGTCAAGCACTCTGGATGCTTGGGTTTCTTCCCTTTTCAAATCTGATTGTCTGGTGTTGGCTCACGACGCACTTCAGGTGCATCCTCTGGTTGTGCATCTGGCATGACCTCATCAGTATTATCGACCTGTAGCCACTGTCATGCTCTTGGATGCTTCTACGGCTACAATACTGTGGATGTTGAGGGGTGTGCAACTAAAAATGATGGCCAAGTTGCCGCAACTGAAGAACGGGCTTCCAGGACGGATGGTTGGGATGCTTCCCTACCTCCGCTAGGTAGCCTGAATGATTCCTCCATCATTGGATCCACTGGTGAAGCTGCATGGGGTCATTACCATTGTGAATCGGAGGCTGTCGAAGGGTCCTAGAGGTCAAGGGCACCCGTCGGGACTAAAGAGGATGCGTTCTTGGCCCAACATCCATATGAGATCACATCCTTGGTCTTTGCTATAGCCTCCTTAGCCATTTAATTCATTTTGGCTTGAAATTGGAGGAGAAAAATAGGGTTTTAGGTTTTCTCTGAAGAACAGGACTGTTGGGGCGGATTTGAGAGAAATGGGGTGTTTTGTGGATGGAAAAGGGAGAAATTTGGAGATTTAGGTAGTGGAAATGGTGGGGGATTGGTTGGAGATGGATTGAGGGTGATTTTGTGGAGATTTGAGGGTGGTAGGAGGGCTGGGAAGTAATGCATGGCTTCTGTTCACGAAGAACGGCCGTGGAGCTTGCAGAGGTTGTGTTTGGAATGATTTGGGATTTTGCAAAATGGCTAACTTAAGTGTTGAATCAAGTTGCAGCACGACCGTGTTGCGTGGCATGGCCGTGGTGGCTAGCCTATTGCACGGCCTTGGAGCCCCACATGACCATTCTCCATAGGTAGCTACACGGTCGTTCTTCCTTGAACGACCATGGTGGATCCATTCTTCTATTTCAATTTTTTTATTCCCCTGTCAATTGTGAATGTATCACCATGATCGTTCCATGTCACCACAGCCGTGGTGAGTACTATGGCTGTTGATTTCAACTTGAATTTTGTCAAACATAAAATCTTTGTCCCAAAATGATTATTCGTGATTCACTCTGTCAAAACCTCAAATAATTTTCCTCATTTCACCCTATTTTCACCTACACGTCTTAAAACTAAACAAAAAATTATTAAAAGCAAGTGTGTGTGTGTTTTCTTTGAAAAGTATAAAAATAAAGCAAAAGTATAAAAAATGATAGGTTGGGTGAAAAATCAAAAACCTAAGTGGGTTGCCTCGCACAACCGCTGAGTTTCTTGCCTTCAACTTAGCTTCTTGGTGATTCTTCAGTCATTCATCCATTTGACATTCTCATGTGTCTATTCTCACAGAAAATGCATCCCTCATTTGCACTCAATCTATTTTCCTCATCCCTTTGATCACAATAATCATCATCAATTGTTCCATCTTGGTCTTCTTTTCTCAAATGATCATCCGGACTTGTGAAGTGATCATGTCCAATATCCCTATCTCAGACCCGCTGGGTTGGGGTTTTGTACATGTTGATCTTGATCTTCATGTCCATGGATAAAACCATCATGGTGCCGTTGCGTACATGAATCTTGGCATCAGCTATAGATAAGAACATCCTTCTCAAGATGATGGGAATCTTCCTATCCTCCGGCTCTATATCAAGTACAATGAAATCCGATGGGAACACTGTGCTTTTTTCTTTATCTATCATCACTAAGACATCATCCACTATACCCCTAGGTACTTTTATGGAACTATCTGCAGATTGGAGAGGGAAATGTGTTAGCTTCAACTTGCCTAAGCCCAACTCATCATAGACATTGGATGGCATCAAATTCACACCAGATCCCAAATAAAGTACAAACCAATCTATGTGATGTCCCCCTATATAGCTAGCTATGAATGGGGCTCCTGGGTCTTTTCTCTTCACATGAAGTGAATGTTGTATGATGCTTCACAGTGCATAGGTTCTTGAGGAACATGGCATATGATGGCATTTTCTTGATAGCATCCAAGAGTGGAATGTTCACCTTCACATGGCAAAACACGTCAAGAATATCCACATTATTCTTTTGCCTCCTCCTTATTTCTAGTTAGTCACCTAGTGCTTCAATGAATGGAGGAACATTAGCTTTTTCCTTGCTTGCACCAATGTGAGGGGAACACTAGGGATGGTAGGACCTACAAATGGAGCATGAAGTCGAGCACACGGTATCCCAGAATCAATAGGATGTATCACTGAATCATCTTCGGCAATTACTATCACAATATCACCACTTGCCTACTTTTTCTTTGCTTTGTCAACCTTTCTTTGATTTGCGGGATGCTCAAGAGATTTCCCACTCCTTAGAACTATCACAACACTTCCATTATAATGGTAGAGAGGGGATCTAGTTGTGGCTATGGAGGAGGTGGAGGTGACACTTGGGATTAAAATTGAGGTGGAGGGGAGAATTGAGGTTGGAAGGTGAATTGTTGGGAAAATGGTGGTGATGGAGAGGGAGGTGGAGTATAAGGTTTGGGATCGCCTTGGTAATGGTAGATGGGTTGCATTTGCATGGGGGTGGATTATAGAAAACTTGAGAAGAGGGCATGGGTCCACTTGCTTGATGGTAGCTTATGATGGGTTTAGAAGACAACTTTTCTTCTTGGAGAGCAATTATAGAAGATGGCCGCTCTACTTTCTATTCTAGTCTTGCAACGTCTCTTTGAACATCATCAAATATTTTCAATCAAGAGAGAACTTCTTCCTCAAACCTTGAGCTATATTTTGGGCTTTGTGGCTCTTGGTATCTATAGGAGTGAGGTGTCTTCTTTTCGTCATCATGGAACTCAATAGAATTGACCGGGTGGATAGGAACATTTGTCAGCTGGTTCTTCATGAAGCTCACCATGTCACCAAGAATCTTCATCACTTCCAGGCTTGAGTGATTATGAGTAGTAGGTGTCACACTAAGAGTTGATTAGTAACATTAATATAATTTATCTTGTTGAAATTAACTCTAATACAGATAGATAAAGATGAGTATTCATGTTTAAAATTCTTATATGATTGCATGATGGTGAAATAACCTCCTTAACATGATCATAACCTTAATGTGTTAATTGGTGGTTGTCATAGCCACATGGTTTATACTTGCTTATGTGAAACATGTGCATTATGAATATGATGAGGGTTAATCATATCTAGATTCCTTGCATGTTTTTTTGGTACGAGATTCCTTGCATGTTGATGTAATAAAGGAATGTTCTTAATGTTAATATAACCCGACTATGATTGTTTATGAATATCTCCTAGCTCATTAATGCAATATTGTGTTGATCTGGTGTATTATATGTAAGTGATGTTGTTGAGCCTTGTTATAAGGCATGCAAAAATAATGATGATCTTGTAGGGAATAGTATGATGGTCTTAATGACCTTTGGGCATGGTTGAGCCCTGAATGAGGTGTAATCCTCTTATGTTGATAAGGTTTGATACCCTGTGATATTATGAAAAGGGTTTATATCTTTGTGATAGTATGATGACTAGAGTGGTCTCATGAATGGCAAGTGAATAGTACCATGTGATGATGAGATGAGAAATTATGCTTCACACGTTTTATATCTTTTCAAAGTTGTGATATTTATATGCTTGCTATAAGTGAATTAGGGTTTGTATGTCCACTTGTTTGATGTGGCCTTAATTCACCCAATTGGCATAACTAATCAAGTACAACTCTAATCATGTACTGCCATGTGTTGTAGAACCATTTTCAGTGTTAGAACTTGTTGGATGGTGAAACTAGTATTCCTAAGGGAAACTCAGAGTGCATATTTTTTAGTATGTGGGGGTGGCATGTAGAGGATATATCCTTGTCATTCACAATGCAGATTGTGAAGGTTGGCTATGTTAATGCCTCATACATCTGATGTGATTGAGAACGGTTGTGGCTGTGTCTTAGTGATTATTACATGATGTGATTAGAGGACAACTGCGATTGTACCTCAGTGATTGGGTTTGAATACCCTGGTTTCTAGTGTCGTGACATGTACTAAGGGAGGACTAGTAGTTAGAATCTTGACTATATCTCGCTGTGGTGCAACTTTGACTGATATGTCACTGCCTTTTTACTCGTACGGACCGAGGGGAAGAGATCTTAGGATATCGACGCTCCTAGATCTTGTACGGAACCGAATATCCCTGCGTAGGGGTCAATTGGACTTTAAATTGTATGATTCAAATTCCCTAGGGCATAATAAAATATGTAATACAATCGTATAGCATATATGTTTAGTGTTATACACGACACTTCACATTGGATGATAACCCTTGTTTGTTATATTTACATAAATATGATGCTTAGTGCGATTAAGAGATAGTGGATACACTTAGGTTGTCGATATTCTTAACATTGTAGATGCATATATATAGTAGCTATGCTTGTGTTGATAACTATACTGCTACTGCTGATTATAATCATGATACTATCTATCTCAAGTTGTTAGTTATGTTTAGCATGCTAGCCATGCCTTTGTAACTAGAGATGCATATACTTCTAATAATGCTTATCCTGATAGTTGTTCTTATGTTTTTAGATCTTCTTATCATGTTGATATGTTCAACCAATTATACATGCTCATGTTGTTATCTATGCTATATTACTAGACTTGCCCATGATGTTAGATATGCATATGCTACTGAATTGCTTATATTGTCAACAAGATAAAGGATGATATTCTGGCTAATGATGATAGTTATTATTTGTTCCTTTATGTATTTTATTAATCATCGGTATTGTTGATCTTATTTGTTATATCTAATTAAACTACTTAACTATTTAATTACTTGAAAATGTTGGAATCAATAAATGTTGTTGGAGGTTATATCTCTTATTGGGACATGGGTCTCACCCTTGTGGTTCGCCACATTTTTTTTAGGTAATTGGTAGTGACAAAAACAAACACGTGGCGGCAAATAGGACCTATAGTAATGAATCTTTGATAAATTTTGTTATTAGTCTAGTGTGTCCTAGAGTCGTCCATGTACTCTTAGGTCCGGGTGAGAAAAAGATTATATATGGTGTTTCAAACGAATCAGACTTTTGTCAGCATATTAATGCTTGTTTGTGTGGCATATATGAATATTGTTCTCCTGTGTATATATGTGGTGGTTAAGATGATAGAACAATTTTTATCATATTCTTAGCATAGTATGGACATAAGAAAGATGTTGGGCTCTTATGCAAATGTTTCTGAGTGGGTGCTGACGTTGAAATCAGATTTATTTTACCCATATTTTGGGGTATGTGATTAATTAGTGATTGATTATGTTTTATGTTTTGAGTAATCTCATTTAGTGTAATGGGTTGTCACAAGTTGGTATCAGAGCTTTAGGTTCATTTAGTATATAGGGACACTAGGACTTCAGACTAGGATGATGTCTAAGTTAGGAACATGACACAAAAACATGGTGCATATTGCCTAATCTCAGTACTTGGATGCCCTGGCCAGGTATTCAATCATTGAAGAAAGGTAAGTATGGAACTCTTAGATTGTAATCTTTCTTATTACTCTAATCAAGTAGTCATTTTGTGACAATCTAAAGAGCATAATGAATAAAAAATCATGGTGTGAATATCTCAATCCTACCTTAAAGAAGATGAGAATTGCATCATTATTTTTCAAAACATGAATGTTTGGTAACTATAAGAGAAAGATACAACACCATGATATCTTTTTTTTGGGGCAACTAGAGAATATTATTTATTCATGTTTCTCTCTGGTGCAGCCAAAATCGCAGAAATATTTATAGGAGTAATGAAATCAAAAGTACTAGGGATAGGACTTGAGAAACTAAGACTAGAGTTGGTTTCAAGGCAGTGCTTTGCAATCCTATTAGCAGACATGTTATGAATGTGACTGATATAGAAGATTGTTCCAGACGGCATGAGACTAAGCACCTTCATTACGTAGGGTTTAAGAAGAGGGACATGATTCCTTTCAGTAATAGCTCGAACCACAATTTGACAGTCAGAGAGAATGTATGTGTTGTCCCAGTACTGCTGTTCACATAGTTCAGCGACTCTCACAATGGCTTTAGCTTCTTCATCCATTGCAGAGATGGCTCTTGTAGTACACCCCATCCCCATAATATGCATACCTTTAGAATTCACAACGTGGACCGCAATGGCATCACTATGCGTGCAAGCATGGAAAGAAGTGTCTGTGAAGACATAAATATCTCTGCCTTGGAAGAATCCATGGGTGTGGATAGCAGCAGGTACGCTTTCCCTATCCCGAGAAGCTATGTGGGATGGGTGGTGGACGTTCATACCCTGATTAATCCAGTCTGTTTCTTGCAAGGTGAAGTGCCCAATGTCAGGTGACACTAAGTGCCAGACCTCAACGTTGGGTGGACAGTCCCTAAGAGCATGAAGGATGGCGTCCTTATCGTTGTTGCACACAGGACACAGGTCAGAGACGTCTAGGTGACGACAATTCTTCTCAGCATTGGTCAGGAGAGCTCGGTGCTATAACAGCCACAAGAACATTTTGATGCGGGAAGGGAGGGTGGAGCCCCAAAGCTTCTTCCAATTGCCTGGAGTTGTGAACTCTTTGTCCTTCTGAAGCCATTTATAGGTTGATTTAGAAGAAAAATAGCTGATCTACTCCAGGGACCAATGCCACTCGTCTTCCAAAGTGTTATTTGAGGGCGATGGAATATACTTATGATATCTACGACTTCCGGTGGCAGGAAGGAGTGAATAAAGCTCCAGTCCCATCCATCATTTACAGATGACATACAACTGACTGTAAGGTCTGAGAGGTCGTCAGCGATAGCCCACTCCGGGTGCATATCCATAACAAATTGTCCATCAAGCCACTTGTCATGCCAGACATTTGTACTAGTGCCATTATTGATGGATTTGATGCAAAGTGGTTTGATAGTGTCAAGGTTGCGTTTGATGGAACTCTAGGCAGAGGAACACGGCTTGGAGATGAATCTACCATTCTTCATATACTTTTCCTTCATTACACGGACCCATAGCTTGCTCGGGTCGGAGATGAAGGACCAGGTATTCTTGAGCATAAGGGCGTCATTCTGATCACGAGCATCCCGAATACTAAGACCGCCAGAGCCCTTACAAGAATTGATTTTCTTCCATGAAACTAGGGAAAGTTTCTGATGAGGAGTTGTCCCAGACCAGATAAATCTCCTAATATGTTTGTTAATGTCATCACAAAGCTGAGGTGATAGTTTAACATTTTGTATTGTGTAAGTTGGGATACATTAGAGCATAGACTTGGCTAAGGTAATTCTTCCTGCGAGAGATAGGTAGTGCAGCGACCAACTATTTAGTCTACTTTGGATTGTCGAGATGATGTTGCCATGGGTGGTTTTGTTAACTCTGTGATGCAGGATAGGCACCCCATGTACTTCCCAAGTTCAGTCGTCCATCCAATTCCCAGGCGTATGCTAATGGAACGGATCTCGGATTTGGGCGTATTCAAGCTGAAGAAACACCTTGATTTGTGATTTGAAATAGTTTGTCCGGAGGCCACGGAGAAAGAGCGGAGGATATTATTACTTGTGACGGCTTGCGCCATTGAAGCTTCCCCTAACAGGAGGATGTCGTCTGTAAAAAGGACATGGGAAAGAGGAGAACCCCCGCGAGTGATGTAGATAGGTTTCCAGTCACCGTTGTTAACTGAAGTAGATATGGCTTGACTTAGTCATTCCATAAACAAAACAAAAACATACGGGTTGATAGGGTCGCCCTGCCTAACTCCCTGAGTTGCCTTAGGCTGAAGGGGTTCTCCTTCCCAGAGGATCGAAGTGGATCCTTGTGTTATAATTTGCATGGTAACATTGATAAGCTTTGCAGGTAGATCAGTTCTTGAAAGTGTATCGTGGATAAAGTGCCAGTTCATCTTATCAAAGGCCTTAGCCAGGTCCAGCTTGATACACATGAATTTCTTCTTAGTGGTTCGAGCCTTCATTGTATGGATAACTTCCTGCACCAATAGGATATTGTCACTTATGCGACGCCCGGGGATAAAACTAGATTGCGTGGGCGCAATCCAATCGCTCAACAAAGGTTTCAGGTGCTCAACTATAATCTTTGAAATTAGCTTAAAAGCAGCCATTATTTAAGGAAATAGGTCTAAAATCACCGTACTGCTATGGCGAAGCCACCTTCAGGATGAGGACCATGTAGGAATCTGCAATAGAGTTCTCAATACGCTCAGACTGAAAGGCAGTACAGATCGTGGTGACAATGGAATCGCCCACAATGTCCCAATTCTTTTGGATGAAATTCATATAGATTCCATCAGGGCCCGGCGCTTTGAGAGGTGCCATAGAAAAAAGAACCTGCTTGATTTCAGAAGCTTGTGGGATCTTTCCCAAAAGATATTTGGTTTGATCATCGAGGGTAGGTAAGACACCAGGATAACTACGGGCATGAATAGGATCACACGCGGAGGCATGTGTCATCATGTCTTGAAACCAACAACGGACATGTGATTTGAGCACGACAGGTTCAGAGATCCAGATGCCTCCATTGGAAGCATCCTTGAGGCGGGAGATTTTGTTGTAGTTGTGTCACGCCTTGACTTAAGATTGGAAAAACTTGGTATTGAGATCACCGAGTTTTAACCAATCAATATGTGCTCGTTGACGCCAATCTGCTTCCTCCAAAAGAAGGATGTTGTGGAGCTTCTCCTGAAGAGGGATGGAGGGATCAAGGTCAGGTATGGGTGAGAGGTTTTGCATGCGTACTTGACATTTATCGATGTTGTTCAGTAGACGTGCTTTTTCTCTTCGTTGTAGCATATTACATTTAGAATCCCACTTGGTGGCGGTCATCTTAAAAAGCTTGACGGCGTCGTGAAAGGAGGAGTTGGTAGGCCATTGGCTGAGGACCTTAGCCCGAAAATCAGGTTGCAGGTTCCATCTTGCTTTAGTGCGGAATTGGAAAGTTTTAGGGGCTTTATGACCAGTAGACAGAAGAAGAGGGTTATGATTGGAGAAGGTACGAGGAAGAACAGTGACAGTGGCATTGTCGAACTTGTTAATCCAGTCAGCACTTACGAGCACTCTATCCAAGTACTCAAGGATGCCAAGTTTTTTGAAGGTGAAGAAATGTCCCTGTGTTTTCAGGTCAGCAAGACCGGTGTTAACCAGAGCTTCATGGAAACGAGCGCTTGCTCTATTGTCTAAATATTTACTGCCTTGCTTTTCCTCAACATTGAGGAGGGTGTTGAAGTCACCCATAACAGCCCAGGCTGCAGTCATGGAAGCACTAATAGATTCAAGGTGCTCCCATAGCACATTATGCCTAGAAGAGTTGGGACTAGCATAGACAAAAGTAAGATACCACGACTTATTGATACAACAATGTATGAACTATTTATGATTAAGGAGGATTTCAAGATCAGAGTGACGATGATTCAAAGCAATCCATATACCACCAGAGAATCCAATAGCCTCAACCCTATGAGAGGATGGAAAGCCTAGTTTCTTGATAATATTGGTTTCTTTAATACGCGAACAGCAAGGGCTCCAGGATAGCAACAATTTGAAGTTTGTGAATAGACTTCAGTTCTTTGATTAGCAGGATTTTCTTGTCAAGGCCTGCCCCTTGAATATTCCAACAAAGAGCATTCATTAAGAAACTTACTTGAGAGCTGCAACAAGCCAGACAGGCTGATCTCCTTCTTCAACATTCATAGTGTCTGAGGTTCCAACACCTGCAGCATTGAGATGCTCTTGGAACATGAGGGCACTTTGTACATGGGGATTGGTATGGGATGTTTCATGAGATTTCTCATCAGTGTGTCTTTTCTTCCGGAATCTATCTGGGCTCTGGACTTCCTGATAAACTATCTTATGATTCCTCAACATAACAAACCCCGAGGCATCCATTTTGCTTAGGATGGAATGGGCTGGAATGGAGGGAGTCGTGGCTTGATTAGAAGCAAATTGGAAAGTCCCACCCTCAGGTGGATGATGCGGTCGACCAGTAAGGACCTCATTCTCTTTTAGTTGAACAGAGGTGTTTGTCTCAGGAGCTTGAGGCGCCACACCCTCCGTTGTGGATATGGACACATGATATTCAGATGCCTACTTCCTGCGAAGCCTTTGTTTGGCCTTCTTGCTCATTTTAGTTTGCCACTCCTCTCCATCGCCCTCAATCACGGGTTGGTCAGTAGTATTGGATTGTTGTTGCCTCGCCTCTCGTTGTTTAGTGCGCTATTTTTGCACGGCCTGATCACGGGGAGGTGCAAAGCTAGTAGTTCTCTCGTGTGTTGCCCCTTTGCGACGGTCAGGCATCCTAGCATGGATGGTTGATGTGTAGCTAACAGCAGGGACTGGGATAGGGATGGATGTAGAGGCCAGGTCTGGACTCTGGGTCTGCTGTTTACACTCCTTCTCAACGTGACCTGAACGGACACACTGAAGGCAGAACTGAGGGAGGTTTTCATACTCCAGGCGGAAGAATTCACCATTTATAAAGATCGTTGGTAGGAGGGGCTTACTTGTATCAACCTCTACTGTAATGCGGGAAAACTTGCCCCTATTACACATTAAGGTATTGGCATCGATCTTGATTGTTTTCCTGATCGAGTTACCGATCTGCTCCAGAAGTTGGTATTGGTAAAGGGAGACGGGGAGTTCTGTAACTCTTGCCCACACCACCAGTTTCCGGGGGATAGGTTCGGAGGGCCGGAACGATGGGGACCAAGATGGCACCGAGAGATAGCTACCGAAGACAGTCCATGGGCCTCCAGTCATGGATTTCTCATAGTCATGTTGGTTTCCCAGTTGGATTATGTAGTAACCATTGTCAAGGTCGATAATGCGATATTGCACTGTAGGACCCCAGAGGGTCATTATTTTGTTAACCAGGGTTTTAAACCCTAACGTGGTTCCGATTGCCTTGACGATGACAGCGTGCTTCCAAGGTTCGAGAAGAGGCTGGATCGCGTCTTGCTTGACAGAAAACGTAGGAAACACCCCGCTCATATCAACCTAGATATCAGCAGCAGTCAGGACATCTGGTGGGGTAGGGTTGACATACGAGAGAAGTCCGACATCCTTCCCAACGTGAGCATCTCGGTATGACTTTCGGGAAGGTGGTTCCTTAGGCGTGGAATCAGAAGCATCCATAGCTTCCGTGTCGGTAGTTTGTTCTGTGGTAGCATCGTCTTCAGAGGTGTGGAGTTCTCGTTCAACAGTCTGATCGTTTTTGCTAGTCCATGGCAAGGAAGGATGGCCCCGGTCGCCACAGCTCTCGAACCCTATCATTGTTCCTCAAACACCATGGTATCTAAATCTAAATACAAATAATAAAAAGAGGAGTTTGTAATGATGTCATTTAAGAAGATAATAAAGTAAAAGACAGAAAAGTGTATGCTTATAAAGTGAATCAAGGTATGAAATCCACATAAGTTAGAGATAACTCCTATAAGAAGTACAAAATGAGAAGATGAATGGGAACAATGACAAAGAAATAAGGTGGAACCTGAGTTAATCTCAGACCAACCTATGTGTGTAAGAAAGTGTTAATGAAAAACCAGCATGGCATGTGAAAGAAATCAAGGGAGATGATCCTGATTTAATGAAGAAAATGTGATTTACCTATCAATAAATGGTTGAAAAACCTAATAAAATAAGAGAACATACAAAGTGTGATAAAAAGTCATCAAGGAAGGAGTAACAGGATATTTTAATCACGATGATTCCTATGCTAATGGCAAGGAACCTAAAATGAAAAAGGTAAAATGATACATAAGAAGTTGTAACTTGCATAATAAAAATAGAATTGATTACCTTTTTGCTAGTGACCTTGAACAATGTTTCTATGATGTGGGAAGTGTGTTTCCTTTTGTGTCTTTTCTTTCCTGGGTACAACTTTCAAGTGGATCATTGCCACTTGGTATGTGTGGATCCATTGTAAACATGAGGGTGGATAGCTTATTATAGCATAAGATTGTTTGGACTATGGTTCCAAGTTCATATAGTTTGTGATGATTTTTATTTTGTGCATTCCAATAATTAGGAAGACTTGTTACGACCCCACCTCCTGATAACCCCCAATTAAAGGAGACTGAGAGGTCGAAGCCGCACCCATAACTTTCGGATCAAAGGTTCGACAATTAACAAAGAATAATTATCAAATGTTAACCTACTATACTGAAAAGCTGTAAGAAAATAAATTTTTGCATACGTTTTTGAAAACTTGGATCTCTATACTTCTATTCACTTAAGGATTCTACTCTAACTAATCATCCTTGTATTTAACTTCATGTATTTCACAATATGACGATTTACTGTTTGTCCTTTTGGCTTGTACTTAAAACGTCGACAAATAAAACGTCGGTCAGCCAAAGTTGGTATGTGGGGGAAACAATAATCATGTAAATACGTTAACAATGTAATCATTCAATCAATCATTTAATCAACCAAGATTACATTTTAGATATAACTCTGTGATCCAAGAGTACCCTATCCTCTATGTTGTCCCCATTAAACCCCTCATGATCCACCTATAAGTGAACCAATTTCTAGGGTTGAGTCACATAGCACTACTCGTAAGTAGCCCACTCCTTAACTTATGGTAGGCTAACGAGTCTCATGGCACTACACGTAGGTAGCCCAGTTTCTAACTCTCGGTAACCTAGACCTTGCTCTAGGATTACCCCTTTTCTTCTAAGCCTTTTTCAAAGAAATAGAGGTGGAACCGGATCTAGTCAGTTATATACGCACATTTATAGTGATAATCATAGTCACTTTATAGTTGCATGAAATAAATAAACATCCAATAGTTATTTTCAAGAAACCGATTAAAACTTTGGGTATCGCCGTGAAACTAGAGCGATTATTCATAAGCGTAACCACATACCTGATTTGATGAGTCATGCAGATTATTCAACATATACATCATGTATATACAATCAAGCCAATCAACAAATCCAAGCAAGTAATTCAATCATCACATAATTCCTGAAAAGAATATGTACTCTATTTATTACACACTTTAACAAGAATCTACTTTATTGACATGGATTCTCTTTCTAGGGTTTCTAATCTGCATTAAGGTTTCATTAATATTCATTAGGGCTTCTTAGATCAATTTCTCAAACTTTATCCCTTTTAGGTTAACAAACCCTAAAATACTTTTTTCCATTTATATGAACCTTATGTAACATACTGAAACTCAGGGTCTTCCCTGCAATTTACCCACTTTTGAGATTTTCTTTGCCTTTCTAGTCCTTTTGGACCAATTTCATAAATTTCCCTTCTTTTATATTGTTCTTGTACTCTTTGTGCAATTTGAGCACAATTCAATGTTTAAAATCACCTTTTTCCCTCATTGATATGAATGGAGGGGTGTTTGCACAAATAACCCACTTAAGGTAATAATTAAGGGCTAATAATGCAAAATAGAATTTAGGTGAGAATATAAGTAGATAATATTAATTTGGAGCTTTTTGGATAAATATATTAGTAATAATGTGTATTTGAATTAATTAATGAGAACATTAACCTTAATTGTTTCTCTCTCCTCAAAATATGATTTTAATTCATGAAAATACGTTATTTAATGGAGAAATTATTATTTTAATCTTAATGTGATTAATGTCTCGAAATTTACTCACATGTTTCATAAAAAGAAGTCTTTTCATATAATTCATTCATTTTAATATATTAATATACACTTTAATGAGAAATATATATTTATTAAGGGCCATATTATGAGTAAAACGAGAATCTAATTGCATAGAATTGTTTTAGACTTTAATGTGAGCTAATGTTTCAAATTTGGTGATTTTTGGAGTTCTTTTGACCCCTCAAAATTATTTAATACGCTTTTAATATAGTGTAAATTAATATGAGGAATAAATAACTCACCTTCATACATCACTCTTAATATGGGATAATTAAAGTTGAAAATACATGATATTAGTGAGTGGTGAACTCTTGGACTCCAAATCTCGAATTTGGGAACCAAGGGTTGCTTATAAAAGCAACACATAATTTATTTCTCTAGCATTATATTAAAATATGCTTTAATGATCAAAATAATTATTTGGATGCCAAAGGTTGGGTAAAACGCAAATCTAAGTGTATAGAATGAATCTAGACGTCATTAGAAACCTAGGTTTAAAATTTGGGGTCATTTGGAGTTCATTTGACCTTCCAAATGCATTTAACAAGTCTTCAAATAAAGTGTGACATTATTGCATTAATATGTCAATGTATCATGCACATTTAAGCCTAAGTTCAGCTCTAAATGGCTGTCATGCGCATAGGCCCACCGTGGGCCATGATCCAATGGTCCAGGGTGGACGCGGATCCGATCCAAGGGTCGACTCTTCATCTCCTACCTTCGGCTAACAGTAGGAGCAACGAGCAGCCGCGGCTCGCTTCGTCTCCTCCTTTCTCCCTCGTCCCTTCATCTTTTCTAGAGATTTCTTCTCCTACGAGTTCGTGGAGACCTTCCGAGTCAAACTATCCTAGCTTCATCACCTCCTGTGAGCTATAGGTGAAACACCATACCCGCCCGACCAAGACTTCTCATCTCCAAGGTCGTTTTGGCACCACAGCGATCCACACCTATAAATGACCCCCTACCCAGCTGAGTCGGCCCCATAGCAACATGCCCAAGCCACTAATTTCATACAAGGATGCGAGGGAAGCCGGCGACGTGGAGCTTTTACAACTGGGATTGCGGCCCCCCTCCACGGAGCTAGGAGGAACCATCGTCGAAATCGTTTGGTTTGGTGAGTTTCTCTCTCGATCCTCTTCGTTTCGAGTACCTGAACGTCGAATTTGGTGGTGAAACGCACAAACGCCCAAAGGAGCAAGTTTGCACCCCGCCGCAAGGCTGGCCGCGGCCTGGGGAAGAAGATGATGGACAAATGTCCATTTTGCCCCCACGCGCCCTTCCTCTCTGGTTCTTTAGCCGAGGGCAAATCTGTCAACGGAAAATTGATTTTTCACCCATTTAGGAATTAACTAGTCAATCTTGTTTAATTCATATTAAATCGCTCGGTTGTCAAAAAAATATAAACAAATACTCGTTAGAAATCTAAAAACATGTAGAATCCGAATTTTTAAGTTTTGAACGTTGATTTCCATCATAAGCCTGATAATTAATTTAAACCTTAATTTAAATGTATAAAGTGATGTAAAATGATAATAAAAGTGTTTTAACTCCGTTTTTGACAATAAAATATGTTTTCTCGAGTAGAAAATTATTAGGGATCGTTTGGACCTATTTCCAGAACCAAAATCCAAAGCCTTTACCCATGATATAATGTTAAGATGTAATAAAATGTGGCACAAGTGTTAGTATAATAGATATGCTGCCTTTTCATGATAGAGTTTATGCAACAAGATGTTATGTTAGGTTTGATAAAAGGCTATAGGTTTTTTGGAAACCTTAGTAACACCTGACTTATGTAGATTTTATGTGGCACCCTAGATTAAGGGTTATAACCTAGTTGTTTATGGTTGGGATGTTACACGCTCACCCTCTCTTTCCTCTTATTGTGATTTCGGGGACGAAATCCTCTTTAAGGGGTGGTGTGCTGTAACATACTGAATCTCAGGGTCTTCCCTGCAATTTACCCACTTTTGATCTTTTCTTGACCTTCGAGTCCATTTGGACCTTTCCATAAATTTCCCATCCTTTATAATCATTTTTGGACTCCTTGTGCATTTTGAGCACAATTTGATGTTGAAATCACTATTTACCCTCATTTATGATGATTGAGGGGTGTTTGCACAAATATCCCACATTAGGAGATAAGTTAGGGTTAATTATGTAATTTGGTCTTTAATGGGGTTATATAGTAGATTATATTTATTTGGAGCTTTTTGGATAAATATATTAATAATAATATGTAATGTAATTAATTATGAGTGTAATTAACCTTTATTGTTTCTCTCTCCTCAAAATATGATTTTAATTCATATTAATATGCTATTTTGTTGAGAAATGATTATTTGTATCCTAATGTGTTTTATATCTCGAGATTACTCACATGTTTCTCATTAATAAGCTTTTCAATATAATTCCTTCATATTAATAAATTATTATACTCTTTTATGAGCTATATATTTATTAAGGGCCTTATTATGCATTAAACGAGAAAGTGATTATATAGCATTGTAATACTCGTCATTATAAGCCTATGGTTCAATTTTGGTTGCTTTTGGAGTTCATTTGACCCCTCAAATGGACTTTATAAACTTTTAATATGGTTGGAATATAGTTATTGCATTGATTTCATTAATTTGTTGCGTAACACTATGGTGTCTGCCGATTTAACTTGTCACGCGCCCGGTTCACTGTGGACCCGCATCTGACGGCCTGAGATCATCCTTCCTTTGATCTGACATCCCGACTTCATCTTCTTCCTCCAGTAACTCACGTGTCCAAGCAACTGTAGCGACCCCTCTGATCCCTCGACCCGTTCTCACTCCCTCCTCCACCGTTTCACGCAATTCCTTCGCCGTTAGCTTCATCTCTCTCAGCCAGTTCTAGCGAGCCCTAACTCGTTCCGTCTCCTCCACTCTCTTTGAAACGCCCAAACCCGACGATCCTCCTCTCTCCACCTCTGTGTCACAGAGACGGCTGGAGTTCTCCTCCGGCCTACTTAAGGGGCCGTGGAGCACCCCCGAGCTTCGAGCCTTCTTCCTCTTCCTTCAATTTCACCTCTCCATGCCCGAGGCAGCCTGACCTACTCCATCTTTAGTTCCGGTGACCTTGGCCTGTTGCTCGTCCTCTCGACCACTTCTGTCCAATAGCTTGGGCGGTGAGCTTCCCTAGACTCTTTGCTTCACTTCGACTTCATCAGTTTTGCTCGCAAAGCCCCCTACCATCGGGTCCTATAGACCACATGCTTGACCACCACCGGCGCCGACCCTTATGCCACCTTGGTGCTCCTCCGCCTGTGGAAGAAGGTGCTTTTACCTCGTCTCAACTCCACGATCACGACGGGATCTTTATCTGAAGTTTTGCTCGCAGTTTTGACCCCGGTTTTCGTTGCTCTGTTCTCCGACGGTTCTCCATGGTTTCGTGTTCCTTCTGCACTGAAGGTCCTTGTCTTGGTTTCTTCATCGACGCCGGCACCTAAAGCAGTCGAGGGGAACTCATCCACGGCCTCAGTTGAAAAATCCAAGCTGGGTTGCGAGCTGGAGCAATGGAGCCCGAGCTCCAGTTGCTTTTCCAGTGCCATGGCTCGAAGAAGAGCATACCAGGTCATCAAATGACCCTGGAGCCCCAGCTGCTTCTATCATTAGCGTTTTATCACAGGGGCAATATCATCTTTTTGCCCCTTGTTCTTCCCCTCGTTTGTGAACAATTGACAAGTGCAAATTACCAGTGTACCCTAGCCCCGGTTGTGTAGCTAGCTGAGCAGCCATGGGCATTTTGGTAATTTCTGCCTATTTGTTTTCTCCTGCTGCGAAGTTCTTTGTTGTCCCTGAATGACTATTATGCCCTCATCATTTTAATTGATTTTATTTGCCGAGCAAGGGTAGTTTAGTCTTTTCCCCTGTTATTTACATCGATTTGTATTTCGATTTAAATACCTGTCACACTATGGTTTTCCTGATTTCTGATTGGTCAGGTTTACTTAATTCATAGTAAATCAACCATTGGTCAGAAAAATACGAATAAATAGTCGATGGAAAGGATTTTTAACGTAGAATCTGATTTTATGATTTTTGAGACCTGATTCTCAAGGGTTTTCCGAAGTTTGCTTTGATTGGCATTTTTAGTATGTACATGTTTTAAAATACATAATTAATTCATTTTAACTCTGTTTTATATAATAAAATATGTTTTCTTAATCAGGAGATTATGAGTAATCGTTTGGACTTGGTTTTGAACTCTAAATCATAGTTTTGTAAAATTAGGGTTTTTCCTAGGCTTTATGTTTTTACATATATTAATACATGTGTTATGTTTATAACTAGGATATTATGTGGATGTATTGCTATCTGTTTGATGGATATGATGGTAATGTATTTAATCTAAGGTATGTGAAGCCTATTTTATGTATGTGACATCCATGGTGAATGTGAAATCTATGTGGAATGATTATTGTGCAAACTACCTATCTTTCAGTTGGGCTTTTATCCAACCCCACCAATTATATTTGTGCTAGCCTTATAATCCTTCTAATTACATTTATTGGCTCTTTACTTAGTTTATTCCATTGTGGCTTAATCATTTGAATCATGTGAATCATGCTACTACATATGTTTCCTCCTTTACTTGGAAATGTTGTGATCTTGTTATTACCTATGTTGGCTTATCCTTTGAAATATTTGGAACATTGTATAATGTTGGTGCTTGTTGACTCTTTTAATTCTTGGAACTCTTGGATATGGTTGTGCCCTATGATGGCCTACTTGTTTATTATTTGGGTTTTATTCCCAATGCTATCTTGTTACCTTTCACTATACTGCCAAGTGATTATTTAAGCATGATGTATTTTAGGCCAAATGACAATGTAGTGTACATGAGTACAAACCACCCACAGGGCACTGGGGTTTTAGTCCCCCTGCCGGGCACTGGGGTTTTAGTCCCCCTGCCATTTTATATATTAGGCACTGGGGTTTTAGTCCCCCTGCCACTTTTTAGGCACTGGGGTTTTAGTCCCCCTGCCATTGGTGAGGTCCGGTAGGTGCCTCACCCTACATTGAGATGAGTTTGTGTCTTAATATATTCATGCTATGTGATTTAATATTGTGGTGATTGTATATGGAAGTTCTCTTATTCTTATTTGAATATCTATCTCATCCTCATAAACTCTTGTAGCATGGAGAATTCTTTATTATGCAATATTGTTGTTTATTCCTTGTTCAATACTTTCTTTTTAACACATACCTTTTATCTCTATCTTGCTGGATGAACCCAACCATCCATGTTAGGGATCAGAGTGCGCATGGAAGCTTGGTGAACCTAAGGCTAAGGATAGGAGATGAAGAAAAGGAACATATAGAATATGATCATAGTTGTTTTGATGTTATAAGTTGTTTTTGTTTGGAGACAATGTTGTATTAGTCTAGTCTTCCTCTACCTAGATCCTAGTTGTCTTTGTATAAAGATGTACCCCAATTGGGAAAAATTTGTATTGTACTCTTTATACATTTTGAATAAAGTCAAGATTTAAATTTCCGCTGCTACACAATTGGTGATTTGTTTCTCATGTTTAATAGTAGAGACTTGGTCTTAACACCTTAATTTCTCAACTATCCATTTTAATAATCTTTTATACCCAAATTGACTTAGGATCATCACATCCTTATTTATTCATTGATTTGGACACTTAAACCAATTAAAAGACATATTCTCCTAAATTAGGGTTTTCAAGCTCATTAATGCATAATCATGCACGAAACCCTAAATTAAGCCAATTATATAAAAAGATCATCTTTTTAGATCCTATTTTCTCTTTTATTTACAACAGGTTAATATCAACTTGAATTATCCAAATAACATCATTAAGTCCATCAATCATCAAATCTAAGGGTTTTTCCTTAATTAACTCATTAAAGACGATAACTTTATGTACTTTTCACATTTCAAGCATATTTATGCATATCAACTCTAAATTAGACTAAACATGTGCAAAGTTCTTCCTTTTTGAACATAATGTACCTTTTAACATTTAACAGGTTAACGTCAACTCTAAAGATCCATTAAACCCTATCAAACACTTTAATCATATCAAAATAGGGTTTCTTAATCTTTAATTCATTAAAGATGATAATTTACACAAATTTTAGAATAGCATGCAAAATTAAAATTCAAACATAATTTCTTTGTGTTCCTCTCGTTCTGAGCATCAATTTTCATATATAACTTGTTTTAATCCGAGTTTCCTAGAATTAATTATGATTTTAGCAAAATGTTACTTACTTGGCCAATAGGGAAGCGCCACGTCATTCGTTTCCATGCAACGCGACCCGACTTCAGTTTATAACCAAATTACATTATTACCCCCCGCTTGAGTCGATCAGCTCTACAACCCGCGAAGGGTATTTTCATCCACCGTGGCCCTTGCTCTTCTTCCTTGCAAGAAGCCCTAGGGCGCCGCTGCTGCAGGTCTGCTCCGCAACGATTTGCCTCCCGCCTAAGGCCGTGCAGTCATCCGAAGAGGTTCCTCAACCTCCGCTGCCCTCCGTCAAACCCAGAGCAACCTCCAGCTAGGACTGAGTCGGCTAGAAACAAGGGCTTCATGTCTGCTAACGATGGCCTTCTGCAGATGAGTTGCAGGTGACCTGGTGATGATCCCCTCGAGCTAGCAACCTTATAGCTACTCGGCTTGGAAGGGAGGGGTGCCAGAACTCCCCTCGAACACCTTCCATCTCCTTATGGGTCACCCTATTCCCTGTCATTAGGGTTTAGATGGAAACCAAGAAGAGAAAGAGATATAGATGCGTGGAATTCCTTTGGATTCGCCCCCAAGTCTTACCCCTTATATAGGGGAAGTCAACGAAGCCCTAGGATGGCTTTCCTTAAAGAAACGAAGTCCCTCTTCTAATACAAATCATTTTCCTTCAAAGAGAAGCAATTCTTCTCTCTCTTCTTTATTCTTGTTTTTTCTCTATTATATGGATATTAGGAATTCGAAATTCCCCTTCTCTTATTCACTTTATGTTTGCTTTTTATTTCTTTGGCACGAATTTCTATCTTCTTTTAATAGCAATCACTTCCTTTTCCATAATGCCACCAAAATCATTAATAATGTATCATATTATCTTTTATTTTGCAAATTTTGGTATTTTCTCTTTCTTTCCTCTTTATTGGAACTCCTTGCATCCCAAGACACTTCATTATTTCGAAATTCTTTTTATTGGATACTTATTATCCTTCTAGATACATCTTTATGCATTATTTCATATTATCTTGTTTATTTCTCATTAAAAATAGCTCTTTTTGAGGTTTTATCTTTATTCTTCTCATTAATATTCCTTTTATCATTAGTAATCCTTGGGATACGAAATTCCTCCAAGGATAACTCAATTATATTTCTTTTCCCTTATTTTCCACATTTTACCATTATTTTCAATTTCTTTTTTAATAAAGAAATACTTAATTGATAATTTCTTTTCTTATTGCACTCTTTATGCAACTTTGGACTCCTTGGAACCCAAGGAACCCAAGAGGCACAAAATCCTCTTTGGATGTGCCTTCTACAAGTTTCCATATTTTCCTTTTCTCAAATATTCACTCATTCACTTACTAATTGAATTTTCTTTGTTATTTGGGCCCAATAGCCAATAAAGCCCACAACACAAACATCAAGACTATTGTAAAAAAAATCCATTTATTTGAACCAAATTATATCATTATTTGTTCAAATATTTTTAATATGAGAAATTACATTTCTCACCAAAAGAACCCAGAAAATTGGGGTTGTAACACCCTTCCCCTCTTATAGGAATTTTGTCCTCGAAATTCAAACAAGCAAACAAACAATTTAGGATAAGACTTTTCCATGCCCATGATTGGCCCCTATGTGGCTTTACCGTACTCATGGCATTTCCAAAGAACCTTTATCATCACATATTCTTTTTTCTGAGTTCTTTCATCCTGGCGCCTATAAACTGCACAGGTGACTCAGGCCATTTCAGCCTCCCTTGGGGCTCACTAGGTTCATTGCTCAGCACATGGTCGGGGTACCTCACATAGTGCTCTAAATTGGACACCTGGAACTCATCACATATTACTTTATCCTAAGGGGTAAAGATCAAACTTAACCTTCTCCACCAAACCATGTCAAAAGAACCCATGCATCGGGGACTCAGCTCTCTTAGCTATAACTTAGAGGGGTCAGATTTTCATGTCACATATTCCCACAGTGAACTGCATGTCAGTCTACTTTGTATCTTCTCACGACTCACGTCATTTCTAGGCTCTTTTCAGCCATTGCACGATCAAAGCAACTTCGTCTACACGCATTGTGGCCCTTTTCTAACCATCATGTGGTCCTTTCACCAACATCACCTTACTGAAGTGGTGACCGACACAACCTCCCTTACAAAGCTTCTTATAAATCCCGATACTGGCTATGGTGGTTATCTTCACACCTTCATAGGACAAAACTGTCTCTAACTATCACCCCAAATCGAGCACATATGCCCTCATCAGACTCTTTAGTCTGGATCATCCTAACCATAGATAGGGGTGATAAACTATACTAACATTGAGTTCTTCATGTACCTACTTCCACTTTATGGAAGTGAACCTCTAGGTCAAACTCAAGAACCTTTGAACTCACATCATGGTGTTGTTGGACCATATCTCTCATGGATAGTTCAACCAGATTTGTCCCTTAACAAAACTCTTTCTTTGTCATGTCATCTAGGTAAGGCGACCTACCATAACCCATATTGCATTTTGACCTTCCTTGTCCCAGGGGAGACCTATCACAACATCCATAGTGTTGAGCTCCCATTCCCTCTCAGGGACTCTTTTGTCCTCTATAACGATACACTGGGTTACTGGGGTTTGTCCTTTACCTCCTGGATTGCATGGCCATATACCACATGCAACTTCATCATAAGCATCCAAAGTGCTATTTCCATTTACTATCTTGGTAGAACCACAGTGTATGGTGATCTTCAATCATGATTTCCTATATGTCATGATTCCTCAAGATCGATTCCTCTGAAACCCTAAACCACTCTAGTCGGGATTTCATCACCTTCTTTTCCAAAGAAGTGCATCTGAGGTTCTACCACCATCCTTTCATTACATCAAGGACTTGGCTAACCAAACAATCATTAACTGATCTCATTACATTAGTGGTATCCAAACATATCTCCTTTTCCAAACTTAGGGTTAGTCTAACAACTGAACTAGGTAGATATATCTCAACCAGAGCATCCATTACCACTTCACCTTCTTATGTATTAGGTAAAGTTGATGACATACACCTTCATGCATTCCACTTATCATCTCATCTCGACTCTAAGTCTGTATTCATCAAGTACACTCTCTGATCTCATCAACATGGTGATCAAACTCAACCTTGTAAGGCTCACCTCTTGGTTTTTGAATTCGACCTAGTATAACTCATAGCTCATGCTAAAAACATTCTTATAAGATGACTACCTTATTTCTCTTTAGCGTTTGCAAACCACCCATGTATCATTCACTTTACTAGGGTATGTTATCTTCTCTGTTCTCATACCTCATAGCAACGTTCCAACTCACATCATCTTTTATCCCTGGGTGTATGGCATGCATACTTCCCTATCTCTCACTCCCATAACAAGAGAAAATAAGCATTTGGCTACATTCCAAATATAGAGTTCCTCCTGTTCCAAGAGTAGAGATCGTACATCCCACCTTGCCGATACACCTTTAAATCTAAGTTGAAATGTATTGTTTATGCTTCTATATTACAATCATTTTGATATCCAAGTTACCTCCATGGAAAATGGGTTTCGAACCTACTTGGGTCACCTCACAATCCTTGGTCATCTCTTCTAGGTCTATAGGTTGCCGACACTTTTGGGATCACCCTTCTTCCCTCATGCATCAAGAGAGTGCCCTACTCATCTGCCCTTTGGGTCCCATGAGTTCATGAAGGTGATCAATCTCCTAATCCATGGCCCTCAGACAAAACTATCTCTTAACATCATGGTCACAAAAGCTCTTAGGTCTAGGGTTTACATCCACAAGAGCCTACTTAACCCTAGCAAGCTATTAAGGCACAAGCAGATCACCTACTAAACCATGCTAGGTCATACTTGTTCTCATTCCTCAACATTGAATCAAGATCATACCTTCCCTTGTCATCAACTTAGCTGTGGGGGGATTCATCAAACGTACCTTAAACTTAAGGGGCTTCCCTTTTCCTCTATACATGAGGAGTACCATGCTCAAAACTATAGCAACTTAATTCTCGTCATGAGCATTAGGTACACTACTTTCCCTCTTAGGCCTAGGAACCCTAGGTTCACTTGTAGGTGTCCAACTGCACGCTCCATCTCTTAATGATGTGTATTTTACTATGCGCTTAAACGCAAGTATACGCGTCAAGTAATATAGGCCTTTGTGAGGCCCGAGTCGAACTCAGGGATACGTGAATTATTGGAGACTCCTACTAACTAATCGCAATCAGCTAGGCCGAATAACAAAGTAGGGTTTGTTGTCGAAATTCAAAGAAAATAAAATGAAACAAAGAAAACAATCGATTAAAGGTTAATTTAATCAATTCAAAAGGGTATCTTTAGGATTGCGGTTTCACTGCGGGTCAACATTGGATTAGGTTTTATATAATTCCTCACACTTCTCTCTCTATCCGGGTAGTGGCCTAAAAACAGAAATACCCACTGTCGTGGTGTAATTCACTACTTAGGTTTAGGTTGATTCCACCGTCGTAGTAATCATTCCCCTAAATTAAGCGCATTATGAACGATCTCTCAGTTTCCACCATTAATTTTACAACTCCTTTGTCAAGGGTTTTATCGATTACTGTAGGTTTCGTCTCTTTTCAACCGTTAATCCTTCTATCGAAGTGATTAAGGGCATTAGGTTATTATTATGGTGATCAAGCATAACAATATATATGGAGAAAATGAAACTATACCACGGATTTAAGAGAGAATAAGAATTATTAATATAAAATTGTCATACAATGCATTCCTGGGCTACTCCCGGTCCTAAAGATGGAGGGTTTTAGCCTCTCATGTTCATCTCACACGAATACATGGTAGAAATGGGGGAATTCATAAGAAAAACGTGAAATAAGTGGGAAAACCCCTGAACGGAGAAGAACTGGTAGATCCTTGGCGTAGAATATGAGCTTCCCCACCTGTCGGTGGTGGAATTCGTCTTCGGCAGCGTCCGAATCGACCGGGATGAGCTTCTGGCCTCCGTTCTCCTTTCTCTCCTTCCTCGGCACTCGTGCAATGCAAAATGAGATGATCCTCTCGTGTGGGCGGTCGTCATTAGGTATAAGTCCCTAATTAGGTCGTCAAATAACTCCAGCCGTCCGATCGAGATCAAAACGAATCCAACGCATATCTGTCGGCGTCGATACCATCGACGCGGGTCGATGGTATCGACCCAGCGTATTAGCGATAGCTTTCTTTTCTTTTCATCTGAGCGCCTGTGGTCATCTCGATACCATCGACTTGGATGTCAATGGTATCGACTCTCTGTAGCGTCGGTTTTGTCTTTTAGCGACGCTGTAGCTCTCCATGTGTCGATGGCATCGACTTCCGTCGATGGTATCGACATCTTCCTCGCCAGCAACCTCAAGGGATCTCGATGCCATCGACTTGGATGTCGATGGTATCGACTCTGTGCTGCTCCTCTCGGCTGGCAACCTATGGTTTGGTCGATGGTATCGACTTCCGTCGATGGTATCGACAGAAGCAGATACTTGTTTTTCCTGAAATTCCAAAACAAGACCAAGTAAATCCACACAAATTATGATAATATGATGAATGATGCTCAAAATGATAAAACAAAGGGGATTTGACATAGAATGATGGCAAAGACCGAAATGAGTGAATTATGCAATATTATCCATAAAAATGAGTAATTAGAGCACAAAACACATATGAAAAAGGTCTATAAATGCGACTCTAAATCATCGCATCAAACTCCCCTAAGCTTAAACATTGCTCACCCTCGAGCAACTAATCCTTAGAATAGAATTGCAGATGTCAACTAAAAATCAACACACCAACCCACATCCCATGTGACTCCCACTGAACGTTCTCAAACCGGCCTTCTCTAACCACAGAACAATAATTATCCTAAAGGCGAAAATAATCATCAATAAGAGAATTTATCCTTCAAACCGAAGAACACTATCACATAAGGCAGTTAACATAATAAAATTCGCCGATTCAGCATTGGTGCATCTTGTGATCGCCTACACTACGTTGCTCGCCCTAACTACCATCTACATGGAAGCAGTTCTCCTGATAATCATTAGTGAGGAGAAATTCACGGTGGCCTACCAATCCGAGCAACGGGTGGATGGAATGGGTGGTTCATGGAAGAACTTGGAAGTATTGCACAGTTTCAATATGCATAAAACAAAATGTCCTAAATGATACAAATGCACATTAAAAATGCCCTAATGCCTAAAATGGGATGAAATGATGCATGCACTAACCTTCCACCTCAAAATGAGATGGAAATCTAATTAAGCCACATCATGTACTCAATTTTCTGTAATGCAAGTGATATCATGTTCCTTTCTCCCTCTTATTCCATTTCCTTCTAAATTCTCTTTTTTTCTCAATTTTTTTCAGATTTTCAGAATTTTTCTTTCTTTCTTTTAGTCCACATATCCATAATTGCTTAGAGATACATGGATTGGGCTATTTTCTTAATGATTGGAAATCTTTGCGATATTTCGAAGGTATGGAACAGTTAGATCACTTTTTGAGGAAAAATTGAGACACATGGTGTACTTTATGCATGAAAATCATGAAAGTCATGAGTGCAACTACATGGCATGCATCTAAAGGTAATGTGCATGAATCCCTATATTTTTTCTCTTTTTATGCAAAAGTATGGAAAATATCAATGCAAGTCCTATCTAAATGCTATGCACACAAGAAGGAATTAAAACTGCACTTTACTTCCAATTCTTAGGTGGATTATGGAAAAATGAAGTGGAATGATCACATGATTAGATGACTGAACCTTAGAAGAATATTATGTGTCCCTCCTTACTGACATGTGTAGTAGTTTAAAGGGTTCTTTCTCTTACATCCAATTAAGGTCTCATTACCATTGGATTAGGTTAGGCTCAAACAACCGTTACTATCCACTTTTCATGAGTCAATGGGATTATAGGTGTGAAATATTGTGTTAAAGTTGACATAATCAATCATTTTCATAGGATAAGTTCCCCAAGGACAACAAAGTCAAGCTATCCAATGATACAAAATTTTAGAATTCCCTTAAATTTCCCATGAACAACAGCGAGATGACAACTTTTACGACATCCACAGTTACACTAGATAAATGTGGATCCTAAACAAAAACTAAAAATGCAAGAACAAATAGCAAAGAAAAAACTAAAAACAACAAAAGAAAAGATAGAGCTATTCCAGCTACCCCCCTAAGCTTGAATTCGACTATGGCCTCATAGTCAAAAACAAACTTAAGAGTGGAATAGAGATACCCAGATCAATCTTGTGGAGGCGGAGGCGGGTACTGTGGGGTCGTAGGATCCCAAGAAGGATACTCCCCCTGGAAGCTCGGATCATATTGGGTCCTCGGCAGAGGCTGTGGATAGCCTCTGAAGTAGTCCTGACTCTAGTAATGGTCGTAAAAGGGCTCATGTTGTGTCTCCATCCGCTGCAGCCAGTTGTGTATTTGCTCTTGGTTGGCGAGGACGAGACGCTCATTCTCGAACATAGACCGTTGATTGTCAAGTAACCGGTTCGTAGTCTCATGAATACCGATATACATAGCCAGATGCTGCTGCTGAGTCTACTGTATATCCTGCAGCATTGTGTACATTCCCTGCATTGAGTAGGCATCCTCGGCTGGCTGCGAGGGCTTTGGTGATGGCGGCGGGGTCTGTGATGATGAAGACGCACCCGGATGCATCCTAGGACGCTTCCGTGGTGCCACTCGTGCGTGAAGAGGTGTGAAAGCCTCCTCTTCCTCCGCAGCCTCGCCTTCTTGTTCGTCGTTGCTTCCTTCTTCTTCAGAGGACTCGATGGCTATGATTGGCCACCGGAAGTGCTGTGCGCCCTCGATGTTGAAGACGTCGTCCGGCAGTGCGCGCTCCTGGTAAGCATGGTTGACGTGACAGTGCGCGTACGCCAACCCATACCGGAGAAGGATAAGGTTTGAACGGTGCAAGTGTTTCACGTTCACCTTACTCCTCGTGGAAATCGGAGTCATGGACTGAAAATTCAGCCCCAAGTACGGCGCCAATTTGGTGATGAGCCCACCAAAATGGATCGGAGCCTTCCTTGTACTCCTCTTCACTGCCAGGACGCGCTGTAGGAAGAACGCACCCCAGTTGCACTCTTGTCACTTCAGGAGCGCGTAGAGGAAGAAAAGATCGCTCTCCTGAAACTTGCTCAATGCTAGATCACTCCGAGCAAAGAACGTCAAGCTCAACATCCGGTGAAGGACCCGGACGAACAGATGCTCAAAATCTGCTACCGCTGCATTATGGTAGCTCACTGTCTTTCCCGCCGGCACTGTGACTAGCTCGGCAAAAATCTTGTCGTAGTCGGTGCGGGCATCTGGGCGCCGGTGATCGTTGCGACCGTGGTTCCAGTTGAAGATTGCATTGAACTGGTCCAGCGTGATGTTGTAGTTGTTGTTGAACAACCGGAATGATACCCTGCCCTTGATCCACTCACGATCTGACGCCACCACGTCATTGGGCACGACGCAGACGTCGAGAGACGCCATAAACTCCGCCACCAATTCCTTGTAGGTGGGCCATTCGCCGAAGAATGGCTGCCCATCCGCATGGTACTCCAGTTGATCGTGACGTCGGCCGGTGTGCCGTGCTTGCCCGGCCAGCACATAGGCCAAGTTGGCCTCAAACCCGAGCTCCTGGAGCATACCCCGGTCCACATACCGGGTCGGCTCAATCTTCCGCTTCATAATATCCTCATAGACCTTCCTCGCCTCCGCGGAAGGGTGAACCAGGCGCAGACGAGGGACAGAAGCAGTCAGGGGTGGAACAAACTCCACGATCTCCATGGGATTTGCGCGCAAGGATGAAGCTCCGGCAACATGCACCATGGTTGCAAGAGAGATGGGATTAGAAGAAGAGAGCTCGGGGAAGATGGAGAAGTAATTCCCTGCTCGGTGAAGATCCTCGCTCGATGTCGCTGCTCTTCAGTCTTGGAGGGCTCGGGGGAGTGCTCGGCGCAAAGGAGGATGTTTGCTCTGAAGGTGTGACGTCAAATGACGTTGCAATTCTCCTTAAATAGACTTGGTCGACGCCACTATTGACCCGTCGATACCATCGACGCAAGTCGATGGTATCGACACGTCTCGCTGGTATCCGCCTCCCTCGCGAGTATCGACGGCTGACGTTTGCTGGATCGAGAAACCCGGATTGCTGACCTGTCGATACCATCGACGCAAGTCGATAGTATTGACGCAGCACCCGGATCGCTGACGTGGACTCGCGATCGTCGTCGATGTCTTTGTGCGGATCGATGACATGGATGTCGATACCATCGACGAGGGTCGATGGTATCGACTTGCCTTTATTGCGACACCTCCACTTCTTCAATTCAGCCTGTGATCATGTCGATACCATCGACGAGGCCGTCGATGGTATCGAGTTGACTGAGCAAAATCGTTCTGAACTTCTCCAGAGATCTCGATGGTATCGACTGGCATGTCGATACTATCGACAATTTTGTTGCAACCTGCCTGTAGGTATGTCGATACCATCGATGGGGCCGTCGATAGTATCGACTCAGTGCGATTTTTGCAGCTGTCAACCTGAACCCATGTCGATACCATCGACCAGTGTGTCGATGGTATCGACCCTGCCTTAGCCTGCACATTGAACAAACGGATCAAGGTATCTTCTTTACACTAAAATTTAAACGAAATAAAAGCAATCTATGACTATAATTAAACTATCCTAATGTACCAATGGTTGGGTTGCCTCCCAACAAGCGCCCTTCTTTAACGTCTTAGGCTAGACGTCTTCCCAACATCACATTCATTCACAAGTGTAATGAGTTTGACCTCATTCACTTTTCTCTTGTAATTTTCCCCAAAATACAACTTTAACCGCTGCCCGTTCACCAAGAATGTGGCATCTCCATCACGCACAAGAATCGCACCGTGCGGTCTCACCTCTTCCACTATGAAGGGTCCACTCCACCGGGACTTTAGCTTCCCGGGATGCAACTTGAGACGGGAGTTAAACAATAGAACACTATCTCCCTTCTTGAGCGTGCGCATCTCGATATGGCGATCGTGGATCAGCTTCGTGCACTCCTTGTAGATGCGGGCATTCTCATATGCCGTCATGCGTAGCTCATCTAATTCATTCAACTCGAACATCCTCTTTCTTTCGGCTTCATCATAACTCAAATTCAGCCTTCTAAGTGCCCAATGGGCCTTGTGCTCCAACTCCACCGGAAGGTGGCAAGCCCGGCCGTATGCCAACCTAAAAGGCGTGGTGCCTATAGGTGTTTTGTACGCCGTTCTATACGCCCAAAGTGCGTCCGGTAGTAAGGCACTCCAATTTTTCCTTGTGGATGCCACTGTCCATTCTAGAATCTTTTTGATTTCCCGATTTGAGACCTCCACTTGGCCTTGAGTCTGTGGATGATATGGGGTGTCGATGTTGTGCTTGACCCCATATTTCTTCAAAAGTGTCGAAAATTTCTAATTCTGGAAGTGTGTGCCCCCATCACTTATGATCATTCGGGGTATCCCGAACCTGCAGAATATATTTTCCTTGACAAACCTGCACACTACATTAGAATCATTATTCCTGGTGGGGATTGCTTCCACCCACTTCGACACATAATCAACAGCAAGCAAGATATACAAATTTGAATTTGAGGACACAAAGGGTCCCATGAAGTCTATGCCCCATAAGTCAAATACCTCAACTTCCTAAAATACATTCAGGGGCATTTCTTGTCTCCTTGAAATGTTACCTGCTCGTTGACACGGGTCACATTGCCTCACAAAATCATAGGCATCCCAGAACAAAGTTGGCCAATAAAGGCCGCTTTCCAACACTTTGGCTGCTGTCTGTGAACTAGCATGGTGTCCTCCCGTAGGCGACACATGGCAATGGTGGGGAACACTCTCGTACTCCACCTCCGGCACACACCTGCGAAGAATACCATCCCTGCACTGCTTCAAAAGAATTGGGTCATCCCAAAAATAGTATCTCAAAGAATGAAAGAATTTCTTTTTCTCTTGATAAGACCAGTCTTCCGGGATGATCCCGCAAGCCAAATAGTTAACAATTTCAGCAAACCACGGTTCCTTAGAATCAATTTTTAAAAGTTGTTCATCGGGAAATGTCTCGGTTATGGGTATGTGTAAATATTTCTCATCTACCCTATCTAACCTAGACAAGTGGTCAGCCACGACATTTTCAATTCCCGACTTGTCCTTGATTTCAATATCAAATTCTTGTAAAAGCAAAATCAACCTAATGAGTCTAGGCTTTGCATCCTTTTTCTCCATCAAATATTTTATCGCAGCGTGATCGGTCCACACAACTACTTTAGAACCCACTAAGTACTGCCGAAATTTTTCAAAAGCAAACACGATGGCAAGTAACTCTTTTTCTGTAGTTGTATAGTTCAATTGAGCATCATTAAGCGTTTTAGAGGTGAAGAAAATCACAGCGGGCTTATTATCTACCCTTTACCCCAAAACAGCTCCTATTGCATAATCTGAAGCGTCACACATCAATTCAAATGGTTTTGTCCAATCCGGCATTTGAACAACCGGAGCCGAAATCAACTTCTCTTTCAAAACTTCAAATGCGTGAAGACACTTATCGTTGAAATCAAAAACTGCCTCTTTTTCCAACAATTCGGATAAAGGTTTTGCGATTTTAGAAAAATCCTTGATGAATCGCCGATAAAACCCGGCGTGTCCCAAAAAGCTTCTCACCCCTTTTACAGAATTTGGTGGGGGTAGCTTAGAAATCACCTCAATTTTCACGGGGTCTACCTCAAGACCCTTGCTAGACACCTTGTGTCCTAGCACTATTCCTTCCGTCACCATCATGTGACATTTCTCCCAATTGAGGACCAAGTGTGTGTCCTCGCACCACTGCAGCACCTTGTCCAAGTTATAAAGACACTCATTAAATGACGCCCCATAAACCGAGAAGTCGTCCATGAAAACCTCAAGACAACGCTCCACCATGTCAGAGAATATGGTGAGCATGCAGCGTTGAAACGTCGCCGGCGCATTACATAATCCAAACGGCATACGTCGGTAAGCAAAAGTCCCATAGGGACATGTTAACGTAGACTTCTCTTGATCCAAAGGATCAATAGAAATCTGGTTATACCCCGAATACCCATCCAGAAAACAAAAATGCGACCGACCGGCAAGACGTTCCAAAATTTGATCGATAAATGGCAAAGGAAAATGATCTTTAAGAGTGGCGGCATTCAGTCGGCGGTAATCAATGCAAACACGCCACCCGGTTACCAATCGGGTGGTGACAGGTTCATTCAACAGATTTTTGGTAACAGTAATTCCCCCCTTTTTAGGGACTACCTGTGTGGGACTCACCTACGTCGAATCTGATATGGCATATATGATCCCTACAGCAAGAAGTTTTATGACTTCCTTCTTCACGACCTCCATCATGCTCGGATTTAGACGTCTTTGAGGCTGAATGACTGGCTTGGCTCCCTCCTCGAGCCGAATCTTATGCTGGCAAAGTGTAGGCGACATCCCCTTGATGTCCGCAACAGACCACCCAAAAGCTCCACGGTGGTTCTTGAGCACTATCAGTAGTTGCTCCTCCTCATCCGCACTCAAGTAAGCAGATACAATCACTGGTAACTTGTCCTTCTCAGCTAGAAAGACGTACTTAAGATGCGGGGGTAGCGGCTTCAACTCCAACTCAGGCGGGCAAATACGAGATGATTTCAGCGGTGGGGGAAGTGTACCTAAATCTTCATAGTGCCTCGTGTAGAAACATGGAAGCATCTGAAGCATTTTGGCGCACTCCTTGAGTGAAGTACTCCGCATCCAATCATAGGTGACATTCAACAAACACGCCTCCAACGGAAATTCCGGATATGCATCAAAAACTGAAGTAATAATCGCATCATCCTCCCAAGAAGGTGGAATGTCCTCATTCTCATCATTCGGAAACCCAACAGCTTTGCATAAAGAGACGACTTTAGTTTGCTCCATAATGTCCACAGCTAAGGTTCCATTATCCATCTTGCTCATCACATGAGACCTGACCAAGAATGGCTTCCCAAGGCAAAGTGAGATATTGTGCTCCACATGTTTCACCATGTTACAATGTGCTTTTACTTTAGTAGATGCATTGCTAGTGGGCATGACCATCTCAAAGCGATCATCCGCAATGCCCAAGGTCAAGCGACCTATCCCCATCTCCAAGATCATATCAGTTGTAGCTTGGAATGGGCGTCCAAGTAGCAACTCATTGCCATGCTCGTCCTGCATTTCCATAACCACGAAATCAGCCGGAAAAACAAATCGGTCTACCTTTACCAAGACATCTTCACAGATTCCATAAGGCTTCACCACAGAATTATCGGCCAATTGGATAGTCATATTGCTTGGCCTTGACTCCTTTAATCCCAACTTTTTAAATGTATAAAGGGGCATCAAATTGATGCTTGCCCCAGAATCACATAATGCCTCTCCGAATTTGAACTTCCCGATAAAACAAGAAATATTAAAACATATGGGGTCCTGTCTCTTCGGCGGCAAAGTGCCCATAATGAAAGCACTCACTTGCTCCTTCAGCACCACGACCTCAGTGTCGGGTATTTTCCTCTTCTTGGTGATGACATCTTTTAGAAACTTCCCATAAGACGGGATTTGCTCAATCGCCTCCAACAAAGAAATATTTACCGATAACTTCCTAAAGTTGTCCAGAAATTTCTTAAATTGTGCATCCACCTTCCTTGCCTTTGCACTATTGGGATAGGGGACCAGAACGGTATGTGCCCTTTGATGAGGTGGCACATAAGGCATCAATTTCTGTGGTTCCTCCTCAGCAGCTTGTTCTTCATTACCATCCACAGCTATGTCTTCAGCTTGCCCTGTGACAGGTGTGGGCTGCTCCTTAGTGGTAGCATCTTCGACTTTGTCCTGCGGTGTGCTTGTGTCATCCGCCCTTGGATTCAACACTTTCTTACCGCTCCTCAGTAAGATGGCCTTGGCCTGTTGATTTCCCCCGGGAACATTGGTGTTCCCCGGAAAACTCGGATGTGCTGGCTTCTTCAAGTTTGCAATTTCAGCTGCCATCTGCGCCATGGAAGTCTCTATGGTTCTCATTTGAGCCCCATGGCTCTGCAAAGTCTGCCCAAATTGGTTCATATATTCACCCTGTTGCTTGATTTGCTGCCCAAATGTGTTCATTAACTCCTGGTTTTGCTTGATGACCTGATTGAGCAACTCCGTGCTCTTGTCCTCTGTGGCTGGTGCAGGCTTGGCATCCGGATCCTGCAGAAAATTGTTCGGATCCTTCCATGAGAATTTCTTGTCCTTTCGCCATGAGTAGTCATTATTCCTATACCCCTGTTGTTGCCTGATGTACTTGACTTGGGCCTCATCCTCGGACTCATTGTCTTCCTTCTGCAGTAACTTCTGTTTGAGAAGATCCATCTTCTCATTTAACTCTCTCATTGCCTTTGACTCACTGGCAACTCTTGCTTGCTCAACTGGGCCTCTCTCTCTTTCTCCCCAGGATTGCTTTCTTGCCATGTTCTTCAGTATTTCCCAACATCTCGTATCAGTGTTATTTAAAAAAAATCCTGAACCGGCTGAGTCCAAGTTACTCCTATCATGCTCGGAGAGAGCAAAATAAAAGATCTTCACCTGTGTCTCCTTGTCCAGTCCATGATGCGGACATCTCCTCAACATGACCTGGAATCGCTCCCAGGTCTCAGAATATGTTTCACCCGCCTGTTGGGTGAAATTGTGAATCTCCCTAATCATGTCATTGGTCTTCTCAGGAGGGAAAAACCTCTCGAAGAAAACCTCCACCATATGATCCCATGATTCAACAAACTCATCGTCGAGGTTATGTAGCCACTCTCTCGCTACTCCTGCCAGGGAACTTGGGAACAACTTGAGGTATAAAACATCCTGTGGAAACCTGTCTATCTTCACCATATCGCAGTTTTCAACAAACTGATTGATGTGTGCCACTGGATCCTCATTCTTCAGCCCGTGAAATGCGTTTGATTTTACCAAGTTAATCAATGCTGGATCGATCTTGTAGGTTGGAATGTTGAGCCCCTATTTCTTTATAGGCCCCTTTGAAGCTGATGAAGAAGACGCTTTGATCTTCTCCCATATCGTCTGTGGTTCGGCCATTTCTTCTGCTTGCTCTTGCTCAG
Source organism: Alisma plantago-aquatica (assembly GCA_963693085.1). Taxonomy (NCBI): domain Eukaryota; kingdom Viridiplantae; phylum Streptophyta; class Magnoliopsida; order Alismatales; family Alismataceae; genus Alisma; species Alisma plantago-aquatica. The sequence continues at coordinate 361,055,674 of OY856409.1, read as the reverse complement.
ATTCAGAATCTATATCGCTTTGGTGCTCTTGCTCGTAGTAATCCTCGTCCTCTGGTCCCAGAGGTGGGACCTCAGGTGTGCGATTCGCGTAGTCTGTACTACGTGTATGCACCATGCAAAGTACCTGAAATAAGAAAATCGGGGTTCAGTACTATGCTTTGAACGAGTAAACACAATTATAGAGAAATTTAGGAATATTTAAAATTGTTTCAAAATAATAAAAAAAATGTGGCCTAGAGTGGCCTCTCTTAGCACTATAAGTGCCAATAATTCGCCGTATCCCCGGCAACGGCGCCAAAAACATGACGTGTATTTTACTACGCGCTTAAACGCAAGTATACGCGTCGAGTAATATAGGCCTTTGTGAGGCCCGATTCGAACTCAGGGATACGTGAATTATTGGAGACTCCTACTAACTAATCGCAATCAGCTAGGCCGAATAACAAAGTAGGGTTTGTTGTCGAAATTCAAAGAAAATAAAATGAAACAAAGAAAACAATCGATTAATGGTTAATTTAATCAATTCAAAAGGGTATCTTTAGGATTGCAGTTTCACCGCGGGTCAACATTGCATTAGGTTTTATATAATTCCTCACACTTCTCTCTCTATCCGGGTAGTGGCCTGAAAACAGAATTACCCACTGTCGTGGTGTAATTCACTACTTAGGTTTAGGTTGATTCCACCGTCGTAGTAATCATTCCCCTAAACTACGCGCATTATGAACGATCTCTCAGTTTCCACCATTAATTTTACAACTCCTTTGTCAAGGGTTTTATCGATTAATGTAGGTTTCGTCTCTTTTCAACCATTAATCCTTCTGTCAAAGTGATTAAGGGCGTTAGGTTATTATTATGGTGATCAAGCATAACAATATATATGGAGAAAACGAAACTATACCACGGATTTAAGAGAAAATATGAATTATTAATATAAAATTATCATATAATGCATTCCCGGAATACTCCCGGTCCTACAGATGGAGGGTTTTAGCCTCTCATGTTCATCTCACACAAATACATGGTAGAAATGGGGGAATTCATAAGAAAAACGTGAAATAAGTGGGAAAACCCCTGAACGGAGAAGAACTGGTAGATCCTTGGCGTAGAATACGAGCTTCCCCGGCTGTCGGTGGTGGAATTCGTCTTCGACAGCGTCCGAATCGACCGGGATGAGCTTCTGGCCTCCGTTCTCCTTTCTCTCCTTCCTCGGCACTCGTGCAATGCAAAATGAGATGATCCTCTCGTGTGGGCGGTCGTCATTAGGTATAAGTCCCTAATTAGGTCGTCAAATAACTCCAGCCGTCCGATCGAGATCAAAACGAATCCAACGCATATCTGTCGGCGTCGATACCATCAACGCGGGTCGATGGTATCGACCCAGCGTATTAGCGACAGCTTTCTTTTCTTTTCATCTGAGCGCCTGTGGTCATCTCGATACCATCGACTTGGATGTCAATGGTATCGACTCTCTGTAGCGTCGGTTTTGTCTTTTAGCGACGTTGTAGCTCTCCATGTGTCGATGGCATCGACTTCCGTCGATGGTATCGACAGCTTCCTCGCCAGCAACCTCAAGGGATCTCGATGCCATCGACTTGGATGTCGATGGTATCGACTCTGTGCTGCTCCTCTCGGCTGGCAACCTGTGGTTTGGTTGATGGTATCGACTTCCGTCGACGGTATCGACGGAAGCAGATACTTGTTTTTCCTAAAATTCCAAAACAAGACCAAGTAAATCCACACAAATTATGATAATATGATGAATGATGCTCAAAATGGTAAAACAAAGGGGATTTGACATAGAATGATGGCAAAGACCGAAATGAGTGAATTATGCAATATTTTCCATAAAAATGAGTAATTAGAGAACAAAACACATATGAAAAAGGTCTATAAATGCGACTCAAAATCATCGCATCACTTAACCACGAACCAAACATGTATCGGGTCATCCTTTTTCCTCGATCGACATTTTAACGCTGAGTCTTCCTCGAGGTCAAACAATAAGGTACAAGGCCTCATAACTTGTTACTAAACCCCTCCAGGGTATACAAAACTTCTTCTTCCTTTATCAGAAGGTAAACACTTATACCATAGGCCAAAAGCCTCATCCTCTCTCTAGGGTTTGATTCTTCTAAAGGAAACCAAGATATCATTATCCTCCAGGGGGTCAATCATAAGGCAACCGCTATCATCCACTTAGGTCGCATCATCCTCAACTCCCTACTTCTCCTTGTATCTCGGAGTCTAGGATTCCAACCTTCTTTTTGGGTTTCCTTCTCTCTCTCTAGAGCTAACCCTACATCCAAACTCACCATTAGAGGTCCTGTCTTCATGAAGGATCAACCTCAAAAGCATGCCCCTACCTGGATGAAACTTATGTTTGCTCAAGGTTATCCATAGCTCTTTATGCTTATTTCATAGGCCATTCTTCCTACTATCCTGGTAAGAGTTTCAACCCTTTACTCACACTACTAACGTACCCTGGGTGCATGCTATCCCCTACTCGCATAAGCCCATAGGGTTTCTGAGGTCCTTCACTAACATCATCATCTAAGGAGATATCCTTTACCCTAACATGCATGATCCTTCCCAGGGTTGGGTTGCCAATGGTTCTAGGTCACCCATTGGTCATATGGAATCCCAAAGGTATGTCCCTTCAAACACCTGGTCTAACTCATCTCTCTCTAACCTTCACTTACGGTTAGGGTTAGCATCATCGTCAGAGGATGTGCTAGGTCTCTACTAACTTATCCTCCTGATAAGAAGGTCTAGCCTCAGGTCTCTTCTGAGGACATGACAACTTATGTCATACAACCCTAGCATGTATCTATTATTTAATTTGCGTTTAATCTATTAATCTTATGTCCATGGCATTCTATTTACATGCTTTTCATTAATTTGGTGGAGGATCCCTTAAACCTTATTAACCTTATCCATGCCTCAAGAGGGTGAGGAGAAGAAAGAAAACCCTAATCCTTTAGGTCCTTATCAGAATTTTGTGATGAGAAGGGATGAATAAGATGATAAGTTCTAAAGGTATCTTATTTCGATTCATACCCTAAGACTTTGGCCAGGCAGTCACACGGATCCGGGAGTCCTTGTATTCCGACTAGCGATGCGGAGGAAAATATTTCCAGCCCCCAGTCGTGATCCTTTTCTAGACACCTCCGTCTTTCGTATAATCCTCTAATAACTCCCAGGGGTTCTATGGAGTTTGTAAATTTAATAATTAATAATGATTAACTGAGGAACCTAAACTATGATACCAAATGGTACGACCCCACCTCCCGATAACCCCCAATTAAGGGAGACTGAGAGGTCGAAGCCGCACCCATAACTTTCGGATCAAAGGTTTGGCAATTAACCAAGAATAATTATCAAATTTTAACCTACTATACTGAAAAGCTGTAAGAATATAAATTTTTGCATACCTTTTTGAAAACTTGGATCTCTATACTTCTATTCACTTAAAGATTCTACTCTTACTAATCCTCCTTGTATTTAACTTCATGTATTTCACAATATGACAATTTAATGTTTGTCCTTTTGGCTTGTACCTAAAACGTCGACAAAAACAATGTCGGTCAGCCGAAGCTGGTAAGTGGGGGAAACAATAATCATGTAAATACGTTAACAATGTAATCATTCAATTAATCATTTAAACAACCAAGATTACATTTTAGATATAACTCTGCGATCCAAGAGTACCCTATCCTCTATGTTGTCCCCATTAAACCCCTCATGATCCACCTATAAGTGAACCAATTTCTAGGGTTGAGTCACATGGCACTACTCGTAAGTAGCCCACTCCTTAACTCATGGCAGGCTAACGAGTCTCATGGCACTACACGTAGGTAGCCCAGTTTCTAACTCTCGGTAACCAAGACCTTTCTCTAGGATTACCATTTTTCTTCTTAGCCTTTTCAAAGCAATAGAGGTGCACCCGGATCTAGTAAGTTATATACGCACATTTATAGTGATAATCATAGTCACTTTATAGTTGCATGAAATAAATAAACATCCAACAGTTATTTTCAAGCAACCGATTAAAACTTCGGGAATCACCGTGAAACTAGAGTGATTATTCATAAGCGTAACCACATACCTGATTTGATGAGTCATGCAGATTATTCAACATATACTTCATGTATATACAATCAAGCCAATGAACAGATCCAAGCAAGTAATTCAATCATCACATAATTCTTGAAAAGAATATGTACTCTATTTATTACACACTTTAACAAGAATCTACTTTATTGACTTGGATTCTCTTTCTAGGGTTTCTAATCTGCATTAAGGTTTCATTAATATTCATTAGGGTTTCTTAGATCAATTTCTCAAACTTTATCCCTTTTAGGTTAACAAACCCTAAAATACCTTTTTCCATTTATATGAACCTTAATCGCTCAACTATCCATTTTAATAATCTTTTATACCCAAATTGACTTAGGATCATCACATCCTTATTTATTCACGGATTTGGACACTTAAACCAATTAAAATACATATCCTCCTAAATTAGGGTTTTCAAGCTCATTAATGCATAATCATGCACGAAACCCTAAATTAAGCCAATTATATAAAAAGATCATCTTTTTAGATCCTATTTTCTCTTTTATGTACAACAGGTTAATATTAGCTTGAATTATCCAAATAACATCATTAAGTCCATCTATCATCAAATCTAAGGGTTTTTCCTTAATTAACTCATTAAAGATGATAACTTTATGTACTTTTCACATTTCAAGCATATTTATGTTGGCTAAATGGACATCTATAAATCCCTTTGTTTTGATTATGACAAACATTTCATTCTTATTGATCTAACGTGCTACTTGAGTGTGCAGGAACAAGGTGGATGACAAAGTACTAGGGAATCTATATGCTTACATGTTTGTATTTTCATGAAATGAAATCGCTTTGTAAAAACTTGTACAAATATATAATGTACAAGTACTTAGACTTCATGTAAAATCAAGCGTTAGATTCTCCTAGCTAAACACCACATTTAGATAGGTCATCTCCTTCAAATAGTGTCACATATGCACACTCATACACATACTTAGTGTATTAATTAAAAGGTTGAAATAGGTCAATCTCGGTCAACTAACTCCTCGACCGAGACACTCTCGGTCGACAATCTTCTCGACCGAGAAAGACCCAAGTAGCCGTTAGACACAACTAACAAGGTAGTTGGCAGTTGGAGATAAACGTTGCAAAACACTTGATTCAGAGAGCCTGTCGGTCGACAAGACTTCGACCGAGTAGGTGTCTCGGTCGACCATTTCTCGACCGAGATGGACTCTGACAGCAACTGCAGAATAAATTAATTAGTCGTTGCTAAAGCAACAAACTTGTACCTAACGGCTAGTTAAGCACTTAGAAACCCCTAGAAGGTGTCTAGAACGTCCTTAAGCATTTGTGGGACATTCCTATAAATAGGACATGTCTTAGGACACCTAGACTTACTTGTTACACTTGAGAAATCTTTGAGCATATTTTGAGCAACCTGTTTGTGAGCAAATTGAGCATAGTGACAATTGGCTACTTCTTCTCTTAGCTCAAAATTCGTGTCCTATAATCTAGCATCTCCTATCCACTGCAATTACATTTCCATACACTTTGGTTAGGAGATCTACACGCTTGATCTAGGCAAATCAAGCCCTGTGCTACAAAAGGATAAGTTGTAATTTCCATTTCCTTTCTTGTTCTCTATTATTGTTTGTACTCTCCTTGCTACTCCTAGGTTGGAGGCTGCGGATTGGAAAGGGTGGAGATCTTCTTGGTGAAGAAGGGGACCTTGAGCTACTTCAAGAAGGCTGGTGCAACGGGAGGTTACTTCTAGAGAGGAAGGCTACTTCAAGGGGGAGCTTGGAGTTACTTCAAGAAGGCTACCTCAAGTTGGTGCATCTACTTCAAGTGAAGGCTGTTCAAGGGGTGTAAAGAAAGTATTGTATTTTGTGTAAATCCTTGTGAAGGTAATAAAATTAATACTTTCAAAATCCCGGTTGGGTAAGCAACTGGGTAGTGGACCGACAACTTTAGTGTTTGCTAAAGTTGGAACCACTCTAAACACTTGTCTCCTTCTTCCATTTTCAATTGTGGTTGTTTGAGTGAAATAATTGTTAAAATTGCTTTAAAACTCTATTCACCCCCCTCTAGTGTTTTTCAATTTATGCATATCAACTCTAAATTAGACTAAACACGTGCAAAGTTCTTGCTTTTTTAACATAATGTTCCTTTTTACATTTAACAGGTTAACATCAACTCTAAAGATCCATTAAACCCTATTAAACACTTTAATCATATCAAACTAGAGTTTCTTAATCTTTAATTCATTAAAGATGATAATTTACACTCATGCAAAATTAAGATTCAAACATAATTTCTTTGTGTTCCTCTCATTTTGAGGATCAATTTTCATATATAACTTGTTTTAATCCGAGTTTCCTAGAATTAATTATGATTTTAGCAAACTGTTACTTACTTGGCCAACAGGGAAGCGCCACATCATTAGTTTCCATGCAACGCGGCCCGACTTCAGTTTATAACCAAATTACATTATTACCCCCCCCCCCCCCCCCGCTTGAGTCGATCAGCTCTACAACCCGCGAAGGGTATTTTTGTCCACTGTCGCCCTTGCTCTTCTTCCTCGCGAGCAGCCCTAGGGCGCCGCTGCTGCAGGTCTGCTCCGTAGTGATTTGCCACCCGCCCAAGGCTGTGCAGTCATCCAAAGAGGTTCCTCGACCTCCGCTGCCCTCCGCCAAACCCAGAGCAACCTCCAACTAGGACTGAATCGGCTGGAAACAGGGGCTTCATGTCTGCTAATGACGGCCTTCTGCAAATAAGTTGCAGGTGACCCGGTGATTATCCCCTCGATCTAGCAACCTTATAGCTTCTCGGCTTTTTAAGGGAGGGGTGCAACAACTCCCCTCGAACACCTTCCATCTCCTTTTGGGTCGCCCTATTCCCTATCATTAGGGTTTGGACGGAAACAAAGAAGAGAAAGAGATATAGATGCGTGGAATTCCTATGGATTCACCCCCAAGTCTTACCCCTTATATAGGGGAAGTCAACGAAGCCCTAGGATGGCTTTCCTTAAAGAAACGAAGTCCCTCTTCTAGTAGGAATCATTTTCCTTCAAAGAGAAGCAATTCTTCTCTCTCTTCTTTATTCTTGGTTTTCTCTATTATGTGGATATTAGGAATTCGAAATTCCCCTTCTCTTATTCACTTTATGTTTGCTTTTTAATTCTTTGGCACGAATTTCTATCTTCTTTTAATAGAAATCACTTCCTTTTCCATAATTCCACCTAAATCATTAATAATGTATCATATTATCTTTTATTTTGCCAATTTTGGTATTTTCTCTTTCTTTCCTCTTTATTGGAACTCCTTGCATCCCAAGACACTCCATTATTTCGAAATTCTTTTTATTGGATACTTATTATCCTTCTAGATGCATCTTTATGCATTATTTCACATTATCTTGTTTATTTCTCATTAAAAATAACTCTTTTTGAGGTTTTCTCTTTATTTCTCTTTTATTCTCCTCATTAATATTCATTTTATCATTAGTAATCCTTGGGATACGAAAAATTCCTCCAAGGATAACTCAATTATATTTCTTTTCCCTTATTTTCCACATTTTACCATTATTTTCAATTTCTTTGTTAATAAAGAAATACTTAATTGGTCTTTTCTTTACTTATTGCACTCTTTATGCAACTTTGGACTCCTTGGAACCCAAGGATCCCAAGAGGCACGAAATCCTCTTTGGATGGGCCTTCTAGAAGTTTCCATATTTTCCTTTTCTCAAATATTCACTCATTCACTTACTAATTGAATTTTCTTTGTTATTTGGGCCCAATAGCCAATAAAGCCCACAACACAAACATCAAGGCTATTGTAAACAAAATCCATTTATTTGAACCAAATTATATCATTATTTGTTAAAATATTTTTAATATGAGAAATTACATTTCTCACCAAAAGATCCCAGAAAATTGGGGTTGTAACAAGACTCCTCTTATATGTCTTGATATTTGTTATGTTGGTTAAAGTAGATGATATAAGGATGTGAGTTGCTTATAGCACATGAGGTGGATACCAAGGTACGGAATCCTAGTATCCAAGATGTATTAATAATATGAGAAATATGTGAAGGTTGGATATGTTTATTAAATGAACATTCCAAGTATTCCTCTTCCGTAGAGAGAGAGGGGGAGAGAGAGTTGATGATGACCCTCTAAATATTGTTTGGTAGGAACAAAAAAAGTGATTCTATAATGTTGTGTATGGTTCAATGATAGCTGGGAAAGACCACTATCAAGGATAGATGGTTTGTTGGTTAATAGATATGTGATATTGTGTTCCTTTAAGATTAACCTAGGATCAAATATCAATGCATAAGAGTTAGAATGGATGACATAAGTTACATATGATAAGAGATACATAATGTTCTATGTTTGATCAGTGCCAGAGAGTATGACTTTTGAGTAATGTGTTGATACAATAGATATAATTTCTGAATGATAGCAAGAATTTGATGTTTAAAGTTACTATTAGAGTTGTATAGATGACACAACAAGTTTCTACATTCATTATTGAGAATGTCTTCTTAGGTTGGGGTTTTTGTGCTAACCCAAGAGGATATTTTTGGGTTTTAGGGGAGACAGAGAAGGCAGCGAAAACAAAAATTTTCTCCCCAAACCCATACCGAGGAAACGCGTTAATGTCTATATATTAGGAAAGGATGGTTTGTGGAATCATACCTTATCCCGAGGCTTGCTCGGTGACAATACCTCGCGCAAAGCGCGGTCTTCAACTCCGGTCTTGGACGGTGTCTATGCAGCTCCTGGTCACACCGGGACTGACGACTCCTCCTCCTACCGGACGGTCGAATGACAGTTGTCCTCCTCAACGGCAGTGTCCTCCCGCCTCTGTAGTAGTCCACACGGACCACCTGGAACTCCACACTCCTTGTCCCACAAGGAAGTGGAAGGAGTCGTACCCTCCTATTGACGTACTAGTCGCCAACACGCTCTCCTGCCTCCAGTTGCAACTGCAGTTGTCCTTCCCTTGTTGCACCTCCCTTTTGCAGGAAGCACCTGCTCGAGCTCTCTCTCGGTTACTAAAACCAGAGAGAACGACAACTTTGCAGAGCAACTGATTGCACTGAGTTGTTTCTGAGAAGCCCCCACTACCCCTATATATATAGGAGGGTCATGGGACAGGGTTCTCTATCCCGGGCAATACGAGACTAAATGCAGGAGTAGAAGGGTTTGAGATTTTCCACAAAAATCAACCAACTCGCAACCTGAACCGGGCGTTTCATGACTGAAATAGTCATCTGGACCATCCAACCGATCGGTTGGACATCCACTCGATCGTTTGGACCCTTGAGTCGAGCGATTGGACCCTCCAGTCAATCGGTTCAAGATCCTGGTTCAACTCAAATTGACTTTCCTTGTTTCGTTTCTAATTGGTATCAAATACCAATCTTATTCCCAATCAAATTGGATAATCTTAAACGAAAGGAAAATTCTCACCAATCCTACTTTCCCAAGTTGCTCGGTTGCACCAGTTGAATCGATCGTTTCAACACTTTAAGCAATCATTTTACCCTGGACTTGAGCCAATCGGCTCAACGCTTGAGCCGACCGGTTCAGCAACCTCAGCCGACTGGTTCAACACTTGAGCCGATCGATTGGGAGTGCAGGTTGTGCAAAATCAGTCAATTGTGATTTCAATCAATCTGATACTCTAATCAACACGTCCAACACATTGAACAATATGATATTGAGCTATCGATTAATTGAGTGTTTAATTGAACTACTAAACTCCTTTAGTAATCAATCTAAACATTGCTTGTGGACAAAACTCCTCTTCCAGGTTAAATCCTATGTGTGTGACCCTGCAGATCCATCTCACGTTGGCAGTGAAAGTCCATAACACTTATGACTTCATAAGCAAAGAGCGGTGCCTAGTCACACATCAGTGCTACCCAAGTGAAAGTATAAAGTTGGAGAACAACTTTCATCCTACAATCCATGAATGGTGTTACAGTGAATGTATAATTCCTTTGTCACTAATATTCTGAATGAACTCAAGGCATGGAACAGTCATCCTATCAACGTTCATTCACTTTCTTGATCTCAGAGTAGATTGAAGGAGATATGTATGACATCAATATCACAAATTGATTCACACATGTATGTGCACGCCTATCTCAATCCTATTCATCAAGTGGCCTTGGATATCAAACTCCCTCAGGAGGGACAAATCCCATATCTATCACTCACCCCTCAAAAGCCCCATGTGTCAAAGCCACCCAATCATCACCTTTTTAACAACCCATGTTTCAGGACTGCGTTTGATGATGTCAAAGTGTGCCCAACGACATGTGTTGAGTGTAGTGATTTTAGGTCAAAGAATCACACTCACCACCATCACTATGAGTACTGACTGTGGCTACCATGTCATGGTTCCATGTGTCAAACTCACTGTGGGTCTGTCAGGTACACATGTTCTCTAACAAGTACCTATGTGTTTGGTTTGATATCTTTATATCATGACTAATGAGATTATGTCATCAACCAACACCACAATCTAGTCTTGTGTGTCATTGATGTCTATCTACCTTCCACAATGACATCCGACTAGGGACATAACAAGAATGTACAAACTCTTAGCATCTGTATGATCTCATCGTTCAGGTCATCAACCTTAAAGCGTACGTCATTGAGTACTGTCATTCTCTAGACATTCAATATGTTCTATCACTATCTCATATGACTGAACCAGAATGAATTGGAAGCTTGCCTTTGATGTTTATCAAATCAATCTTAATGTATCCCACCAATCATCCCATGATTGGCTCTCAGGGCATACATACCAACAGACTCCCACTTGCACTGCGAGACAATCACCATTGAATCATATTCATAGTGATCTTCAAACATGTCCCACATGTTACTGTGCTCTAGGGCCAACATAGTGAGTAATGGCAACACTTTGCCAAAGTCAGTATAAATTGCATGTCTCTCATCTCTTCACTGTACATCGCACGTATGAGATGGAGTTGTCGTAATATGCGATCTAGTATTCCATTGCTAACCTTTAGCCACATTGCATGACCAAGGATTCCAGACTTGTCATCAATGAGTGGAATATAAGTTCATCTCATGAACTTCTAGATCCATATAGTATCCATTGCTTTTCACTAACATATAGATACTCGGCATTTCCCTTTTAAAATGGTTTTATTGGAACACTTCCAATTATCAACAAACTTTCACTTTTATGCATCCTATGTATATTTTGCGATTAATTTTCTATCCTTTCGAAAGTTCGCATCAATGTAACTCTTTACATTGAAATCTTCCTTATCTCCATAGAACTAGTACTTCCCAAGTACTTATCAAGTTCTTATGGTATTCCAGTAACCCTTACTGGAAGTAGACAGACATCCACTCGTCATATCCTACACACAAGTTATCAGGATGAGCACATCATATTGTCATGTCCTACATACAAGATGATGAATGCATTTATTCTTGCCATGTCATACATGCAAGACAATGGGATGATTACATACATGATAGATCCATATCTATTCTTAGTGTTCCCATTCTTCAAAAGAATTGGACACATGGCCTTGGGATACTAATATCCATATAACATGGACAAGTTTTCTCCCACTGAATCTGTGCATACTGAACCCTTCAGTACAAATTGCCAATGTATGCTTTCTCTTTACAGGTCAAGAGGTTTTTGAGAACTATCTCCATAGATCTCTATTCCTATCACATAGGAAACATCTCTATCTTCCTTAAAGATAATTTCCACTTTTCATATTTCTAATCAAGAACATTTCCATTTCACATCAATATGTGGAATGTGAACACCCTCCCACTAAATCACAAATCCCTTCTTTATCTTTGACATATCATTCAAAACCTTTGACTATATCATCAGGGTAAAGATCCAATTTTGAGTTGCTTGTACTCAATCAATCACATTGATTAGTCCATTGTAACTTATAGACTTCATTTTGCATTAGTGGATTCATAAACCTTATAGGTTGTGTCACGTACACATCCTTGTTTTATTCCTCATAGGAATGCAGTTTTAGTATCCATATGCCAAATGTCTCAGTCATTAAGTTTCAATTAACAAGCATCATCCTTCTTAAAAAATGTTATCCATGTGTCTTAACACTTAAGACTTGTTTGCACTTATGGATATGATCCAATGAGTGCTACCATCAAGGTCATACCTTATAACTCACATGGAAGTCATTTAGGATGTAATGGTTTTATACCATAACTCAAAATCTGATTCCTCATATTCATCTAGATAGTTGACTCATCATATGAACAACTCATCACATAGATAATTGAGGTGTATCTGTCAAGGATATACGAACTCACAACTCCTTGTGATTCTTAATGTCCTTTATTAGTGTGGGATATTCTTTTTGTTAAGAAGAATTCAGTTATTCGATAATCATTCTCTAACCTTTTAGAGTATGATTCCTTCTTGATTTAGACATCACCATGCCTTAATCATGAGTTCACTATGATACATTATCATAATCACTCATAAGGATCTCAAACATTTGGTCCAAGTATTTCATTCATTGATCTCATCAAGAATTAACACTTTACCAAATTTGTACTTCATCTAAGATAATCTTGAACACTTCAAGATATTCATATTAGTATTTCTCTAAACACCATTTGAAGTATGAGCATTTGTTCCAATAGGTATGCAAATACATCACATGTATTATACCTAATAGGATAATCACTCTCCCACTATATTAGTGAAGATTGATTAATCATGTTCAAGATATTCATGTCTCTTACTGGTTCTCTAACCAAAAGAGTCTAGATTTATCCATCACATGGAAACTATAAATGAATTTCTCATGATTGATTGTAATTTAATTGTTTGAGGTATCAATAACTTTTAGGTATCATTTTATCTTATGCATATCAAATACCACAAGATAAAAAAGGCATTGCCACAAAGATCATATATTTATAAATTGAAACATCTCTTTATTAATTGCTATCATTGCCATACAATATGCAAAAATTAAGTGTTTCTAGCTATTGGCAATCTATGAAATAGCAGTTCATAACTGTATTACATGCCTTGTAGGCTGAAAATAAACTAAAGTACTCCTATCTATGGCGGCAACACTTGCCCCAATTATGAGTGCTTTACACTTTACATCTTGGTATCATATACCTCAAAAAGTGTTACAAGTTTACTTTCATGACACCTTCAAGTGGAGACATCAGTCGCCTCCTTCTTCTTTTGTTCTTCCAGATAGAGAGGACAATTCCTTTTCCAATGTCCTGGCTTTTGACAATGGTGGCAATTTCCTTTCTTCGTCATGCCTCCTTTGGCCTTGAGAGCTGAAGACGACTTGGGATCCTGGCTAGCATCAGAACTTTTCTTAGCTTTGCCCTTGCCCTTGCGCTTGGACTTGACTTTCTTGCTTGTGATCACCGTCATGGACTTAGGCTTGTCCTTCTTCATCTATAACTCGTCTGTCCTCAACATGCCCAACAACTCTGAAAGTGGCCTATCAAAGTTGTTCATGTTGTAGTTCATCACAAACTAACTGTAAGATTCTGGAAACGATTGCAGTATCACGTCAGTAACCAACTCTTGGCTCAGTGGAAATCCCAGTCTCTGCAGGTTCTCCACATACCCAATCATCTTGAGTGTGTGAGGACCAACTGGATCTCCTTCTGTCATGACGCACTTGAACGGCGCCCTAGAAACATTGTATCTCTCTTGCCGTGCCTGATCTTCATACATGTTCCTGAGATGCTGAATCATCTCAATGACACCCATGTTCTCATGCTGTCTCTACAACTCATGGTTCATTGAACATAGCATCAAGCACTTTGCATCAATGGCATCATCAAAATTCTTCTTGTAAGCATCTCTTTCTGCCTTTGGTGCATTAGGAGTGGGTTCCTTTGGAATTGGAGTATCTAGGACATAGAGCTTACGCTCTTGAGTGAGAACAATTCTCAATGTCCGATACCAGTCATGGAAGTTTGTCCCATTTAGCTTATCCTTGTCAAGGACCGATCGCAAAGAAAAGTTGTTGTTGTTTCTTTCCATTTGTACTACAAAAAGGAAAATATGCAATTTTAGTCCAAAACTCATTTTGACTTATTTGATTGATTTGAAAATTTTGACGATATAATTAGGCCTATAATTAATTATCGCTCCCACTATTTTAGTTCAAATTCATAGCCCTCACCATCAATTCGGAAGATTGCAGCGTACAACCTTCTAGTGGGCAAGATCCTGAAATCCTCTAAGCCATGAGTCAGCTTTGGTTGATCGCCCACAACTTAGATCTCTCTGGTAGGCAACTTTTGCCAATTGCATCATATGCAACTCTTGATAAGATGTCATATACAACTCCTTGCAATGATCATCTCCATGCCTCAAGGCGCTAGATCCTATCTAGGTCACCTTGTTAAGTCCGACCCAAAGAAAACACGATGAATATGCACCCTGCTTTGGCAGACCCACACATTCATCCTTCACGCTTCCATGAGATAGACGGTGCACCACGCTAGGGCGTGCCCACACTTGGTCGATCAAGCTTTTCACATGTGTCGCATTTGGAAGGCATCTACAAATTAATATTTTAATGAGGGGTTTGGTTTTATATACATATACATATCCAATCACCACAATACATAGTATGTATCATATACATGATATATCCCACAGAAAACATGCACAAAATGATAAAAAGCGATCATTATGGCCATCCTAATGTGATTCCTTGAGCCAAGAGGAATCACGGTCATCTAGGTCTACATCACATGCAACTTGTACAAGATGAACATATGTGCCTTGCCGTCCAAGTTGATCAACTCATCACATGAATGATCTGTTCTCTCCAGCCGGTCGTCTAGGTCCCACCAGCCGATCGGTTGGCTCCTCTAACTGATCGGTTCGCCTGTTCGTCGTGCATCTCGTCATGTCCGCCACCCACTTGTCTCGCTCCTCGAACCGTTCATCAACTGATTGGTTCACTCCTTGAACCGATCGTCTGGAACGTCAACCGATCGGTTCATGACTTGAACCGATCGTCTGAGCAGTCGTCTTGATGTCCGCCGGTCTTCGACATAACAGGAAATAAAATCTATCCTAATTATTACATTGCTTTAAAAGGGAAACCCCAAGTTACATTCGGGGGGAGCAAAGGTAGGAAAGAATCTCGAATTATTTCGAGTTACATCAGGAATAAGAGAGGGAAGATCGGTGCACAGACCGAGATGCAAGCAACCACACACAACCAATCACAGATAGGTGTTTATAGGCCATAATCATGCTACACACATCCACCACAAAACTCGTTTAAGGGCGACGTGTATCGAGTGCATTAATAATAATACATATCATATATGTAATTGGGATTTGTGGATTTAGGATTGGACATGCATAAAGCCAATATTATTCGCATCGTATGCAATAAATAAAGGTGACAAACAAAAAATCAATCATACCAATATTCCAAAAATATAGAGCAGTTGACGTGGCTCTGATACCACTGTTGGGTTTTAGGGGAGACAGAGAAGGTAGCGGAAACAAAAATTTTCTCCCCAAACCCATACCAAGGAAACACGTCAATGTCTATATATTAGGAAAGGATGCTTTGTGGAATCATACCTTGTCCCGAGACTTGCTCGGCGACAATACCTCGTGCAATGCGCGGTCTTCAACTCCAGTCTTGGATGGCGTCTGTGCAGCTCCTGGTCGCATCGGGACTGACAACTCCTCCTCCTACCGGACTGTCAGATGACAGTTGTCCTCCTGAGCGGTAGTGTCATCCCGCCTCTGTAGTAGTCCACACGGACCACCTGGAACTGCACAGTCCTTGTCCCACAAGGAAGCGGAAGGAGTCGCACCCTCCTATTGACGTACTAGTCGCCAACACGTTCTCCTGCCTCCAGTTGCAACTGTAGTTATCCTTCCCTTACTGCACCTCCCTTTTACAGGAAGCACTTGCTCAGGCTCTCTCTCGGTTACCAAAACTAGAGAGAACGACAACTTTTCAAAGCAACTGATTGCACTGAGCTGTTTCTGAGAAGACCCCACTACCCCCTATATATATAGGAGGGTCATGAGAGAGGATTCTCTATCCCGGGCAATACGGGACTAAACGTAGGAGTAGAAGGGTTCGAGATTTTCCACAAAAAGCAACCAACTCGCAACCTGAACCGGGCGTTTCATGACTGAAACAGTCATTTGGACCATCCAGTCGATCGATTGGACATCCAGCCGATCGTTTGGACCCTTGAGCCGATCGGTTGGACCCTCCATTCGATCGGTTCAGGATCCTGGTTCAACTCAAATTGACTTTCCTTGTTTCGTTTCTAATTGGTATCGAATACCAATCTTATTCCCACTCGAATTGGATAATCTTAAATGAAAGGAAAATTCTCACCAATCCTACTCTCCCAAGTTGCTCGGTTGCACCAGTTGAATCGATCATTTCAACACTTGTAGCAATCGGTTCACCCTGGACTTGAGCCGATCGGCTCAACGCTTGAGTTGACCGGTTCAGTAACCTCAGTCGACCAGTTCAACACTTGAGCCGATCGATTGGGAGTGCAGGTTGTACAGAATCATTCAATTGCGATTTCAATCAATCTAATACTCCAATCAACGCGTCCAACACCTTGAACAATATGATATTTAGCTATCGATTAATTAAGTATTTAATTGAACTACTAAACTCCTTTAGTAATCAATCTAAACATTGCTTGTGGATAAAACTCCTCTTCCAGGTTAAATCCTATGTGTGTGACCCTGCAGGTCCATTTCACATTGGCAGTGAAAGTCCATAACACTTATGACTTCACAAGCAAAGACCAGTGCCTAGTCACACATCAGTGCTACCCAATCGAAAGTAGAAAGTTGGAGAACAACTTTCATCCTACAATCCATGAATGGTGTTACAGTGAATGTATAATTCCTTTGTCACTGATATCCCGAATGAACTCAAGGCATGGAACAGTCATCCTATCAATGTTCATTCACTTTCTTGATCTCAGAGTAGATTGAAGGAGATATGTATGGCACCGATATCACATATTAATTCACACATGCGTGTGCACGCCTATCTCAATCCTACTCATCAAGTGGCCTTGGATATCAAACTCCCTCAGGAGGGACAAATCCCATATCTATCACTCACCCCTCAAAAGCCCCATGTGTCAAAGCCACCCAATCATCACCTTTATTACAACCCATGTTTCAGGACTGC
The DNA here is from genome assembly GCA_963693085.1 of Alisma plantago-aquatica. Lineage (NCBI taxonomy): Eukaryota > Viridiplantae > Streptophyta > Magnoliopsida > Alismatales > Alismataceae > Alisma > Alisma plantago-aquatica. The sequence goes on along the minus strand of OY856409.1, from coordinate 361,038,352 downwards.
GTTTGATGATTTCAAAGTGTGCCCAACGACATGTGTTGAGTGTAGTGATTTCAGGTCAAAGAATCACACTCACCACCATCACTGTGAGTATTGACTGTGACTACCATGTCATGGTTCCATGTGTCAAACTCATGATGGGTCTGTCTGGTACACTTGTTCTCTAACAAGTACCTATGTGTTTGGTTTGATATCTCTATATCATGACTAATGAGATTCTGTCATCAACCAACACCACAATCTATTCTTGTGTGTCATTGCTGTCTATCTACCTTCCACAATGACATCCGACCAGGGACATAACAAGAATGTACAAACTCTTAGCATTTGTATGATCTCATTGTTCAGGTCCTCCATCTGAAAGCATACGTCATTGAGTATTGTCATTCTCTAGACATTCAATCTGTTCTATCACTATCTCATATGACTGAACCAGAAAGAATTGGAAGCTTGCCTTTGATGTTTATCAAATCAATCTTAATGTATCCCACCAATCATCCCATGATTGGCTCTCAGGACAAACATAACAATAGATATATGTATGAATGATGTGACATCACCATGATATGCAAGTAACCATGTGAAGGTAATAGGATGAGGTGCAAAGGAAGTACCCATCTTTTTTTACCTTGCATTTTGGGGGCAAAATCCCTGTTATGCGCTTATAGTTGTAAGACCCCTGAACTTGCTTAATGAGTTTAATAAGCTCCATTACCATAATTTCATTTTTAGAACCCTAATATAACCTTGTTATATGCTTTTAAATAATAATACAAGCTTAAATTTCAAATTTGGTCCAATTTGGACATTGTTTGAGCAAGTTATGCAATTTTATGCACATTTTGGACTTTTCTGCAATTTACGAAATTGAGAGGTTTTATTTTCAATTTATCACTTTCATTATGTTTCTTTTATATTCTCTCATCATTCTTGAGCTTTTTGCTCCATGGGGAACCTATTTAATCCTTGGTTTGAAGGTGTTTTCTCTAAGGGTATTTTAGGGTTTACCCCTTCACGGATGAGCTACCTTTAGTAGCTATCAACTAATGAATTATGTGATCGGCTGGGAAATTTGACAAAGCAAAGCTAATAAGGTCTATAAGGACGATGGTGGATCTGCTTGTGTGTGTTCTTGTATATTCTTAGTAGTTTAAGGCCATAGACACAAGGGGAAGCTACTTTTACACCTCATGCTTGCTCCCATCCTTATCCATGGGCTATATTTACCTCTTCCTTGCCCAAGTATGAAACTTTTCTTGTTTTCTATTTCCTCTAACCTATATCAACGACTCCACTCTGTTTTTCTGTAGAACCAAGTGCTCTAAGGTAGAAGACAACCTCTTTTTAGAGAAGAGGGTCTCCTGGAGCTCCATTTAGCCCTACCTAGGGTTTCCAAGGTCATCTTCTAGGGATCTTGACCATGGCAAGTTATTTTCTTCCTTCCTTCTCCGTTTCTCTTGCTCTTATCCTACCTTATACCTTCCTCCAGGTCTGAACCTTGCTGTTCCATGGTATAAATTGCTCTAAAGCTCTAAAACCCTACCTTTCTTGCTGCTTATGCTTAGGGTTAGCTCATTTGATGAAGAAAGGTGCTAGATGGACGAGTTCATAGCTTATGCTTGGATTTTCTACCCTACCTACTCGAGTTTTCTTCTCTATTGTGTTTCATATTCTCATTAGAGGCAAGTTTTATAACTTGCTCCACATTTATTGCTTACCATAAGCTTTCTAGATCATGTTCTTGCTTGAAAATGATGATCCATGCACTAAAAAGCTTGAAAATGATGCTTGACTTGGATTTCGATTTTTATAATGTTCCCTATTCTTATTTTAGTTATAGATGAACCTGTGATCATGTTTACATTATTCCTAACTAATAATATAACTTGGATCTGGTTGGTTTGACAACCTATGGTGCTAAGCACATATCAACCAATGGTCAATTTTAGGGTTTTAAGTTGATTTCTTCTATAAACCCATGACCTGATGATGGTACCATTGCAACAACCCTATGGTGTTGTCTTCATGACAATGGATGGTGGTAACCAAGGGTGTAAACTGACGTTCACCCCCTTAGGTTATTTTTTGGCCAAACTAGAATTCTAGTGATTAACAACTAAGTGCCCTAATTATGTTATCAATTAATGGTGATATTAGTTTGATATTTGATGCTAATTAACAAATATAGTGCTGATATAACAACCTATGGTGACTTAATGGTCAATAATGATGGTGTATCAGGTCTCCAAAACCTTTATATAGTTGTATAATCAATTAAGACTTATACCAATGGTTTCTTGTGTAACTTGATGCAGTGGTCGGATCTATACTATAGTTGATGGTTTTAATATATGAACTTGACCCAATGGTCAAGATATAATGTTTATTCCTCCAGTAAAGTGTAATGATGGATAATGTAATATGTTGGTCCTAATAATGTGATTTAGATGGTTTCGGTTTCCTTTATATGATCAACTTAAGGAGCTTATTTGTTGACAATGGATAGCTTGTTTTAAATGAATAGTCGATTGTGGGTTTTACCCTACTCTCAATGGAACCTTTTGTGTTGTTAATAGAAAAAATCAAGGACATCATAGGTGGTTTATCCAAGGTGTTTACTTATGTAAACAACCAATGGTCTTACTTTTTAAACATCTAATGGTTCTGGGTGACATTGTGGTATGGTGATATGGGTTGAATGATGATGGAACAAATGGAGGGTTACCCTTAATAAGGTAGCCTTACCTATTCACTCATATGAATAGAAGGGATCATAATCATGTTGTGTTGATATGTAATCCTAATGAGGTATAGCTTGTTATACCTAGATTTAATATAACTAAATTATGGTAATTGGGTATGAATAGTTTTTGAATGACTAATACAATCATGAAGTGGTATGTTAATCTTGTTGAAACCCTAGTATACTATAATCCAATGGTTACACCTTGATATATGTGTGGGTTCATACTTTACAATAGTATTGAATTTGATGGTGATGCTTCACCATATGCATCCATGATCCAATGGGGATGTCTTGAGTTAGGGTTTGGGTATAAGTGTTGATTAGTAACATTAATATAATTTATCTTTTTGAACCTAACTCTAATGCAAATAGATAAAGATGAGTATTCATGTTTGACATTCTTATATGATGTCATGATGGTTAAATAAACTCCTTAACATGATCATAACCTTAATGTGTTAATTGGTGGTTGTCATAGCCACATGGTAGATACTTGCTAATGCAAAATATTTGCATTATGAATATGAGGGTTAATCATATCTAGATTCCTTGCATGTTGAAGTAAGAAAGGAATGCTCTTAATGTTAACATAACCCTGCTATGATTGTTTATGAATATCTCCTAGCTCATTAATGCAATATTGTGTTGATCTGGTGTATTATATGTAAGTGATGTTGTTGAGCCTTATCATAAGGCATGCAAAGATAATGATGATCTTGTAGGGAATAGTATGATGGTCTTAATGACGTTTAGGCATGGTTGAGCCCTGAATGAGGTGTAATCCTCTTATGTTGATAAGGGTTTATACCATGTGATATTGTGAAAAGGGTTTATATCTTGTGATAGTATGATGAGTAGTGTGGCCTCATGAATAGCAAGTGAATAGTACCATGTGATGATGAGATGAGAAATTATGTTTCACATGTTTTATATCTTTTCAAAGTTGTGATATTTATATGCTTCCTAGAAGTGAATTAGGGTTTGTATGTCCACTTGTTTGATGCAGCCTTAATTCACCCAATTGGCATAACTAATCAAGTACAACTCTAATCATGTAGTGCCTTGTGCTATAGAACCATCTTTAGTGTCACAACTTGCTAGATAGTGAAACGAATATTCTTAAGGGAAACTCAGAGGGCATACTATTGAGTATGTGGGGGTGGTAGGTTGAGGATATATCCTTGTCATCCACAATGTAGATTGTGGAGGTTGGATATGATCATTCCTCATACATCTGATGTGATTGAGAACGGTTACGGTCGTGTCTTGGTAATTATAACATGATGTGATTAGAGGACAACTGTGGTTGTACCTCAGTGATTGGGTTTGAATACCCTAGTTTCTAGTGTTGTGACCTATACCAAGGGCGGACTAGTAGTTCCCAGCTTGACTATATGTCATTGTGGTGGCAGCTTTGACTGATATTGTCACTTCCTTTTTACTCATACTGACCAGGGGAAGAGATCTTAGTATACCGACATTCCTAGATCTTGTATGGAACCAAATAGCCCTTCATAGGGGTCGGTTGGACTTTGAATGGTACGATTCAAATTCCCCAGGATATAATAAAAGATGTAATATAGATGTATAGTGTATTGTTTAGTGTTATACACGACGCTTCTCAAGATTGTAGTTGTCCTTACATAAAGATGATGCTTAGTGCAATTCAGAGATAGTAGATACACTTAAGTTGTGGGTATTCTCAAGATTGTAGATGTGCATATACAGTAGCTATGCTTGTGTTGATAACTATACTACTACTATTGATTATAATCATGATGCTATCTATCTCATGTTGTGAGTTATGTTTAGCATGTTAGCCATTCCTTTGTAACTAGAGATGCATATACTGCTAATCATGCTTATCCAGATAGTTGTGCTTATGTTTTTAGCTCTTCTTATGATGTTGATATGTTCAACCAATTAGACATTCTCATGTTGTTATCTATGCTATGTTACTAGACTTTCTCATGATTCTAGATATGCATATGCTACTTAATTTCTTATATTGTCAATAAGATAAAGGATGATAGTCTGGCTAATGATGATAGTTATTATCTTCTCCTTTATGTATTTTGTTAATCATATGTACATATGATCTTATTTGTTATATCTGATTAAACTTCTTAACTGTTTAATTACTTAAAAATGGTGTAATCAATAAACATTGTTGGAGGTTATATCTCTTGCTGGGACATGGGTCTCGCCCTTGTGGTTCGACACATTGTTTTAGGTAATCGGAAGTGACAAAAACAAACATGTGGCAGAAAAGAGGAGCTATAGTAATGAGTCTTTGATAAAGTTGATTCGATCTCTAGTGTGTCCTAGAGTCATCCATGTACTCTCAGGTCCGGGCAAGAAGAAGTTTGTATATGGTGTTTCAAACGAATCAGACTTTTGTTAGCATTAATGCTTGTTTGTGTGACATATACAAATATTGTTCTCCTGTGTATATATGTGGTGGCTAAGATGATAGAACAATTTGTATCCAATTCTTGGCATAGTATGGATATAAGAAAGATGTTGGACTCTTATGGAAATGTTTCTGAACGGGTGTTGATGTTGAAATCGATTTTATTTTACCCATATTTATGGGTATTTGATTAATTAGTGATTGATTGTGTTTTATGTTTTGAGTAATCTCATTTAGTGTAACGGGTTCTCACAGGTATAGATCTGGTTGAAATGCAAAATGGCACAAGATGAAGCCCTAAAATAGGGCTAAATCAAACATCCTTATTGTGCAATGTTGATATGTTTTCTTCCAACACATTACACCTACATTGATTTACCATATTCTCTTGGCATGATTATGATCTTTGTATCCCAATGGAATCTCGATTTGAAATTACACTATGACACCTGGGTAGAAAGGAAGGATCTATGCTTCCACATACCTCTTACATGAATGGATGGAAGTATATTAGACTAGCTTTCAAAAGGGATGCTCCGCTAATATTATATCTAAAATAAGGTGCATATGCTCCCATCTAGGTTTCTAAACCAATGGAAAATACCCTTCTATCCCAAGCAACTGCTAGAAGCTGGATGTATAATTTCCTTTGAGGGAACATGTAAGGTTGAGGAATATATGACCGTACATGATGTAAATCCTTTCCAATATTCAACCAAATTTGCAAAATTATGAATAGGCTCCATATTTTGTCTCGCTTCATTAGTATTATTGCAACACAAGGACAAATTATATTATTATTACTATTTTATTACACCACATTTTATTAGAATTCATGATAGAAGATTCATATCCACTTTTTACATGAAAAAAAAGTTAGAATGTGCATTACTTCCCTCAATATGCATATTACTATCAAATGCACTTATAGACGTTCTTAGCATGTTTTTAGGTACTTGAGCCACACCTTGGATGAACAAGAGAGAAGGAGGACGATCTAATGGTTTATCCACCTTTGGAGGATCTGAGGTGGGTCTAAGAGATCTCCCAACCTACCTCTAGTGACCAAGAATCAAGACAAAGAAAAGTACTTCATGAAAATTCAAAGAAAGGATGAAAGTTCCCTAGAAGAGCCCAACATGGCCGTGGTACCAAGGAACAGTCGTGTTGTCCAAGTCAAATTCATAGAAAATTCATAGAGGTGAAACCCTCCTAAGTGGGTTGCTTAGGGTGACACTTACTTTGATACAATGTTGTGCACAATTAAAAATTAAACTTTGTAATTTCATTTGATAATGATTATGTTATACTTTGATCACATTTCTGATTAATTTCTTGTTGATTTATGCATAAATCACATAAGATTCTAAGGAAATGGCTTAAGCATAGCTATATTGGTAAAAAGCTCCTAGGTCCAACTAGTGGATCTGTATCTAGTTGCCCATCTTCCTACACGTTAATCCTTTCTCCTACTCCTAGGTGAGAAATCAAAGTAGCTTGTTTAGAAACATTTAGTATAATTGGTTTGTATCTTCCTAAAGGCTAGATGTTATGTGATGTGACGTGTAAATTCTCATTTCCACCCTCCATTACTACCCTCGCCCCAATTTCGTGACAAGCTTCTATACTAGAAACCTATACTTAATTAGATCATATTTCTAATTCCACATAAACCCTAATCCAAATGTACCTTGCAAGGGTTGATAGGAGGTCATAGGGACTAGTTCCCCTATACATACCCTATCCCATCCATGGTCAATTAGTAGTTTAGGTCAATTCTCTAGCATCTAACTTTTTGTGTGGATTTATGATCTAAATGAATGACCATTTCTTGCATGTTATAACCCCCAACATAGGTTCTAGTTGCATTACCCCAAATGGCCCACACTTCTATAAATTTCATAAAACCCTATTTGCTTCCTTGCTTAAATAATGCTTTCTTATATAGTCTCTTTACTTGCTTTCTTACATATTTGTGTTTGTTCTTGCTTGTCTCTTCCTGGTTTAGGTCCTCGATTGCCTTTTTTCCAAGTTTAGGTCCTTGATTGCCTTTATTCCTAGTTTGTTAGCCTAGTGTAACTTCTTGCATCATATATATAGTTGCTTTCTCTTTAGGTTGTTAACATAATTGCTTTGTTAGTTTAGTCCTTATGTTAGCCTTTGCCTTTCTTGTCTTAGTCTAAGTAGTTTTTTCCTTGCTTAGTTACCCTTTCTTGTTAAGTGGAACTTAATTGTTTAGGATTAAAGTACGTTTTGCTTCTTTCCTTCCCTTTACTTTCTAGTTTGGACCTCTAGTGTAATCAAACCAAAACCAAGTTAAACCCTTCAATCCTATGCTCAACATTATGAATCTAGACTAAGTTAATTTATCTCTGGTGCCCCCTCTCTCCCTAAGGATCACCCCTAACTTGCCACCTTCCTATACTTCTAAACAATCTCGTTCACTTGTGGGTGAGTATTTGAAATATTCAAAGTGTGTCTATCATTATAGTCTTATATAATTGAAAGACCAAGTGTATGGATCTTGTTCATGCACCAATATCGGTATGTACAATTATTACCATATAATCATAGGTAGAATTCACAACCATATTGTATTTTCTTTTAATGTTACATGTATTTTATGTACTATTGATGATTTTATCAAGTAATATATTATATTTTAGGTTTGGTATTGAAACAAAGTGATTTTGTATAATTTGACAACATAATGACACTTGGTATAAAGTTATGCACTCAACAGAACATAAATTAAGGAAATCAACACAAACACAGTCATACACAAGTATTCTATTGAGGCACACACCATGTCACAATGATGCCTACAAGAAAATCAGAACAACATGGTGTGTCACCTATGAGAATACAACATATAATACATTAGACCTTGGCATCTTGAAGCATGTAGTTAGACTATGTGTGTTTCCCTTGAAACAGAATATCACAAGATCTTACCACTGATGAAACAACTACGAGTCATGATGGGATGTAAAGAGTTTTATTTATACCTGTCATGGAGTATATGGTTGTGGGATTTTGTGTTATAATTTGGGTTACATCTAGGGTTTGTTGGAACCTCCATGTGTTTTTAGAAACCCATGAGAGACATGGTGTGTGGTTACACTACCTCCACCCCTATTGATTGTGGAAATGTTTGGGCCCAGACCCTCAAAGATTGGAACAAGAATCCGAACATAGGGAGTTGTATATGAAAAACTCTTAGATTTTTGCAATTTTCATGATGCGCCAAGTTTATTGAAGTTAACTTTTAGTGAGACAAATTCCCCAATATGATTGAATACAGTAAAAGATGATTCATGTTTGCTTTCAAGCTCAATTTTATTCAATTTTGATTGAATAATTAGAAAAGAAGATCTAGATTGCAAGTTGGGGTATTTCTTTATTTACTACATATTTTCTTGATGTATAAAAGAACATTTCCAATTGAATTTTATAATTAGGCATCTTAATGAGAGTAACTACAATTTGGGAATTACCAGGATACACCTCACAGATATTTTATTTATAGTCCAAATTGTGTTTCAACATGTGGTATGATTATTCTCTACCCAAGGATCCCAAATGACATGAGATTATTGACAAAAACAAATTAAAGTTGTGATAAAATGACAAGGAAATGGGGATATTATCATATATGTACCAAGAAAAGGTTTGCAATTATAAAATAATACATGAATATAAGGAGTTGATTACATTCAAAAGGGATTATACATTTTAGGAACAAATACAATTTAGTTAAGGTACATGGGATCTCACTACATAGTTTATACCTTTTGATCACGCTTATTACACAATGCATTTTCCACACTAGTCATAAGAATTCATTGTGTTTTTGTGATTTGATGTTAAGAGTATCGTTGCATGTCAAAGAATGTGTTTTATTTGTGGAGGGAGTGAGAGTCACTTGAATACACTAGGGTGTATCAATGATGCATTTCTTTGAAGTCAATTTTCATAGAAGAATTACTTTTCCTAAAATTGAATAACATATTTTAGAAATCATGTGAATAGAATGTACATTGAATCTTAGATTATTTGCATTATGCATGTAATCTATCCAAACACTACAAAAAAGTATTGATTGTAATAATAGTCATCATGCTTTTTGATAGGTTATGGTAAAATACTTTACAAGTATATAGGCAGAAATAAAAAATAAGACCTCGTTTCGACACATAGAAATATATAGTTTTGAGATGATACAATGATCAGTCATCTAAGAATTTTTAATGCAATTCTATAGCTTGTGCTTTTTAATTTATAATTTATTTGTCATTTTAGGTAATTTGTTAAAAAAACTTGAATCATCATGAAACAGACACTTGAGCACACACATGAACACTGAGTGTGCCCTATCCCCTACTCTCTTTTTGTGTGTGTTTCATTAATAAACATAACAATAGTGGATTTGTTAATTTAGCTGGTTACATGGATTGTGGAACTGAATTGAACTCTAAGTGATCAAATTCAAAAGTTTGGAATTGAAAATAAGACCAAGTCACTAACACTCTAAACTGAGCTAGATTGATAAAACTGAGGTTTGAGTGAGGTGGAGATCATTCTTCATACAAATTGTAAAATAATGACATTCAATGTAATGTTTCTTCTTCTTTAGAGCATGATTTAAGGTCAAGAAACCTAAACGACTTTTTTATGAATTTTAATGTCCAAAATGGCATCATTTAGAACTTAATTCCTCAAATGGCATGTTTCACTAGTACATATATCACCTTTAGCATTCGTTAAATATGACTTTAGAAGTCAGTTTCCAAGCGGCACCCAAGTGGGTGACACTAAATGTAGACACCTTCAGCGTTGATTTCATAACCGATGACACAAAGTCATCCCCCAATTGCAAATCCAAAAAATGCACCGACAGTGGGACCATAGGCGTCGGTTATCGAGTCATAACCGACGCCACATCCCATACCGAAAAGAAAAATTGGCCCCAGGTTAGACCACAGGTGTCGGTTAGCAAAAAAAAAACTTCGTTGACCTAAAATTATTGATGACTTTTAAGTTAACCAAACAGTAACCAACACCATTAGGGGTAAAGATGTCGGTTAACTATTAGTAACTGATGGGTTAAGTTTTTGTTGTCGATTTCTTTTGTTAACCGATGACTATGTTTTTTTTTCTTATCAGCTTGCAGGCCTACTGTCTGGCTGATCAGTAGGATGTAGAACCTACAGTTCAGGTATGAACTATAGGTTTATAGCATCCTAATGATTTTAGCCAACAATGAGAAACAAACCTACAAAATTAACAAGGATGGACAACATTTATATCATGTGATTCACACACACGTATAAGCACATTTAATTTCATATATGGTTCATCACACACATGTAGAAACATATAGTTTTCATTCCTCCATTTCATATTCACACATGTAGCAACCTGTAGTTCCATTCATTTCATGTCTTTTCACATTTAGACACATGTAGAAACATTCATGTATTCATCTTCACATTCACACATATGAATAGATAAGACAATTAAAAAAAATCATTTAGATATGCATATATAAGTGTGTCTTTTAAAGTTTAACATGTCATCAAATACAGAAATAATTATGACAACAAAGTTTAGATATATCATTCTTTATCATTATCATCGTCATCATCACCATCAGTATTCCAATGATAATCAAAACTTTCCACTACTTGTAAGGCTTTTTCCCATTGTTCTCTAACATCATCTAATTCTTCCATCGTATAGGGAGTATCTACATCTAATAACTTTTCACCTGTAGTGAATTCACTGGTGTTAAACACCTATAAAGAGAATGATGTATATATAAAATTAATAATATATAATAATATTGATATATTTCATATTATCTATGAGACTATATATAATATTTGTTGTATGGTATCGATTTCCATTACAACATGTTTGATAATTAGGTCCATATATCGCATCACATAGTATGCACATGCCTAGTCATTGTCTTGTGTAACACACTATAAATTGTAACATACAAAATGTTAACAAATACAAACAAGCATAGTTCACATCAATAATATATACATTGGAGTCAAGAAATTACTTTCACATTCTCCCAAAGTAACAATTTCTTTGTCTTGGACATGTTTCCTCCAGCTTTTTTGAATGCTCTTAAAGCCCTACATGTTAATGTAACACATTAAATTGCATTATTAAATAATAATATAATAATAGATGTTAACAGATATAAAATATGAAATTTTTCTCACGTGAATAATGGCCTTTTCATTTGGTGTCCATATAATTGATCTAATTCCTTCCCCAAAGGATCTAGATTATAAACAATCCACGTCTCAGGGACAATAATCAGTAACTTCCAATACTTAGCACTAGAGGTCCGAAAGTTAAAAATTGATAACTTAAAATCCACAATAAAATGTAATTTTCTTAAGTCCAAATAATAAGCAAAGTAAACTTACTCAACATTGAATTGAGCTATTATCACCATTTTCTTTTTTTTACCAAAATATTTAAGCGGCAGAGCACTATGAGGTAACTCATGAAGGCTCTTTATCTATGCAACTGATGGAGTTAGAAATCCCACATGGGGAAATGAAAAATCTTTACAGATCATGTGAAAGTGGCTACAAAACATGTACGTATATCAATATATAAGAAACCAGATCACCGTATATAAAATAAGGGGTATGGATATATAAACAAGATCTCACCATATCCATAGCTCTATCATAGATGTATTCAGCGAATCATAACAAAACAACTCCAAAATATCTTATATAAATAGATTGTTATTGTATGATTCACCTGCAGCATCCACCAGAATAAAAATATTTATAGGACAGTTTGGGTTATGTTCGCCTATCCATACTGCCATACCCATACAATTAGGACCTAACAAGTCGTATAGGTCCCTTGTAAGCCAACTTGGTACTTCAGGAGGAGGTGGAGGTGGAGGCCGAGCTGTAGTGTGTTTCTTCCTTTTGACCTATATATATAATTTCAGATCAATTAACTAGCTCGTATATACACATACGCCAACAAATTAACGTAATGTAAATTTACCATACAATATCAGTATAGAAGACATCCGTTTTGGGCCATAATATCACACTGCCTTCTGCTTCATCAAGCATTTTAGAATTTTGATGGGCATACGGCAATGGATGATGCCTCCAATGGTGGAGTACAAGTCTCGGGTTCACACGAACTACACCATCTGGTATTGGAGTGCCATGAGACATGTCCCCTAGAAGGGGTGAGTAAGCCGCCTCTGCAATGATATATTCTTTGCTTTTTAGATGGCATAGATTCAACCCCTACAAATTTATGTAAAGTATGTTATATACATATATACATAAACATATCATCTTGAAAAGACTAGCTACTATGTCATAAAATACTTACAGTAGGCGTGCTAGGTGGTGGGTCTTCAGGATTACACCCAACCACCTCTATAGTAGGAGAAGAGGAGGATGCCACATGTACTGCCTGAGTGGCAGTAAGAGATGCCTACCACTTGCTCATTGCTTCATGGACTCTCCTATCAATTAACTCATCTACCTATACATGGATAAAAGAAATGCTAGCTTTTGATTATTGAATTCCCTTTTGCAATAAAATTCTAAAAAAAGAATAGGTTACCTCATCTTTTGAAAATCCCACTTTTGGAACATGTTTGCATTGTGATGGCCCAAAGAACACTTTCATGCCCACACCAGCACATGTACCCCTAACACATTCAGGATGCTATGGGTTACCAAGAGCAACTGTCAATTCATCCCTTGTGCCCTCAGGGATGAACTTGCCTTGCTTCCTCTGCTCGTGAAGCTCCCGCTAATCGCCATCAATAGAAATTGGTAAGTAAACATAATAATCAATATTGATTGCTCTAAGAATTGAATTTTATCATTTTTGCAGCTGCCTCGGTAGTTGCGGGTTTGGTTATATCTCCTTTCTTGTTTTGCATCCCAGTTATCCACACAGCAAGGTGAGGCAGAGGTGTGTAAGTAACAATAGAGGACTCCCCAGTAACCTGAGTAGCAGCAGACTTAGCAGCAATAGCATCTTGTAGTCTTTAGTAAATGCCTACATAGCCTTTTGGACCCATAGTATGGTCATGCACATTCAGTGCATGCCTTGCTCTTTGAGCATCACTGATAGCCTTGTTAGTAAGCACATTGATTTGGTTAGTAATACTAAAGGTCAATCTTGAATAGGTGAATACATAAGAATGTATATTAATTAAATTGGGAGCGGTGCTTAATACCTTGAATTCATCAGTTTTTCTTTTGGCAACAAACTCCTCCCAATCATTGGGGTCCATGTAGTTCCATTGCTCAGTGGCTGACTTTTTCCTCTTCTCATCATCGCGTATGTAATCTTGGGGGATATTTGTCCTATAGTTCCTTAGGACCCTCCCACAGCATTGCATCACACATTTATGATGCAAGCTTTCATCCAGTTCAAATATACTTTGCAAAATTTCATATATTTAACTAGTATCCTAAAATTTTGAAATCTGCAAAATAGAATTGCAAATAATAATAACTCACACATTGTTCCTTCCATACTAAGTCTTTATACCCCTTAGGAACTTTATGCCAAGATTCTACATTAGGACTACAATGGCTATGAGTAAGAACCCCAAGATATGAAATAATGAGTTGCGGTTCACTCCAACTGGATTCCTGCATGATTAAAATCCACAGCTAGTTTGGGTCCATTGCCCCTTTGTTGTGGTAACTTGTTCATCATAGTGATGCCCCTCACATTTTCAATTTTTTTCATTTCTTTCCAAGTGTCCCAAGTTCTTTAGGGGGTACATCATCAACCTAAAATTTGACAAAAAAACACACACTTATAGGATATAACTTATAAATGGACATATAGATAGAAATATAGGATATATTTTAAAAATGTACATTTTGAGGCACCACATTGATATCCTTACCATCACGGTAATCATCATCATGGTCATCATACTCATGGTCAGGCATCTAAAAGTTTCATTAAAAAATCAAACATTTAACATTTAACATAACTAGAATATAATAAAACACTGTAAAGTTCACATTCAGAAAAATAAAACATATAAAAAATATAAGCATGCCTATAATACTGAGATATTTTATCAATTAACATTCCTTCAGTGTGATCTCCGTGCACATACAAGTCATCTTTATGTTTAATATTTGGTGGTGTTGGCAACCCAACTTAGAATGGACTCGAGTCATCATACTTATCATAGTACTCATCTTCATCTATAGGATCTTCAATGAACTATCTTTTACCATGAAGAACAACTGACCATTTATCATTTGTAGGATCATCGATATAAAATACTTGTTCTGCTTGTGATGCCAATATGAATGGTTCACTCATCTCACCAATCTTTTCAAAGTTCACTAATGTGAAATCCAATTCATCCACTATAACTCCTTTGGTGCTATCAACCCAATTACATTTAAAGAGTGGAATTATAAAATCTACATAGTCAAACTACCACGACTTCAATGACACCGTAATATGACATTTTAGCTTCACATGGACTCTTATCATGTGCACATGCAAAAACAATGAAGACGCATGAAGGGTGACCCCACTATTTTGTATGACGTTCTTATCATCTTGACGCTTTGTGTAATATGAGAACCCATTTATGTCAAACCCATCATAAGACATAACATTCAATTTTGGTTTAAAGGAGAGGAATTTTATATTTTCAACAAGATTATTTGGTGTTTGAGATAGTTGATGTAACACTTTATCTTCAAAACACTTAATAAATGTCTTGTTATGCTCTCTAGCAAGCCATATTGAATTGGCTCGAGGATATTGTTTCTTGATGAAATTGGTATGTTTTTTCGATATAAACACTCACTTCGTCAATGTTGTGTAAAATATACAAGTGAGCTTGTTCTAATAGCTCACAGCTGATTACTTTCATTCATGATCCCAAAATTCCTTTGCTAGAATACTCCTCAATATTCTTGTCATTAATAGGAGTTTCATTACCAGTCAGAAAGTCATTGCAAAAATCCATAACCTCTCTCACCACATAAACCTCAATAATACTCCCTTCAGGCCGAAAACGGTTTCTAACATCACCTTTAAAAATACTCATGTATCGTTCAAAGGGATACATCCAATGCAAGAAATTAGTCCCAACATTTTCACTTCCCTAGTCAAGTGGACAACAAGATGTACCATGATATCAAAGAACGAAGGAGGAAAATACATCTCAAGCTAACATAGGGTAACAACCACTTCTCTTTGCAACTTATTGAGAGTATCAAGATCAATAACTTTGCTGCACAGACTATTGAAAAAGAAACAAAGTTTGGTGATTGCAAACCTTGCATGCTTCGGCAGTATAGATCGAATTACCACGGGCAATATTTGTTGCATTAGAGTGTGACAATCATGAGATTTAAGAGCTATCAACTTCAGATCTTTCATTGATACCAATCTACGGATGTTGGATGAGTAACCTTGTGGCACCTTAAAGTTTACCAAGCAATCACAAAAGGCTTTGTTCTCCTTTCTAGACAACATGTAATAAGTAGAAGGTAAGTATGTTCTCCGATTGCTACTAACTACTTTCGTTAATTTTGTCCTTATTCCCATTTCACGTAGGTCCATTCTGGATTTTATCCCATCTTAAGTCTTACCTGGTATATTCAACAGAGTACTAATGATGCTATCACAGACATTTTTCTCAACGTGCATGACATGGATACAATGCTTGACTGCTAAAAAACTCCAATAAGGAAGATACCAAAATATTGACTTCTTCTTGAATAAAGATTTGTCACTCTGTGTGGCCATGATACATTATGATCTCTTACCAAATTCATTGACAAAGTCTTTTACTCTTTCATAAACAACCTTACCTGGTATAGGTTTAGGTGTACTATGTTCCTCATTCTGTCCATTGAACGCTTTGTGCAACCTATGGTATAGATGGAATTTTAGAAGAAAAATCTTCAATGACCAAGATATCCAGTTTTGCCACCATGTTTTAGTCGTATTGAATCAGTGTTCTCTTCACATATAGGACTAGCTTTAGATCCTTTGACAGTATATCCATACAAATTCCCATATGTTGGAAAGTCATTAACAATGCAAAACAACATAGTGTGCAAATGAAATGTCTCTCTTCGTGAAGCATCATAGGTCATCACACCTTCACCCTAGAGTTTCTTTAAGTCATCAATCAGAGGTTCAAGATAAACATTGATATCATTTGCAGGTTGTTTAGGGCCAGATATCAACAATGACATCATAACATACTTATTTTTCATACACAGCCAGGGAGGAAGATTGTATATAACAAGTATAACAAGCCAAGTGCTATGTTGGTTGCTCAATGTCCCATACAGATTCATCCCATTTGTACAAAGTCTTAGATTCCTGACTTCTTCACCAAATTTTGGGTACAATAAATCAATCCTCTTCAACTGTAGGGAATCAGACGCATGTCGTAGGATCCCATCATTATTTTTCTTAACATCTGCATGCCACCTTGAATTCTTTGCATCTATCGAATTGGCAAACAAGCATTGAAACTGTGATATTATAGGTAGATACCACATCACCTTGGTAGGAGAACCAACTTTGGGCTCCCCCAAAGTTGTTATTTTATACATTGATGCACCACATATGGACAATCTTTCAAATCCACATAGTCCTTTTGAAATAATACACAATCATTCAGGCATGTGTGTATCTTCTTGGCCTCCATTCCCATTGGGCACAACAATTTCTTTAACTGGTATGTTGAGATTGGCAGCTCGTTTCCTTCAGGAAGAATTTCTTTCAACAAAGACAACAATGATGTGAAGCTTTTGTCGCTCCATCTATTATTAACTTTCAGCTTATACAATCTCAACACAGCACTAAGCTTCATAAACTTAGTACAACCTGTGTATAATAGTCTCTCAGCATCATGCACAACGTTTCAAAACATGGGAGGTGGATCAGTGTGCTCTACCCCACAACTATCCAGCATCGCATCAATGATGTCTACTAGAATTGGTTCGTTCACATCTACATCATCAGAGGTAATTTCTTCTTCCACACAAGCACTGCTATCGACATCCACGGATTTCAGGTTTGAAATCTCTCCATGCTAGTGTCATATCCTACATAGACAGTAGAACCTATCTACGGGTTGTTTCCTATGTTCCTCGACAAATCTAATAAATTGATCAAGACCAGAAATAAACTCTGGGGTGCAGCAATTTCGAATGGACATCCATGATCTATCCATTCTACGATAAAAGAGAAAAATAAGTATATATTAGGGTGTAGGGTTAAAATATTAGGGTTTAGGGTTAAAAGATTAGGGTTTATGGCTAAAAGTTTAGAGTTTAGGATCTTATATATAATAAATGTGTACTACCTATCCCATTCTTGATCACCTAATTTCACTAGTAAGTGCATAATGTGTATTCGATTTTAAAGAAATTTCAATAGCATTTCCCCGTAGTTCTCCAAGTACACCTATGTACATGGGAAAATGCCCACTGACATATGTACTTAGAGAATAAATGGGGGGAAGTGCCAATGAAACATTACAAAAATTGAATACACATTATACACTTACATCCTAATTGAGATTAAGTGTTCAAGAATAGTCCCAAACTAGGGACTATCCAAGATTTACTCCTAATGTGTAAATCTCAGACGGGTTTCTAGGCCAACAAAATACATGTATATATGTTGTCATTCATATACCTACAATCATAGTATCATCGTTCATATCCTAGGTTTTGTGTAACATAATTTAATTCAATTCATTCTTCCATTTGGGTAAGTTCACTCATTCATCATTAACCCAAATTAATCATTAGTAATAAATTACACAATTTTGAAGAACAATTTTTTATTGAAATAAGTTAAATCAATCACTAACAAGAGAGAAAGAAAGCAATATCAATTAATTAAATTCATTCATTCATCATTAACCCTAGTTAATCATTATTAATCAACTACACAATTATATTGAACTAAGTTCATTCATTACTCATTTAACCCTTAATGATCAATACCCTAATTAATCAATAATCTTATAGAAAACTCACCGCACTGGTGAAGCAGGCTGTGGTGGTGGTGGCTAGAGGTGGTCGCAACTAGAGGTGAAGCATGTGGCAAGTTGAGGTGGCAGAGATGACTGAAGTTGTGGTGAAGTAGGTCGCAAGCGGTGGCAGGATGGTGGGTTGTGGCTATGGTCGTTGGCGAAGATGACTGAGTAAGCGAGCGGCGGCAGCGGCCACTGAACTAGAGCGGTAGCAGGTGACTGGGGCAGCGACGGTGAGCTCCTCAGTGACTGAACTGGAGCGGCGATGATGAGTTCCTCAGTGGTGATTCCTCTCCAAAGAGGTGGCGGTGAGATCCTTTCCACAGCAGCAGCAGCGAGCAGCGGCGAGCGGCCACAAAATCGTGAGACCTAGTTAGCTTGAGTGGCAACAAAGAATTGGGAATGAAACAGAGAAGGACAGCGTCAGTTATCATTCAAATTTGACGCTTCAAAAAAATGGATGCCGATATAAACTCATAAAAAAAATTATCAGCGTCAGTTATTATGCAAATTTGACGCTTCAAAAAAATGGACGCCGATATAAACTCATAACCGACACCTATCTTCAACTTCAAACAAAAACAATTGCACCTAGATGGGGTGTTCGTCGTCAATTTCAACGTATAATAATTGACGTCTATCCACATATGCCGACAAAAAAAATTGTTCTTGAGTTACAATCATAGTTTTCGATTTCTCCCCTAACACTGACGCCGATTAGGCAAATTGGGGGGATTTTCATGGGGACAATGCGCAAGCACACATCCTCGTCAATTCTTGTGCAAAAAATGATGCCAAAAAAGGAATGAATTTGATCTTGTGAAGGATATTTAGTCGTCAGTTATTTTTTAAACCACCGATGAAATAGGGGGGATAAAAAGTTCACGGGGCTTGGCACGGAACATGAATCGTCGGTGTTTCTCCAACTGACGTGGAATTGAAAATTTTGGAGGCATATTTTTTCCCCTACAAAAATTGTATTTTGTGGGTGATTTTAGACGTCAGTTTTTATTTCGACCAGCCGATGTTAAAGAAAAAGTGATACCCATGTCTTTTGTAAATTTTTTGGCCTTCACATATAGGTGTTGTTGTTTTAAACTGACATCGTATTATATTAGCGTTTGTGTTTTAGTTTTAACTGACACCAGAAAATGTGATGTTATACATCATTTCTATACTAGTGTTTCTAGACCAATATGTCCTATGTGGAGATGTATTGCTATTTGCAAGGATAATACGTCCCTTTGGGTGATGTGTTGCTCTCTCTCAGAGAAATATGTCTCCGTCTAGGATGTATTGTCCTACTTTGTGAACAATATGTCCACTCTCAAGACATATTATCTCTGGAGAGATCAATGTGTCCCGAAGACTGACCTATTGACCCCACTGCAAAGAAATATGTCCCCACTCAGGATAAATTGACCTTGCTTGGAGCAATGCGTCAAGTGTCAAGATGTATTGCCTCACAATGGGCATAATACGTCTTGTTCTCCGACACATTGCCCTGCAGTGGATCAATACATCTTGGGGAAAGACATATTGTTGCCACATCATATTAATACATGTACATGCAAGATGTATTCTCTATACAACAGACAATATATCCACATACAAGACATATTTCTTTTTAGTCAATGTTTTTTTTCATTTGTAATTAGTATTTGCTTATTATTGGAATTAGCATTGGCATATTATTGACTTTTATAATAATAATAATAATAATAATAATAATAATAATAATAATAATAATGATAATATATTATATTTGTATATTTTAAATTATATGACTTGTATTTTTCATTATAGAAAATGTTCAATTATTACAAATTTGTTATTCAAACATATCAATGGATCATAGAAGTGTTATTGCAACCAACAATTCATGACTTTTACTTGATTTGTTAAGAAGAAATTAATCCAAAAACACTAGATATCAATTAAAATTAAGGTTACAACATGAACTAGATTAAGTGAAAATAATATAATTTGTTTCTATAACCAAATGACATCAGAAACCAACACACTCATCAAATCAAGAGCCACATATATAAACCATAGATGGTGGACATATATGATAGATCCAAATACAAGCTAAATAAATGCATTCACAAAGGCATATATACAAAATAGTAAAATATCTAATAAACTAAGCACATCGTCTACGTCCACGTCGTCCTCGCCCACATCCTTGTACCTCTGACTCCTAAGTAGGGATCTCATCTGGAGAATATTCAATGGGTGACAATTGTGTAGAAGTAGGCTGACGGGCTCTAGGGAAGAAATGGGAAGGTGGGGTGGGGTGAGGGCCCTCCAAAAACTAGGATGTGGGGCCTCAGTTGGGCCACAAAATTGATAATCAAACAGAGTCAATGAGTATGTAACATAAGATGATGGCTGAATCTTGTGAATAACTGGTAATGGGACTGAGTGTATGGAATAGAAGAAGGA
This sequence comes from Alisma plantago-aquatica, assembly GCA_963693085.1. Lineage (NCBI taxonomy): Eukaryota > Viridiplantae > Streptophyta > Magnoliopsida > Alismatales > Alismataceae > Alisma > Alisma plantago-aquatica. The sequence goes on along the minus strand of OY856409.1, from coordinate 361,017,676 downwards.
CTTGCTCCATAGTAGACTATGGGTGTAGGAGGTGGGGTGGTGTATTAAACATATGTACCAACTCCTAAAAAGTATGGCCTTGTCTATCTCCATCCAATAAACAGAGTAGTGGGAATGGGTTTAGTAGCAGTGAGAATAGGATCAATGTGAGAACCCGTTACACTAAAAAAGATTACTCAAAACATAAATCACAATGGATCACTCATTAACCACATACCCAAAAATATGGGTAAATTAAAACCGATTTCAACGTCAACACCTACTCAGAAACATTTTCATAACAGCCCAACATCTTTCTTTTATCCATATTATGCCAAGAATTTGATACAAATTGTTCTATCACCTTAGACACAACATATATACACAGGAGAACAATAATCATATATGCCACACAAACAAGCATTATGATACTAACAACATTCTTATTCATTTGAAACACCATATACAAACTTTTCCTACCCAGACCTGAGAGTACAGGGACGACTCTACAACACACTAGACATCTAATCAACTTTCTCAAGGATTCATTACTATATCTCCTCTTTGCTATCACATGTTTGCTTTCGTCACTTCTGATTACCTAAAAAATGTGGCGAACCACAAGGGTGAGACCCATGTCCCATCAAGAGATATAACCTCCAACAACGCTTATTGATTACAACATTTTAAATAGTAGATAACTAAGAAATTGGAGTATTTAATAATCAATTGAACAAATTGAACAGTTCAAGTATACTAAACATATTAAGTAAATCATCTTAAAAACAAGTATGATCATCAATGCATATATTAGATAACAAATAAATCCATTTCTTTGGATATATATATCTACTCAAATATCATCAACTTGCATCTAATAACAATCATGATCATTAATCTGACTATCATCATATTCCTTGGTAACAACACAAGCAATCTAGTAGCATAAGCATCCCTGACATCATGAATATGTCTACTAAAATAATATGGCTATCAATATTGGCATCTCAAATAAAGGGGACAAATCTATATCATAAGTAGAACTAACATCATAACACAATTAAATGCATAGGCATGATTAGCATTTTAAGCATTTCTAATTACATAGGCATGGCTAGCAATATTAAACATAGCTAGCAGTAGCATATTAACCATCATTGTCAGTATATTTGATAACATAAGCATGTTTACAACATGAGCATAACTACAACATAAGCATATCTATTATCTCTTATTGTACTATGCATGATCTCAGTGAAAAGAAAGCAAACAAGGATTATCATCCAATACGAATCGTTGTGTATAACCCTAAGCAAATATGCTAGATGGATATATTACATCTTTTATTATGCCCTGGGGAATTTGAATTGTACCATCCAAAGTCCAACCGACCCCTACGAAGGGCTATTCGGTTCCGTACAAGATCTAGGAGTACCGGTATCCTAATATCTCTTCCCCTCGGCCAGTACGAGTAAAAAGGCAGTGACAGATCAGTCAAAGATGCCACCGTAACGAGATATAGTCAAGCTGCTAACCACTAGTCCACCCTTGGTACAGGTGACGACACTAGAAACTAGAGTATACAAAACCCTCGAATCCAAGGTACAACCACAGTTGTCCTCACTCACATCAAATGTATGAGGCATGACCATAGCCAACCTCCACAACCTGCATTGTGGATGACAAGAATATATCCTCAACTTGCCACCCCCACATACTCAATACTAAGCGCTCCGAGTTTCCCTTAGGAATACTCGCTTCACCATCCAGCAAGTTCTAACACTGAAGATGGCTCTACATCACATGTCACTACATGATTAGAGTTGCACTTTATTAGTTATGCCAATTGAGTGAATTAAGGCTGCATCAAAGAAGTGGACATAAAAACCCTAATTCACTTCTAGAAAGCATGTAAATATCACAAATTCAAAAGATATAAAATGTGTGAAACATAATTTCTCATCTCATCATCACATGGTACTATTCACTTGCCATTCATGAGACCACACTAGTCATCACACTATCACAAGATATAAATCCTTTTCACAATATCATAGGGTATCAATCCTTATTAACACAAGAGGATTACACCTCATTCAGGACTCAACCATGGCCAAAGGTTATCTAGACCATCATACTATCACATGATATAAATCCTTTTCACAATATCATAGGGTATCAACCCTTATCAGCACAAAAGAATTACACCTCATTCAGGGCTCAACCATGCCCAAAGGTCATTAAGACCATCATACTATAACCTGGAAGATCATCATTATATTTCCATGTCTTATAACAAGGCTCAACAACATCACTTACATATGATAAACCAGATCAGCACAATATTGCATTAATGAGCTAGGAGATATTCATAAACAATCATAACATGGATATAATAACATTAAGAACATTCCTTTATTACATCAACATGCAAGGAATTTATATATGATTAACCCTCATCATATTCATAATGCCCATGTTTAGCAAAAGAAAGTATCAACCATGTGGCTACGATAACCACCAATTAACACATTAAGGATGATCATATTAAGGAGGTTATTTCACCATCATGCCATCATATAAGAAGGTTAAATGTGAATACTCCTCTTTATCTATTTGCAAGAGAGTTAGGCTCAACAAGATAAATTATATAAATGTTACTAATCAGCACTCATACCCAAACCCTAACTCACAACATCCCCATTGGATCATGGATGCATAAGGTGAAGAATCACCATCACATTCCATACTATTCTCAAGTATGAACCCACACATAGATCAAGGTGTAACCATTGAGTTATAGCATACTAGAGTTTTACCAACAATAAGAGAATAGTCCATGATTGTATTAATCATTCAAGGAATATTCACACCCAATTACCATCATTTAGTTATATTAAAGCAAGGTATAACAAGCTATACCTCATTAGGGTTACGTATCAACATAATATGGTTATCTTCCCTTATTCATATGATTGAATAGGTAATACAACCTTATTAAGGGTAACCCTCCATTTTTCCATCATCATTCAACCCATATCACCATGCCACAATATCACCTAGAACCAATGGATGTTTAAAAGGTAAGACCATTGGTTGTTTACATAAGTAAACACCTTGGATAAACCACCAATGAAGTTCTTTATTTGTGCTCTAGAAAGAGTCACCATCTAACCCTAGACATCCCTTGATTAACAACACAAATAGTTCCATTGAGAGTAGGGTAAAACCCACAATCGACTGGTCATTTAAAACAATCCACCATTGTCAGATAGTAAGCTACTTAAGTTGATCATATAAAGGAAACTATATAAATCACATTATTAGGACCAACATATTGCATTACCCATCAATACACTTTATTGGAGGAATAAACATTAGATATTGACCATTGGGTCAATTTCATATGTTAAAACCATCAATTACATTATAGGTATGACCACTGCATCAAGTGACACAAGAAACCATTGGTATAAGGCTTGATGCTACAACCATGGAACAGGACTTTGACTTCAACAGGTGTGGACACAGAAGTTTTGGAAATGTCGAGGAAATGTCGAGGATTTTTACAACCAAAGTTTCGACGCAACTTCGACAAAAATTAAGCTAAAAATAGCCATTTTGTGATGAAAATCGACGAATTTCATCAAATCTAGCTTAAAAACATGATATATGTTTACATACAGCCATCCATACAGGTTTACATATGTAGATAAATGCACGCTTACATACAGTCGTCTCCGAACTACAGAGTTCTTCCATATATAAAGTTTGTGACAATAAACAAACTACATAAAAATAGTGTAAATCTATGGTAGATTTAGCAGAGAGAGGATCGGTCTATTACTGTTAGCTTAGAATAGTAAAAGATAACATCAAAATCATCTTACCTCAAGCTCCAACACTTTTCCACCTCACACAGCCAACTCCACAAAATCCCTGAAATATGTCGCCAACTTCGACGACTTCGATAAATGTCGAGGACATTGTGGAATTTTTGTATGGACTTGGGTCAACTTCGCCGACATATGGGGAAATGTCGACATATTTGATGAAATGTCAAGGATATTGTAGAATAAAGATGTTTACATGCATTCGACGTCGCTGACTGTCGACATCGACATTATCGGCGAAATTTCGCCTAATGTCAACGACATTTAGATCTATGGCTACAACTATATGATTAGCTCACCATAGGTTTTGGAGACATGATACACCATCATTAGTGACCATTAAGTCACCATAGGATGTTAGATTAGCACTATATTCATTGATCAACATCAAATATCAAACTAATATCACCATTGATTGATAGCATCATTACGGTACTTAGTTGTTAATCACTAAGCTTCTAATTAGGACAAAACATGACCTTTGGGATGAACATCAGTTGACACCCTTGGTTACCACCATCAATTGTCATGAATACAACACCATAGGGTTGTTGCAATGGTACCATCATTGGGCCATGGGTTTATAAAAAAAATCAACTTTACACCCTAAAATTGACCATTGATCGATAGGTGCTTAGCACCATAGTTGTCAAACCAACCTGATCCAAGTCATATTATACCTTAACAATAATGTACACATGATCACAGGTTCATCTAGAACTGAAATTAGAACAGGGAACATTATAAAAATTGAAATCCAAATCAAGCATAGCTTTTTAGTGCATGGATCATCATTTAAAAGCAAGAACATGAGCAAGCAAGCTTATGGTAAGCAATAAACGTGTAGCAAGTTATAAAACTTGCCTATAATTAGAAGATAAACTCCCAAACAGAAGAAAACACGAGCAGGTAGGGTATTAAATCCAAGAATGAGCTCTGAACTCGTCCATCTAGCATCTTTCTACATCAAATGAGCAAACCCTAAGCATTAGGAGCAAGAAAGGTAGGGTTTTAGAGCTTTAGAGAAATTTCTACCATGGAACAACAATTTTCTGACCTGGAGAAAGGTAGGAGGAAGGATAAGAAATAAATAAATGGAGAAAATACAGGGATTCTTACTCTTTTAGGTCAAGATCACTAGAAGGAAGCTTTTTAAACCCTAAAAGAAAGTCAATTACAACCCTAGATTCTTTTTCCAAGAAGATCCCCTCTTTCTTCTTCCTTGGATAGGAAATTCGTAGAATCAAAGTGGGAGAACGAGTTTCATAGAAGGAGGGAAGTGGTGGAGAGAAAATGGCTCGTTTTGGTTCTTAGGGATAAGTTTATGAAACTTTAAGATAAAGAAAAAGAAAAAGTTAAAGTTCTAGTATATTTCGAAGTCTCCATGGCCTTAATCTATTAAGAATATACAAGCGCACACACAAGCAGCTCCACCACCATCCATAGAGACATGCCTATCCCTAGTTTCTCGAATTTCCAAGCAAAACAAATAATTCATTGGTTGATAGCTACTAAAGGTAGCTCATCCATGAAGGGGTAAAACCTAAAATACCCTTGAGGAAAACACCTTCAAACCAAGGTTTAAATAGGTACCCCATGGCTCAACAAGATCAATATTGATGATAGAATATCCAAGGAACATAATGCAAGTGATAAATTGCAAAGAAAACCTCTCAATTGGATAAATTGCAGAAAAGTCAAAAATGTGCATAAAATTGCATAACTTGTTCAAACAATGTCCAAATTGGACCAAATTTGAAACGTAATCTTGTATTATGATTTCAAATCATATCCAAGGTTATATTAGGGTTATAGGAATTTAATTATGATACTTAAGCTTATTCAACTCATTAAGCAAGTTTCGGGCCTTACAACTATAAACCCCTAATTGGGATTTCGCCCCCAAAATCCAAGGTAAACAAAGATGGGTACTTCCTTTTCACCGCATCCTATTACCTTCACATGGTTACTTTCATATCATGGTGATGTCACATCATTCATACATATATCCTCTTGGGTCAGCACAAAAACCCCCCACATAAGATGACATATGCAAATATGGAATATAGAAACTTGTTGTGCCACTGGTACAAGTCTAATAGTAACTTTCAACTTTAAATTATAGCTATAATCCTGAAATTATATCTATTGTATCAACAAACCATCTATCCTTGATAGTGGTCTTGCCCATCTATCACTAGACCATACACAACATTATAGAGTCACTTTTTTTCCTTCCAAACAACATTTATAGGATCATCATCAACTCTCTCTCTCCCCCTCTCTCTCTATGAGAGAGGAATACTTGGAATGTTCATTTAATAAACATCTCCAACCTTCAAATATTTCTTATACGGTTGATACATCTTAGATACTAGGATTCATTACCTTGGTATCCACCTCGTGCTATAAGGAACTCACATCATTATCTCATCCACTTTTACCAACATAAAAAATTTCAAAACATATAAGAGGAGTCTTCCTAATTATTGAAAGGCTCAAAGTGAAAATCATCACAAACTTTATGATCTTGGAACCATAGTCCAAACATCCTTATGTTATAATAAGCTATCCACCCTCATGTTTACAACAAATCCACATGTACCAAGCAGCAATGATCCACTTGAAATATGTTCCCTAGAAAGGAAAGACATAAAGGGAAACACACTTCCCACATCATAGCAACATTATTCAAGGGTCACTAGCAAAAAGGTAACATGTTCTATTTTCATTATGCAACTTACAACTTCTTATGTATCATTTTACCCTTTTCATTTTAGGTTCCTTACCATTAGCATAGGAATCATCATGATTAAGATATCTCATTACTCCTTCCTTGATGACTATTTATCACACTTGGGTATGTTCTCTTATTTTATTATGTTTTTCAACCACTTATCAATAGGTAAATCATCATATTACACATTTTCTTCATTAAACATGGATCATCTCCCTTAATTTCTTTCACATTCCATTCTGATTTTACATTAACACTTTCTTACACACATAGGTTGGTCTGAGATTAACTCAGGTTCCACCTTATTCCTTTGTCATTGTTCTCGTTTATCTTCTCATTTTTTTACTTATCATTGGAGTTCTCTCCATCTTATGTGGATTTCATACCTTGAATCACTTTATAAGTATAGACTTATCTGTCTTTTACTTTATTATCTTCTTGAATCACATCTTCAAGAAATCCTCTTTTTCTCATTTGTATTCCGATTTAGATTTCATAATGTTATATCTTTCTCTTATAGTTACCAAACATTCAAGTTTTGATAGATTATGTGCAATTCTCATCTTCTTTAAGGTAGAATTGAGATATTCATATCATGATTTCTTATTCATTATGCTATTTAGATTGTCCTAAAATGACTACTTAATCAGATTAATCATAAAGATAACAATCTCAGAGTTCCATACTTACCTTTCTTCAAAAATTGAATACCTATCACAGGCACCCAAATATTGAGACTAGGCAGAATGCACCATACTTTTATGTCATATTCTTAATTCTGGCATCATCCTAGTCCTAAGTCCTAGTGTCCCTATAGACTCAGTGAACCTAAAGCTCTAATACCAACGTGTGAGAACCTGTTACACTAAACGAGATTACTCAAAACATACAGCACAAGCGATCACTCATTAATCACATACCCAAAAATAAAGGTAAATTAAAACCAAATTCAACGTCAGCATTTGCTCAGAAACATTTTCATAAGAGCCCAACATCTTTCTTTTATCCATACTATACAAGAATTTGATACAAATTGTTTTATTGCCTTAGCCACGACATATATACACAGGAGAACAACATTTGTATATGCCACACAAACAAGCATTAACATGCTAACAACATTATGATTCGTTTGAAACATCATATACAAACTTTTCCTACCTGGACCTGAGAGTACAGGGATGACTCTAGGACACACTAGACATCTAATCAACTTTCTCAAGGATTCATTACTATAGATCCTCTTTGCTTCCACATGTTTTCTTTCGTCACTTCCGATTACCTAAAAAATTTAGCAAACCACAAGGGTGAGATCCATGTCCCAGCAAGAGACATAACCTCCACCAACACTTATTTATTAAAACATTTTAAATAGTAGATAACTAAGTAGTTGGAGTATTTAATAATCAATTGAATAGATTGAAAAGTTCAAGTATACTAAATAGATTAAGGAAATTATCTTAGCAACAAGTATGATCATCAATGCTTATATAGATAACAAATAAATCCATTTCTCTGGATATATATCTACTCAAATATCATCAAATTGCATCTAATAACAATCATAATCATTAATATGACTATCATCATATTCCTTGCTAACAACACAAACAATCTAGTACAATAAGCATCCCTGACATCATGAATATGTCTAGTAACATAACATGGCTATCAATATCGGCATCTCAAATAAAGGGGACAAATCTATATCATAAGTAGAACCAACATCATAGCACAATTAAATGCATAGGCATGATTAGTTGTTTAAGCATTTCTAATTATATAGGCATGGCTAGAAATATCAAACATAGCTAGCAACAGCATCCTAACCATCATTGTTAGTATATTTGACAACGTAAGCATTTTTACAACATGAGCATAACTACATCATAAGCATATCAATTATTTCTTATTGTGCTATACATGATCTCAGTGAAAAGGAAGCAAACAAGGGTTCTCATCCAATATGAAGTGTTGTGTATAACCCTAAATAGATATGCTAGACGACTGTATTACATCTTTTATTATGCCCTAGGAAATTTGAATTGTACCGTCCAAGGTCCAACCGACCCCTACGAAGGGCTATTCGGTTCCGTACAAGATCTAGGAGTGTCGGTATCCTAAGATCTCTTTCCCTCAGTCAGTATGAGTAAAAAGGCAATGACATATCAGTCAAAGATGCCACCACAACGATATATAGTCAAGATGCTAACCACTAGTCCACCCTTGGTATAGGTCACAACACTAGAAACCAGGGTATACAAACCCTCTAATATGAGGCACAACTACAGTTATCCTCAATCACATTAGATGTATGAGGCATGACCATAGCCAACCTCGACAACCTACATTGTGGATCACAAGGATATATCCTCAACTTGCCACCCACACATACTCAACAGTATGCGCTCTAAGTTTCCCTTAGGAATACTCGTTTCACCATCCAGCAAGTTCTGACACTGACGATGGCTCTACAACACAGGGCACTACATGATTAGAGTTGCACTTGATTAGTTATGCCAATTGGGTGAATTAAGGTCACATCAAATAAGTGGACATACAAACCCCAATTCTATAAATATCACAACTTCAAAAGATATAAAATGTGTGAAACATAATTTCTCATCTCATCATCACATGGTACTATTCACTTACCATTCATGAGACCACACTAGTCATCATACTATCACAAGATATAAATCCTTTTCACAATATTACAGGGTATCAACCCTTATCAACAAAAGAGGATTACACCTCATTCAGGGCTCAACCATGCCCAAAGGTCATCAAGACCATCAATTGAACTTGATGTTCCAGAGGTGCTTGTACCCGATCTTGACGGCACTGGTAGTGAGATGCACATTCTTTCAATCACAGGATATAAATCCTTTTCACAATATCATAGGGTATCAACCCTTATCAGCACAAGATGATTATGCCTCATTCAGGGCTCAACCATGCCCAAAGGTCATTAAGACCATCATATTATTCTCTGCAAAATCATCATTATCTTTCCATGCCTTATAACAAGGCTCAACAACATCACTTACATATTATACACCACATCAACACAATATTGCATTAATGAGCTAGGAGATATTCATAAACAATCATAGTAGGGTTATAATAACATTAAGAACATTCCTTTATTACATCAACATGCAAGGAATATAGATATGATTAACCCTCATCATATTCATAATGCCCATGTTTAGCATAAGAAAGTATCAACTATGTGGCTATGATAACCACCAATTAACACATTAAGGTTATGACCATATTAAGAAGGTTATTTCACCATCATGCCATCATATAAGAAGGTTAAACATGAATATTCATCTATATCTATTTGCATTAGAGTTAGGCTCAACAAGAAAATTTATATTAATGTTACTAATCAGCACTCATACCCAAACCCTAACTCACGGAATCCCCATTGGATCATGGATGCATAAGGTGAAGCATCACCATCACATTATATACTATTCTAAAGTATGAAACCACACATAAATCAAGGTGTAACCATCTTATAGCATACTAGGGTTTCAACAACAATAAGAGAGTACTTCATGATTGTATTAATCATTCAAGGACTATTCATACCCAATTACCATCATTTTGTTATATTAAAGCTAGGTATAACAAGCAATAACTCATTAGGGTTATATATCAACACAATATAGTTATCATCCCTTCTATTCATTTGAGTGAATAGGTAAGACTACCTTATTAAGGGTAACCCTCCATTTATTCCATCATCATTCAACCCATATCACCATGCCACAATATCACCCAGAACCATTGGATGTTTAAAACGTAAGACCATCGGTTGTTTACATAAGTAAACACCTTGGATAAACCACCAATGAAATCCTTGATTTTTTCTCTAGAAAGAGTCACCATCTAACCCTATACATCCCTTGGTTAACAACACAAAAAGTTCCATTGAGAGTAGGGTAAAACCCACAATCGACTGCTCATTTAAACAAGCCATCCATTATTAGCTAGTAAGCTCCTTAAGTAGATCCTATAAAGGAAACCATATAAATCACATTCTTAGGACCAACATATTACATTATACATCATTCCACTTTATTTGAGGAAGAAACATTAGATCTTGACCATTGGTTCAAGTTCATATGTTAAAACCATCAATTATAGTATAGGTTCGACCATTGCATCATGTGACCCAAGAAACCATTGGTCTAAGGCTTAATTGATGCTACAACTATATGACTAACTCACCACAGGTTTTGGAGACATGATCCATCATTATTAGTGACCATTAAGTCACCATAGGTTGTTAGATCAGCATTATATTCATTAGTCAACATCAAATATCAAACTAATATCACCATTGATTGATAGCATCATTAGGGTACTTAGTTGTTAATCACTAGGCTTATAATTAGGACAAAACATGACATAAGGGGTGAACGTCAGTTGACACCCTTGGTTACTACCAGAATTTGTCATGAAGACAACACTATAGGGTTGTTGTAATGGTACCATCATCGGGGCATGGGTTTATAAAAGAAATCAGCTTTAACCCTAAAATTGACCATTGATTGATAGGTGCTTAGCACCATAGGTTGTCAAACCAACCTGATCCAAGTCATATTATTCCTTAGGAATGACGTACACATGATCATAGATTCATTTAGAACTGAAATCAGAACAGGGAACATTATAAAAATTGAAATACAAGTCAAGCATAGCTTTTTAGTGCATGGATCATCATTTAAAAACAAGAACATGAGCTAGCAAGCTTATGGTAAGAAATACATGTGGAGAAAGTTATAAAACTTGCCTCTAATTAGAAGATAAACTCTCAAACAGAAGAAAATATGAGTAGGTAGGGTAGGAAATCCAAGCATAAGCTGTAAACTCGTCCATCTAGCACCTTTCTTCGTCAAATGAGCAAACCCTAAGCATAATGAGCAAAAAATGTAGGGTTTTAGAGCTTTAAGCCCCTGTTTGGTTCGGAACTAAGAGTCTGTAGTCTGGATTGGATTGGGTGGGGTTAGTCAGTAGATCTGGATTGGTATAGTTTGGATCCAGTCTGATTCTGTTTGGTAACCTTGTCTGATTCTAGTCAGCTGATCTGGTTTGAGTCTGGTTTCAGTCTGATTTTGTTTGGTTATCAGTGTGACTGCAGTCTGATTATCAGTCTGACTGCAGTCTGATTTTGTTTGGCAACCTAGTCAGGATCTATCTATTCTATCCTCTTCTATCATAAATGACTTAATAGTTACAAAATATATGAAGTTGTGATGGCACTACAATAAAAGTAAAATTTTGGAGAAAAAAGATTGTCCATACACAATGTGGATGATAATATTTGTTGTTTAGTGGTATGGGTATAAGATGAGTATGCTCTTTTTATATGTTTATTTTAAATAAATAATATACATCTATCTTGTCTTCTGTGGCATCTTGTATTTATGTATATAGTTATGCGTATTCGATCCAATAATTTGTAACTGATAAGATAATTGAAATTGTCATGATAGAACATAAAATTATGCACATGTAGCATAACCATTTGAATATAAACATGTCCATACCACAGTTACATATAATTCTTTCATAATAATAAAATAAATGACAAAGTGAAGAAGTTTTCATTTGAACTTAAATAACGCCCAAAATAAGGGGTAATAGCATACTTTGGTCCTGGACAAATGCATCATGAATGAAGGAACAGCGGAAAAAACATGAGCGGCATTGCCTAAGCCTACTTCTGCACATCCATACAGACATGTTAAGATGGCGGTGTGAATGATGATTTATGTTGATTCCAGATAGGACCATCCAAGTTGGCCCACTTCAGGGCCTCATCATATTCGTCCCATGAAACGGGACATTCTTCCTACATAGGCTGAATGGGTTGTTTGACATCGTCTTTTGGCCAGTCAAACAAAAATGGCAGATGACATACAGGGTGATTGACCCCTTCCTTTCCTTGTTCCTGTCTTCCAGATTTGCCCCCATTAAGTGAAGTCTTGTAACATTTTTTTTTTGCATACAAGGTTTTCTTTAACATATTTTTTTATCTTTGATGGAGACATCAATATCTTTTCATACTTTGCCGATGACTTTGATCTCGATGGCGGTATCTATATTTAATAAAAAAATAAAAATATGAGCACACAATGACACTAGAAAAGTAATACTTATACTAATGTATAGAAATATAAGTTGTCAAGAAAACATACACAAATGCAAGTTTTAACGCGATGTAAGTTTTGTAATCAAAGGAGTAAAGTAGATGTTTTATCAAACGATGAAAAAAAAACTAATTGTTCCCATAAGTTGTACAACATAAAGAAATAGAAACTAGAGACAGCCAAACATAAACAAATACAAATTTGAGCTACTATGTTACAACTTCATGCGTTATTGTTGTTTTCGTCATTCGTAAGGTACTCAGCAAGTGTTGGTGGATAGGTGCGACGAGTACTCGCAAAGTTGTGTTAAACGCCGTGTTGCACGGAAAATGGCGGGGGAGGCACTAAATCTCCTAAAATGAAAAGATTATTTGTTATGAACTTTGTCATGATGTGCTGCCACCGCAGTTGCAGCTCTCTCAAAGAAATGTAAGACCCCCCTGTTATGTGCAGAAAGTGACGCCACACCTCCATCCAAGACTGAGCAGTATATAGTCCATTCACACATCTCCCCATATGATATTTGGTTCTCAACAAACCTCTGAGAACCATATCAACCTCTCTACACCATATAACATACGTCATAGTTTGTTGTGCAGCCATATTACAAATTTCTATATGTATATAATATTGCAATTAACATCCATAAGAATTGAAAAGAATTAAGAAAATAACATAATTGTGGATATAATTCGAATGTTACGATTTTTTGATCCAATAATATATGGCATAAAATGTGATACATCCATAAGAATCGAACAGAATTAAGAAAAATACAAAGTTTGTGATGTAAGTGTAACAACAACTTTATGGAGTCATCGGGGGTGAAGGAGTATCCAAAAGCAGAGTACAACTGTCCTCCAACCTCTGAACGGAGGCTTGTAAAACTTCATACTCGTACTGTTTAGAGGTGTAAACATGTTGGAAGTCATGATGGATTTCAACAAAGTCCTTCATGTTCATCGCTTGCCCCCACACCGACTTGCAGTCGTAAGTTAGTAATGTAATTTTAGCCTTTAGCGAATTAGTTATTGGGGGGAGATCGACTGCCCAATGAAAGTAATTGCATCGGCCTTTTCCCTAAAAATATTTTCCAAATTCGAGTTAAAAACAAAAAATTCACCATTTACTTAGCTAGTGCAACTGAGTATTTGTGGTTGTACTAGCGCACCTCTCTAGAAGGACATATATAATAAATTTCTCTCGGCCTTTGACTCAGAATGCCAAAATCATATAACCATGCATCCTTTGTGTTAACTCGCAATGTTGCAACCATACCACAATCACACCTCGGAACTTCGGATGATTGATCGACATCTAAAACACGATTAATGATTAGTAACATAAACTTGGCTTCAAAACATATGTCTCTATATGAGACTTAGGTTTGAAAGTAGTTCGTTAGTCGCATTTGAATGTTGTAACATGTAGTGAAGCCACACTTAATTACATATAATTATATTACATCTATAATTTATTGTATCCCTCTTCCTCCGTTGAAGAGTCATTATCACTCGGGAGGTGGAGTCATTCGCGTAGATATAGATGCCTCCCCCGCAACACTTCAATTTCTTCTCTTAGTCGGTATGTGTCTGCTCTAGTGGAACTTACAAAGTCACATTGTTCTGACCATGTCTTGCGTTCATTGCGTGCATATGCAAGTTGTGTTACCAACGCATCCCTAACTGCAGTTAACGTGGCAAGTGTATGTTGTACGCGGTGCGCGGGCAACATCATGTGACATCTGTTTGGAACAACTCCCCTACCACATGTAAAATATGGCCTATGGGGGTTGTTGTCTTCAAACCGGCCATTTGCCACATCTTTGGCATCCATGTACACTCGTACGGTGCACTGGAGTCCACATGTACACTGCGGCATTCCATTCTCCATTTCAAGACAGACAACCTAATCAAACAAAATGTGATATTTTTTATTATGGGGCATATAAAATGTTGAGGGGCTAAAATAATTAGAGAACACATGCGAAACATACATCAGTAGTCAAATGCTAACATTGTTATTTAACAAAGAGGGGCACAACACATGTCAACTCGTACATGAGTTTTCATATTGTATAGAAATGAGGATAACTACAAAGTCAGTTCAACAAGTATCCCAAATAAAAGTGGAAATAGTTTCACATTGTACATCACCCTCCCTTGCATCTGTCGCATTTGTTCGGTGTAGCGAACTTAGTTCGACGCCATTGGGTGGGACGGTAGATGTTGTACTATTTTTTGGTATTTCTTCCATAATAGCATCACCATCATTTTGGCAACGTATGAAATTATGGAGGATACAACAAGCCATTACGAGGTGATAGTGCAAATGAATAGGATATGTCGCCCCCTTTTAAGGTAGGCAAACCGCCTCTTAAGCACTCCAAATGCTCTTTCAATGACAGTACGCAACTGAGCGTGGCGGTGGTTGAACATTTCCTTCTTGTTGTTGTAGGAATGTCTGTTACCCCGATACTCAGATATATGGTAAGCTTTGTTGCGATACGGTGCAAGAAATTGTCGAGTGTTTGTGTATCCTGCATCCACTAGGTAATACTTTCCTGGAGGGACTTTAAAACCGCCTATAGTCATTGCTGCTTGTAGGACCCTTTGGTCAGCGGTCGAGCCCTCCCAGCCAGTGAGTACATATGTAAACTCCATTAAGAAGTCTACAACAGCCATGACATTCAGGGAGACATTCCCTTTTCTATCTCGGTAATGATTTTGCTTATCACGTCTTACCAAGACTGGGATGTGTGTCCCGTCAATAGCACCGATGGCATTCTACAATACCATAATCGAGTTTCAACATACAAAAAAATTGAACAATAATAAATACTACAAGGGATGACTGTTACTACTTTGAAGTAAGGGTAGAACCTTGGGTTCTCTGATATACGACGATGTGTGTTTGTGTTTGTGGTTTACATGACAATATAGTCATTGCACAACGCGCACACCGCGTCCAATACTTTGTTGAACTTTCTGTTTATGGTTTCACCAGAGTGGATGTAGTCCTCCGCCAAAGCACAATTGGTATGGCCATGGCCAACCATCTGAAGGAAGTAGCATACAGCCTCAACTGACGAGACTCCTCTACAACTCTTTAACAAGCCACGATCCTCAAGCTTGTCTACAAGGGTATTTATAGTTTGTGGATGCATTCAGAATAGTTCAGAAGCCCTCTGTTCATGACCAAACATTATTTCTAGCACCTTTTGGTGACCACTCCTAATACTAACTCATCTAGGTATTGAAGGAGGTATGTCATCATCATCAGAAATATCATCCATGATGGAGTTAGCTATTGACTCATCTATTGCATTAGAAACATGATTTGTTGTACTAGTCACGATATGTATAATCTGTGGTAGGAGTTCTATTGGTTCTGTATGCCCACTACCAGACATGATGCCTACAACCAAAACAATTTCAAACTTTCATGATTCGTACATCTAAAAGAGTAGCAACATGATCATAATATGATATATGTGAATGAAATTGAACAACATGAACATTAAATACGAATAAAATTGACGCGCTACAAATGTACTGATGCATCGTATTTATTACAACAACGAAATGGTTTTCCTATTCATAAACAAATAAACCATCATCACAAACTAAAATCTTGAAGTTCATTGATAAACGATATTGGAAAGTAAACCACAACCCGAACCCTCCTATAAGTTATGATGTTGAAGGACCTGTGTTATTCCCACTAGTGACACCAGCATTGCTACAAGTATACCACATAGATGGTATACTTGTCGTTCCATTGAAGTTTGATGATGGCGACTGCAAAGCATATCCCTACTGAGATGGCACATAATCGGATGCCATTGAAGGTTGGGCTGGTGCACTACCTATGTGGGACCTTTCCCAAAGATCATGCAACCATATAGTTAGTTTCTGTGGGGTGTTGGTGATGCTGAGGTAGATCGTACGGTTTGTCGAATCCTTGATGGCGTTCACAAGAGTTGTAAATACTTGTGTAGCGGCATCGGGAAAATTGTCATTGAAATGTTGTAAAATTGTTGCAAACTCCTCTTTTTCAATGGCTCTACTGGATACACATGTGTCCAACTCGTGTACACTTGTGTGAATTCAGATAACACTTCATTAGAAAGGGTGCATCGTTCGTTTGGCAAGGATGTCTTCTTCCTGCGCCTGTGGCTATGAGGAGTCCTTCCCCCAACACCTTGGGAATCTGTGCCACCTCCCCCAGTGTCGGCCTCACTCTGCATCCCAGGTGCACCTAAGTTCGGTTCTGCAATGGGCGTTTCTGAGGGCATTGGTGTATTAGATGAATCTAGGTCGGAAGCAGCTTCTTCCTCAGAGGCGACGTCGGATGGTATTTGTCTATCCGTAGAAGACATTGCATGATGTCCTCTAGCAATGTTCCTCCCCGCCATCAGCTCGATATCGTAGTAGTGGGGAAAGGGTCGATTAACCAAACTAGAAAGATCTTTGTTTACCTAAATTTGAAAAAAAAGCATTTATTACGATACCAATATTTAAATGTGTCAAGGACTAGTTTTGGGTCAATGTAAGGTTATTGTATGTACCGCAAGGCTCACCTTACACTCAGGGGTGTCAGGCAGCCTTGGCTTCTTCCTAACTTCATCCCATCCGACACCACTCTTGTTGATTACAAGCTTAAGTTTGACATAGTCCCTCTTGAGGTTCTTCCACCTAGTTTTCACATGGTCCATCGTTAAGTTCGGCCTCGACATCCTATTTTACATCTCATGGACCGTCTCCCTCCATGCATCCCTAGTAAACTGTCCATCGATACACCTACCCATATCATACTACCTCCTCAGTGTTGAAACTAAACCGTCGTCACTGTCTCTCAACCATATAAAACGCAACTTCGGGTCAGTGGAAGACATACTCCCGTATGTGCTGCAATATATAAATAATGTGAGTGGTGTTTATAGCATGTATAAATATATAATTAGCAATATATAAATATTCCATACACATCCAAGCAGGATTTTCTATCATCAATGTTAACTTATACATTTACCTATTTACATTTGGTCAATTATGTCCAGACATTCTGTAAATGGAATAAAAAAATCTCTAAAATTCAGGTTTCAGACTTGGGGAATGTCCTAATTGCAACAACACATGCCTATGTAAGTATGGCTTCATTACATTATCGTCTTAATTAATATGCATTTTATATAGCATGCATTCTACTATGAAAAAATCTGACAGCCCACATATAGATTACAAAGCATACATGTACCACATTCTGATCACTGAATTGAGTTAGCATTTATTAACATCATCTACCTTATCATTTCAGTGTTACAGTTAGGTTCTTATATTCATCTACTCATTCTCACCTTTTCCCTAATCAAAGAATGTAACCACCTCATATTAATCATTATGTATATATCATACTCAATTTCAAAAAGATTGAAAAATACAGACGTCTAACTCATTGTACAATTCAAATATTATTCTACACATGCCAATTCAATTCCTAAGTTTACTGAATAGCTAATTAAACTATTTCAGTTGTATATTAACTTACTTACCTATAAGGCACGAGGCCAGATTCTTTTAATATAGTGTGACTATTGATTATATATTAACAATCAACAAGCATTGAAGGGAATCAAGTGATAATTCAATCGAGTTTTTAGCAAGTTGCGTGTAAATTTTGTAGTACTTCTACTTATGCATACACATCAACAAATACATGTGTAGAATAAGAAACATATGTAATTTCAATATTCATGTGCTACAAGTTTGAAGAAGTTAATTGATTTGACTCTTTAATAAGATATGTTATTATTATTGTGAGTATGAACTATATGTTAGCGGTTAATAAGCAAGAACATGTAATATTAATAATAACATGCTATAATTATATAATGGTGTCATTGTTATTGGGAATGGATTGATATATAATGGTTTGATATATAATGGTGTCATTGTTTCAACACATCAAACATATGTAATTATTATTGTGAGTACAAACTATAGGGAATGGATCATGTTTACCCCAAATTATAATACAAATCATTTGCAATTTTTCCTTTCCTTGATTCTCATGTTTACCCCAAATTATTATACGAATCGACAATTGATACCAATCCCAATCGAATCAAGACTAAAGTACCCAAATTAAACCCTAGTTTCTCCCACAACAAAAAATAGTCACTCTTGTTCTTCCTTAGAACACATAGCAGGCATGGATCATAAGGCCTTCTCAAGGAGGCCATGTCAAGGACAAGTAACGGTCCTTGTAGACTTTAGTCTTTGTCGAAAATGGTGATGATATCATTTAAGCATATTTGTATAAAACAAAATCCATGAATACTATTGTGAGTGGTAATTATATATTCACATTCAATGAGCTCATATTCAAATAGGGGAACACACATAAATTTTTGTACTACATATCAATGACAGTCGGCTGATACATACACCGAAATAGTTATCCAAGAAATATGATAAAGAAAAAAAAATGAATAGATGTCAACTGACTACCCAAGATAGGAAGATATTGTTTTGACTCAAACATGGTGTTCCTTTGTATTTGCTTTTCCAATCTTGTTACATTTACATTTTACAGGGAATTCATTTCAGATAAACACAATTGTACGGATCCAAAATAGTATATATGATTAAACAAAAACCAATGGACAATCAAATTATCAAGGTTGTATTTCAGTTTGAACAAAGCTAACAATAATGAAAAAAGGCACCTTTCAAACTAAGGTGGAATGGGCTAGGATTAAAAACAGAAGAAGGAAGGGATTTCGTGGCCCTCAAACGGACACCACAGCAGCAAAAAGTGGCAATGATCATGGTGTGAGAGGGTCAGAGAGCATACCTGAACACCAGAAGTGCCATCACCGTCCACACACACCACAGTGTTGTTTCCATCCACACACACCACAGCAGCAGAAAAACAGAAACACAAACCAAACACATTGGTTAGTTAGTATCTACCAATAACTAGAACAACAAGAAACACGGACACAACTACAAATGAATAACAGTAGAAGAACAACGGAAGAACACAATGCACTTACCGTGGAAGGACTGGTGTTGGATCCAAGCAGGTTGTCGAGCAGCTAAATAAATCGCCGGAACCAAAGGCGTCTGCGAGGAGGTTGACGACACTCATAAGGTGAAATGGGAGGAGTTGGATGACACTGCCCCAAATTTATAGCAGAGCTGCATGTTCGACTGGGGCAGCTCGACGATGGTCAATGTCCTGCAAAAGTGATGAGCGTCGTGACAGCACTAGGGGGAAGAAGAGATTGGACAACACAATGCCCTTACATGCTTTCAATTCTCCATCTTCTACACCCTCCTATTCGCCCCATGAACTGCCTCCCAGCAGCACTGCCATGGCGACACCCTATCGGCTACATTCTCAAAACACCTGCTACCACCACACGTCGGTGCCGGGACAGAGCCGAGTGGACGGGGAACAGGTAAAGCCGACCTATACCTACTCCTAGACCCAGTTATCGTCTTCCTCGAGCAGCAATGCTCAGACGGAGTGAAGGGGGGTATCGGGTAGCGCGGGGGGTGGGGGAGTGTCGAGACGGGAGCGAGATTGAAACCAGGTTGCAAATGAAATCCCGCTCAGATCGGGACTGGGTTGGTCTGGCTTTTGGGATTACGGAACCCCAAAACGGGACTATTCTGGGATGTTGAACCAAACGCTGACCTGCACCGATCAAGATCCAAAAACGCTGACCTATCGCTACGCGACATCCGCCGATCCGGTTTCAGTCCGGAACCAGATAGGGGCCTAGGCCCCTGTTTGGTTCAGGACTGAGATTCTGTAGTCTGGACTGGATTGGGCGGGGTTAGACAGTAGATCTGGATTGGTGTAGTCTGGATCCAGTCTGATTTTGTTTGGTAACCTAGTCTGATTCTAGTCAGCTGATCTGGTTTGAGTCCGGTTTCTGTCTGATTCTGTTTGGTTATTAGTCTGACTGCAGTCTGATTATCAGTCTGACTGCAGTCTCATTTTGTTTGGAAACCTAGTCGGGATTTGTCTATTCTATCCTCTTCTAACATAAATGACTTAATAGTTACACAATATATGAAGCTGTGATGGCACTAAAATACAAGTAAAAATTTTGGAAAAAAAGTGTCAATACACAATGTGGATGATATTATTTATTGTTTAGTGGTATGGACATAAGATGAGTATGCTCTTTTTATATGTTTATTTTAAATAAATAATATAGATCTGTCTTGTCTTGTGTGGCATCTTGTATTTATGTATATAGTTATGTGTATTCGATCCAATAATTTGTAACTGATAAGATAATTGAAATTGTCATGATAGAACATAAAATTACGCACATGTAGCATAACCATTTGAATATAAACATGTCCATACCACAATTACATATAATTCTTCCATAATAATAAAATAAATGACAAAGTGAAGAAGTTTTCATTTGAACTTAAATAATGCCCAAAATAAGGGATAATAGCATACTTTGGTCCTGGACAAATGCATCATGAACGAAGGAAGAGCGGAAAAAACATGAGTTGCATTGCCTAGGCCTACTTCTACACATCCATACAGACATATTTAAGATGGCGGTGTGAATGATGATTTATGTTGATCCCAGGTAGGACCATCTGAGTTGGCCCACTTTAGGGCCTCATCATATTCGTCTCATGAAATGGGACATTCTTCCTGCACAGGCTGAATGGATTGTTTGACATCGTCTTTTGGCCAGTCAAGCAACAATGGAAGATGACAAACAGGGTGATTGACCCCTTCCTTTCCTTGTTCATGTCTCCCAGATTTGCCCCCATTAAGTGAAGTCTCGCAACATTTTTTTTGCATACAAGGTTTTCTTTAACATGTTTTTTTATCTTTGATGGAGACATCCATATCTTTTCGTACTTTGCCGGTGACTTTGATCTCGATGGTGGCATCTATATTTAATAAAAAAAATAAAAATATGAGCACACAATGACACTAGAAAAGTAATACTTATACTAATGTACATAAATATAAGTTATCAAGCAAACATACACAAACACAAGTTTTAACGTGATGTAATTCTTGTAATTAAAAGAGTAAAGTAGATGTTTTATCAAATGATGGAAAACAAATTGATTGTGTCCATAAGTTGTACAACATAAAGAAATAGAAATTAGAGACAGCCAAACATAAACAAATACAAATTTGAGCTACTATGTTACAACTTCATGCGTTATTGTTGTTTTCGTCATTCGTAAGGTACTCAGCAAGTGCTAGTGGATAGATGCGACGAGTAGTCACAAAGTTGCGTTGAACGCCATGTTGCATGGCCAATGGTGGGGGAGGCACTAAATCTCCTAAAATGAAAAGATTATCTATTATGAACTCTCTCATGATGTGCTGCCACTGCAGTTGCAGCTCGCTCAAAGAAATGTAAGACCCCCTTTTTATGTGCAGAAAGTGACGCCACACCTCCCTCCAATCCTGAGCAGTATATACTCCATTCACACATCTCCCCATGTGATGTTGGGTTCTCATCAAACCTCTGAGAACCATATCAAGCTCTTTACACCATATAACATACGTTGTAGTTTGTTGTGCAGCCATATTACAAAATTTTGTATGTATATAATATTGCAAATAACATCCATAAGAATTGAACAGAATTAAGAAAATCACATAATTGCGGATATAATTCGAATTTTACGATTTTGTGATCAAATAATATATGGCATAAAATGTGATACATCCATAAGAATCGAACATAATTAAGAAAAATACAAAGTTTACGATGTAAGTGTAACAACAACTTCATGGAGTCATCGGGGGTGAAGGAGTATACAAAAGCATAGTACAATTGTCCTCCAATGATACGATCGATCCACAAATCACGAGGTAAACTCAGCGGAAGTGATTAATACCAAAAATCAATATGAATAAAAACTTTTTAAGAAAAGATCTTTAAACCATAAAACTCTTTTATAAGAAACAAGATAAACAATTTACATCATGTTTTAACTTTACATCTCTGTTAAATCACCTCTTGAGTGATTATATACATCCAGATACAAAATCTCGAGGCTTAAGGCCAAAATCTCAGACCTACTAACTCCTAGGACCTGAGAGTACAGAGATGACATAAGACATACTAACTATAGGACTTGACAGTCAGTATCTCCATCTGAGATTCACTGTTGCCCTTGGTGTTGCTGTTGTTGATATTGCTCACCCGCAGATTGGTTCCTTCGTCCTCGGCGACCTCCTAAAAAGTTGAAACCTACGGGGTGAGACAATTTTAAATAATTGTCCCAGTGAGAGTTATAACTCTCTGCCAGAAGCTTTGTTATAGCATTAGAAGGAATAACATAAGCAAAGTAACTTAAATTATTCAACAGCAAGATTGATATTAAGTAAAGCATTTTCTACTTAAGCAATCACTTCATTAAGGAATATGCAGAACATGTATACTAGATACTTGAACAGATTATTAATATAAATAGTGTAACATCAATCATTGTTTCTCATAGTTCAACCTAAGCAGATATGCTACGTGGTTGATTATGTTTTATAAACATTACTATGCCCTGCGGAGATGAGGTATACCGCTCATACTCCAACCGATCACTACTGAGTTGCATCGGTATCATACATAGGTCATCAAAAGAGCCGGATTCTTATGACCTCATCTTCCTCAGTCAGTGTGAGGATCAACATGCAGGACATCTCGTGTCTCTGCTAAGATAGCTTTCCATGGTATTCTGGCAACTTCGCTATCAGAGTCACAGTGGCATTTTGTACTCTCTTCGCCATCAAAAGATCTCTGGTTTATCTCTCATCGATGCGGCATTAAGGATTCCCTCGGGAGATTAGTGAAACATCACCCCGACATAAATACATAGTGAAGGGTTGATGGACTAAGGTACATCTACATCAATTCCTACACTAGGATGTAAGGATATTCACGTCCATAATCCCCCACATACTCAAAAGTATGTGATCCAGGAGTTCCCTTTGGAAAAGCTATTTCACCATCATTTAGCTACTAACAATGATGAATCTATGATCACGACTCTACATGATATGATTATACTTGATTATTTAAGTACATTTCAGTATTCTTTTAGCATCAAGCATGTTTCCAAACATTTGACTATTTAAAACACTACTATAAAGAAGAATACTAAATGTATCAAGTCTAACTCACATCACTTATCATATGGATATCATTTCTTAACCATTTCATTACTATGATTCAAGAATGGGGGTGTTCAAACCCTTAATTCATCATAAGTCATCTAATCAGCATGACCTTGATGTTGCTCATGGCTTTTACAGCCCATTAATCTCATATGTTGTCACTTAAACATAGGCAACATATCATATGTCACTATTCATAAAGCCTACAGCATGCTTTTAATGAATATAATATCATAACCTGGTTATGATCATGCTCTTATATGAACCTGCATGGTTAATTCAACTGATAATAATAAACAATTCATTTCCAGATCAGCAATTCATAAAGCAGAAATAACCTTTCAATTCAAGTTTTGTACCATCATGCCTTTACTAAGGCTGGGTTCCCTTATTAATGTCAATTAGGGTTATTCAATCCCTTTTATTATGATTAGGAATAATGATTCCTCATCTCATACTTTAATTATGAAGATTTATGCTTAAAAGCATAACCTGAAATTAGGGTTTATTGTACATTTCATCACATCACCCTCAATTAGGGTTTACTATTCATATTACATGTTATTACCCTAGAATTAGGGTTTACTATTCACCTCATAGTGAATTGAGCTCATAGCATCATCATGTATGAAGATTATCATCATTGATGCCCTCAAATTAGGTCAAGATTCATTAATCACCATAATTAGGGTTTCCATGATCTCACTTTGGTGGATCATACCCGAATCATGTGCATTCATGCATATTGAAGGTGTTTTACTTGTCTTTCATTCATGATAGGAGCCTTCTCTCTCCTCTCAGTAATATATGATGTTTACATCACTCTAGATTAAGTTAGGTCTAGTCAACTCTGATTCACATAAGTCAAGTCATCATTATCATGTCATTAGGGTTTGCTTGATCAAGGGGTGTTTGTCTACTTAAACCCTTCAAGGGTACCTTGGTAATGTTCACCATTAACCATAACATGGAACAAACTACTAGTTACTTAACTCATTAATGTCTTTAGGTATCATTAGGGTTTAGACTAATCAACCATTGGACCATCTAAGCCTTCAAGGCATTAAGCATTCTTAACCCTAAAAGTCCCCAAACGGTTTCACACTTCAACCTCCAAACGGTTTTGAAACCGCATGGAAAGGTTGACCGTTTGGTAGATTTGACCGTCAAGACCGCATGGACATGTTCACACTCAAGACCGTTTGCCCTTAAATGGTCTTGAAACTATTTGATCATGTTGACCGTTTAACCATGGTTGACTTTGAAACCGCAAGAACAAATTAGCCTTGAAACCACATGACCTTAAATGGTTTGGAAACTGCATGAGTCCAAACAGTTTTGAAACCATTTGGGCCCAAACGGTGTTGAGAATGTTTGCCCCCACGATTTGGACTCAAACGGTCTTGAGACCATTTGGTCCAAATGTCTCAAAACCGCATGGACCTAAAAAGTGCATCAACACTTGCAATTGATTAGGGTTTTCAATGTTGAACCCCTCAATTGATCATTCCAAGGTTAACCACTTATCAATTGAGCCAATTAGGTTTATCCTTAACCAATTTGACACTCAATTAACCCTCAATTGGTCATCAATTAGAGTTGGGACCCATTGAATTAGGGTTTATAATCGATCAACCATCAACATGAGTCTAATTGAAGTTGAACCCATCAACTATCACCCAATTGGGCCATGACCTGATCCCAAACGGTCTTGGGATCGTTTGGACATCCTCCAAACGGTTTTGAAACAATTTGGGTGATCTGCAAACGGTTTTGAAACCGTTTGGGCCACTTAACCCAAACTTCAACATGATTGGTCCATTGAAATCAGCAATTGAACCCAATTAGGGTTTAGGTGATTAAATTTCCTTCAACTTGAAAATTACTTGCAAT
The DNA here is from genome assembly GCA_963693085.1 of Alisma plantago-aquatica. Classification (NCBI taxonomy): domain Eukaryota; kingdom Viridiplantae; phylum Streptophyta; class Magnoliopsida; order Alismatales; family Alismataceae; genus Alisma; species Alisma plantago-aquatica. The sequence goes on along the minus strand of OY856409.1, from coordinate 360,991,817 downwards.
TAGATGATGATTCTTTGTAGGTGATTAATTCATAATGTGTCCAGCATACCCTCAAATGGTCAATGCTTGGTCAAACCTCCCAAATGGTTTTGAAACCGTTTGAATCTAAACGGTCTTGCAAACTGCATGGATCCAAACGGTTTTGAAACCGTTTGGTCCCAAACGGTTTTGCTAACCATTTAGACCAAAGGTGGGAGACCGTTTGATAAAGTTACCTTGGTAATCATGCCGATCATCTTCTACCTTGAGACTAAGGTCTGTTCTTCACGGTTTTTCTTGTAAGAGTTCAAGGGAAGGTAGTGGAAAGAAGAACTAGCAACTATCACATAAAAAGAGATGTATAACAAAGCATAAGGGTTTAGAGTTATAAAACCTGCCTTAAGGTCAGTCCTAGAGCTCCAATCGTCCAAGCTTTAATGGAATCTTGAGCTCCATAGGTCAGCCAAGGTGTCTTCTTCAAGAATTGGTTGGAAGAGATGGCTAGAAAGAAGAACTAGCTAGATAAGAAATACTAGCAAACCAACCTTGCACCATGATTTCCTCCACAAATCCGAGCTAGATGATGGTCAATTCTTACCTAGAAATGGTTGGTCATCCTTCCTTGCTCTAGAGCTCTGCTCTTAGTTGGTCTCAACAAGAAGATAAGTGAAGAAGTGAAGGAAACGGTTCCTTGGTTTGCAAAGAAAGGAGTATATGTACTTTGGGTAAAATTTCAACATAAGGAAAACTAGTTTCTCCTTTTCTCATCTAGGTCCTCCTCTCCTTCTAAGGACGTCCCTACTCCTATTCTTTGAGTAAAAACTCATCTTAAACCCAAGGTCTAAAGGTAACGAAAGCCAACTTCTTACTAAGTTGCACATATAAAAGGGTCTTTTTACATACAACTTAATTATTGCATTTTCAAGAATTATCCTTCTTATCTGATTATTCAGATGAAGCTCCCTCTTCATCATTTTACTCTAAATGATGTCAAGAGTCATAAAAGATACTCTAGAAGGTGTATTTTACATATTGCACCCCATGTTTTGGGTAAATTGTACTTTACCCCAAAATTAGGGTTTTTAAGCACAAGGATTACTCCACAAGCTGCATCTTGATGCCCAAGCTTGGAGAATCCATCATACTTCATCATATACATTCTTATGATGCCTCAAAACAAAAGAAACGTCTAAACATGTACAATTTGCAAGTTAACCCTTCTACTTGGGTAATTTGCACATAGGTCCATGTATTACATAACAATACTACAACATTGTTTAAAAAGGACAGAAATGGAAATATATGTTCCTCAAGAGCTTTAATTACATACCAAATGATAATCTCAAACATCTAATTACATAAATAAGAAAAACACCCAGGGTTAGTTCATAACCTAGGTCAGGGATGTTACAAATTATCCACCCCTTACAAAGATTTCGTCCTCGGAATCAACAAAACATATTAAGAGAACGGAGCAGGGTATTTCCTTCTCATCTCTTCATCTAGTTCCCATGTGGCTTATTCAACACCATGGTGATTCCATAGGACTTTCACAAGACTTATATCTTTCTTTTTTAGCTTTCTAATTCTATTATCAAGGATTGACATTGGTCCTTCCTCATAAGATATATCATCATTCAATTCTACTTCCATAGGTTGTAGAACTGACTCTGTATCAGGGTGACATTTCCTCAGCATAGAAATGTGAAACACAGGGTGTAACCTCTGTAACTCTGGTGGTAAATCTAGTTTATAGGCTACCTTTCTAACCCGTTCAATGATTGGATAAGGCCCCATAAATCTAGGAGCTAATTTCCCTTTCCTTCCAAATCTCAGAACTCCCTTCCAAGGCGAGACCTTGAGATACACTCTGTCTCCAACCTAGAATTCTAAGGGTCTACAACGTCTATCAGTATAAGATTTCTACCTATCTTGTGCAGTCTTAATATGTTGTTGTATTACTTTAATCTTCTCTGTGGTCTGCTGCACAAGATCAGGACCTAACAGTTGATATTCACCGGTTTCATACCTACATAAGGGTGATCTACAACGTCTACCATACAAATCTTCATAAGGTGCCATGTCAATGCTATGTTGATAGCAATTATTGTAGGCAAACTCTATCAAGCTTAGGTGCAGATCCCAACTTCCTGTAAATTGAAGAACACATGCTCTCAGTAAGTCTTCCAGGGTCTGTATAGCCCTTTCTGATTGTCCATCAGTCTGTGGATGAAAGGTTGTACTAAACCTTAACTGGGTGCCTAAAGCTTTATGCAGTCGTTCCCAAAAATGGCTCGTGAACTGGGGACCTCTGTCAGAAACTATAGTGATTGGAACTCCATGCAGTCGCACTATCTCTTGAACATACAACTGTTCTAGCCTCTCAGCAGAAGAGGTTGTTTTGACAAGTAAGAAATGTGTTGTCTTTGTCAACCTATCAACTATTACCCAGATGGATTAATGTCCTTTGCTTGTCTTGGGTAGGCCAACAACAAAGTCCATGGTTACATGGTCCCACTTCCACTGTGGTATGGGTAAAGGTTGCATTGTTCCTGGAGGTTTCTGGTGTTCAGCTTTAACCTGCTGACACACAGGACACCTCAGAACAAACTCAGCAACATCCTTCTTCATCCCAGGCCACCAATACATTTTTTTCAAGTTTCGATACATCTTGGTGCTTCCTAGATGCATGGAATACATCGAAGAATGAGATTATTCCAAGACTAACTTTCTTAAGTTATCCACATCCGGCACTATCATCCTCCCATGATAACAGGCTACTTGATCATCTAAGTCATGGAAACCATCTCGCTTCTCATCACCATACTCCGATCTAATCTGCAGAACTGCAGCAACAACTTACTGTGCCTCCTTGATCTTCTCTCTTAGGGTAGGTTTTATATGCATCTCAGCCAACAACCCGGCTAACAATGACACCTTCAACTGTACATTGTCTTGCCTTAAGGAGATACGCATATCTCTTCTAGAGCATACGAAAGAGTTTAGTTGTGCTCTATCTACTGTTGGTGTTGTTGATCTCCTACTCAGAGCATCTACAACCACATTGGCCTTCCCTGGATGGTAATCCATTTTACAATCGTAGTCTTTGATTAACTCCATCCAGCGGCATTGCCTCATATTAAGCTCATGCTGAGAGAAGATGTACTTAAGGTTCTTATGATCAGTGAATCTGGAATGTCTCTTCGTAGAGGTAGTGTCTCCAGATCTTCAAGGCATGAACCACTACAGCTAACTCCAGATCGTGTGTCGGATAATTCTCCTCGTGTTTCTTAAGCTGTCGAGAAGAAAAAGAAATCACTTGTTTATCCTGCATCAACACACATCCGAGTCCATTCTTTGAGGCATCACAGAAAACCACGTATCCTTTGCCTTGCTCAGGTAACACAAGTGTAGGTGCACTTATCAACCTTTCCTTCAACAGCTGGAAAGATTGCTGACACATATCACTCGAGACAAAAGGAACATCCTTCCGGGTCAACTTGGTCAAGGGTAAGGCTATAGAACTGAAGTTTTTAATGAACCTTCGGTAATAGCCAGCTAATCCTAAGAAACTACAGATCTCCATCGGTGTCTTCGGCTATTCCCATTGTAGAATAGATTCTACCTTTTTAGGATCAACATGAATACCTGAGGCAAATATCACATGTCCAAGGAAAGATACTTCCGGCAACCAAAACTCACACTTGCTAAACTTAGCGCATAGCTTGTGTTCTCTTAGCAAGGTTAGAGCCTGACGAAGATATTGTTAATGCTATTGAGCATCTCTACTATAGATCAGAATGTCATCTATGAAGACAACAACACACTGATCAAGGAAAGGTCAGAAGATTCTATTCATGAGTTCCATAAATGCAGTTGGTGCATTAGTTAATCCAAACGACATAACTGTGAACTCATAGTGATCATACCTTGTCCTAAAGGAAGACTTGGGTATGTCAATGTCCTTAATACAAAGTTGATGGTATTCTGACCTCAAGTCTATCTTTGAGAAGACGGTTGCACCACACAATTGGTCAAAGATATCATCAATCCTCAGCAAAGGGTACTTGTTCTTTATTGTTACTTTGTTCAGTTGTCTGTAATCAATGCACAACCACATTGACCCGTCTTTCTTTTTAACAAAAAGAACCGGAGCACTCCAGGGTGAAGTACTCGGTCAGATGAAACCCTTCTCAAGTAACTCTTGAAGTTGTTTCTTGAGTTCTGCCATCTCAGCAAGCGCCATCCTATACGGTGTTTGTGCTATAGGTTGCGTATCTGGAATCAAATTGATTTCAAAATCAATTTCTCGAGGCGATGGCACACCTGGAAGTTCTTCCGGAAATACTTCTTTGAATTCCCTGACTACAGGAACTTCAGCAGGGTTAGGACTCTCCATGGTAGTATCTACCACATGGGCTAAGAATGCATAACATCCTTGCCTCGTCAGCTTCTCAGCAACCATAGCTGACACAAGATAGGTGGGCAGAATCTTTCTCTCTCCTTGAAAGATCCATGTGTCGCTTTCATCAGCAAACACAGCTTGCTTGGATTCACAATCCAAAACAACCCTATACGTTTCCAAGGTATCCATCCCAAGGATTATAGAAGATCCTTGCATCTCAAGTGGCATAAGATCCACTTGAATGCAATGATCAGAAAAGAAGAGGGTGCAGGGAGAGCATACCTCCTGTAACACGGCAGACCCTCTCAACGGAGTCTCAAGCAACAGGCTATCTGCTCTATGATTGACTGTCATATTGCAGTTGCAAATCACTCTTCGAGTGATAAAGGAGTGTGTAGCACCCGGGTCAATCCAAACAGATACAACACAGGATGTAGACATATCAGAATATAACAACTCCATCTGACCTACCACAACCCGAGGGTTGATCACTGCATCAGGTGGGTTCATTGCATAGAACCTTGCTGTCGCCTGAGGTTGATTCGGTGCTGACGATCCAACTTGGGACGCTTGTCCACGTCCTCTAGCTGCTCCTTGAAACTGCCTCCTCTAGGATCCTGCTGACTCTGCCTCTATGGTTGTGTTACACTTGCTGGTCTAGCTCTGTAGTCCTTCATCAGGTGTCCCACCTTCCCACAAATGTAACAGCTTCTATCTTGTTGTTGTGGTCTGGGTGGTCCTATGACTTACATCGATGTTGAACTGCGATCCTCTTGTAGTGGTAGGCTTTGTCCTCTACCTCTAATCGGTGTCCACTGTGTCTGAGCACTAGGTCTGGGTAGGCTTCTTAAAGTCTCTAGATGAAGACCCCTGGAACTAAGGATATCTCTTATGGGTTTGCCTCTTCTCGGATACAGACCTCTCTATCCTTCGGACTGACTCAACGAAGGTAGCAAACCTTTCTTGGTTCTCTAAGGCAGACACGGGAGTAGTCAACTCAGCGTTCAGCCCTTTCTCGAACCGCCTAATCCTCTATTCCTCGGTAGTAGCCATGTGCGGACAGAACCGCAACAACTCCATGAACTTAGCTTCGTACTCGCTAATGTTCATCAGACCTTGCCTCAATCTCTTGAACTGAGAGATCTTCTCATCAAGGAACGTCTTAGGGAAATATCTATTGAAAAATTCTCGACGAAATACATACCATGTAGCCTCCACACCTAGCCTCTTCTGCTCTTCCATGGTCCACCAGTGACCAACACTCCCCTTGAGAAGATAGACAGCATGTCTAACCTTCTCAGATTCTGGGATGTTCAGAATTCTAAAAGCCTTCTCGAGCTCGGTCAACCACAGATCAGCATCTGCGGGATCAGCTGTTCTAAAGTACTTAGTCACTCTGACTCGACGAAGTCGTTCGAACGTTTTACCAATACCTTGTCCTTCAGACTGAGCAAGTGCCCTAGGTGCAGGCATGGGCATCCTATCTGTGATGTGTGTCATGGCAGTCATAAACTGTCCGAACATGGTCTGTACAGTTGGGTTCCCCATGTCAGCTGGGTTAAACTGAGGTGGCTCCATAGGTGGCTTAGGTATAGGTTGTTCTATTTCTGGGTTCCTTACACCTTCTCGGGGTGCAGCAACACTACTCTCTGCCACATATTCCTCGTGTGGTCCAGACATCCTTACTTATCTTCTTCTCCTAAGGAGCAGAAGAAACTATTAGATATACTGGAAAACACTAAGAATAGACTCAACATCCTAAGTCTTATGTCTATGTAGACTCAGCAAACCTAGAGCTCTGATACCACTCAATTTGAGATGATCAATCCACAAATCATGAGGTAAATTCAGCGGAAGCGATTAATTAGCAGTGAAATACGAAAAATCACTAAAAAATAAAACTTTTAAGAAAAGATCTTTAAACTATAAAACTCCTTTATAAGAAACAAGATAAATAGTTTACATCATGTTTTAACTGTACATCTCTGTTAAATCACCTCTCGAGTGATTATATACATCTAGATACAAAATCTCGAGGCTTAAGGCCATAATCTCAGACCTACTGACTCCTAGGACCTGAGAGTACAGAGACGAAATAAGACATACTAACTACAAGACTTGACAGTCAGTATCTCCAACTAAGATTCACTGCCGCCCTTGGTGTTGTTGTTGCTGATACTGCTCACCCGAAGATTAGTTTCTTCATCCTTGGCGACCTCCTAAAAAGTTGAAACCTACGGGGTGAGACAATTTTAAATAATAGTCCCAGTGAGAGTTATAACTCCCCTCCAGAAGCTTTGTTATAGCATTAGAAGGAATAACATAAGCAAAGTAACTTAAATCATTCAACAGCAAGATTGATATTAAGTAAAGCATTTTCTACTTAAGAAATCACTTCATTAAGGAATATGAAGAACATGTATACTAGATACTTGAACAGATTATTAATATAAACAGTGTAACATCAATCATTGTTTCTAGTAGTTCAACCTAAGCAGATATGCTACATGGTTGATTATGTTTGACAAACATTATTATGCCATGCGGAGATGAGGTATACCGCTCATACTCCAACCGATCACTACTAAGTCGCATCGGTATCATACATAGGTCATCAAAAGAGTTGGATTCTTATGACCTCATCTTCCTCAGTCAGTGTGAGGATCAACATGCAGGACATCTCGTGTCTCTGCTAAGATAGCTTTCCAGGGTATTCTGGCAACTTCACTATCAGAGTCACAGTGGCATTCTGTACTCTCTTCGCCATCGAAAGATCTCTAGTTTATCTCTCATCGATGCGGCATTAAGGATTCCCTCGGGAGATTAGTGAAACATCACCCTGGCATAAACACATAGTGAAGGGTTGATGGATTAATGTACATATACATCAATTCCTACACTAGGACGTAAGGATATTTGCATCCATAACCCTCCACATACTGAAAGGTATGTGATCCAGGTGTTCCCTTAGGAAAACCTATTTCACCATCATTTAGCTTCTGACAATGATGGATCTATGATCAGGGCTCTACATGATATGATTATACTTGATTATTTAAGTACATTTCAGTATTCTTTTAGCATCAAGCATGTTTCCAAACATTTGACTATTTAAAACACTACTATAAAGAATAATACTAAATGTATCAAGTCTAACTCACATCACTTATCATATGGATATCATTTCTTAACCATTTCATTACTATGATTCAATAATGGGGGTTTTCAAACCCTTAATTCATCATAAGTCATCTAATCAGCATGACCTTGATGTTGCTCATGGCTCTTACAGCCCATTAATCTCATATGTTGTCACTTAAACATAGGCAACATAGCATATGTCACTATTCATAAAGCCTACAGCATGCTTTTAATGAATATAATATCATAACCCTTACCTGGTTATGATCATGCTCTTATAAGAACCTACATGGTTAATTCAACTGATAATAATAAACAATTCATTTCCAGATCAGCATTTTATAAATTAGAAATAACCTTTCAATTCAAGGTTTCTACCATCATGCCTTTACTAAGGCCAGGTTCCCTTATTAATGTCAATTAGGGTTATTCAATCCCTTTTATTGTGATTAGGAATAATGATTCCTCATCTCATACTTTAATCATGAAGATTTATGCTTAAAAGCATAACCTGGAAATAGGATTTATTGTACATATCATCACATCACCCTCAATTAGGGTTTACTATTCATATTACATGTTATTACCCTAGAATTAGGGTTTACTATTCACCTCATTGTGAATTGAGCTCATAGAATCATCATGTATGAAGATTATCATCATTTATGCCCTCAAATTAGGTCAAGATTCATTAATCACCATAATTAGGGTTTCCATGATCTCACTTTGGTGGATCATACCCTAATCATGTGCATCCATGCATATTGAAGGTGTTTTACTTGAATTTCATTCATAATAGGAGCCTTCTCTCTCCTCTCACTAATAGATGATGTTTACATCACTATAGATTAGGTTAGGTCAAGTCAACTCTGATTTACATAAGTTAAGTCATCACTATCATGTCATTAGGGTTTTCTTGATCAAGGGGTGTTTGTCTACTTAAACCCTTCAAGGGTACCTTGGTAATGTTCACCATTAACCATAACATGGAACAAACTACTAGTTACTTAACCCCTTAATGTCTTTAGGTATCATTAGGGTTTAGACTAATCAACCATTGGACCATCTAAGCCTTCAAGGCATTAAGCATTCTTAACCCTAAAAGTCCCCAAACGGTTTCACACTTCAACCTCCAAATGGTTTTGAAACTGCATGGAAGGGTTGACCATTTGGTACCTTTGACCCTCAAGACCGCATGGACATGTTCACGCTTAAGACCGTTTGCCTTTAAACGGTCTTGAAACCGTTTGATCATGTTGACCGTTTAACCATGGTTGACTTTGAAACCGCATGAACAAATTAGTCTTGAAACCGCATGACCTTAAACGGTTTGGAAACCGCATGAGTCCAAACGGTTTTGAAACCATTTGGGCCCAAACGGTCTTGAGACCGTTTGGACTCAAACGGTCTTGAGACTGTTTGGTCCAAATGTCTCAAAACCGCATGGACCTAAAAAGTGCATCAACACTTGCAATTGATTAGAGTTTTCAATGTTGAACCCCTCAATTGATCATGCCAAGGTTAACCACTTATCAATTGAGACAATTAGGTTTATCCTTAACCAATTTGACACTCAATTGACCCTCAATCTGTCATCAATTAGAGTTGGGACCCATTGAATTAGGGTTTATAATCGATCAACCATCAACATCCATCAACATGAGTCTAATTGAAGTTGAACCTATCAACTATCACCCAATTGGGCCATGACCTGACCCCAAACGGTCTTGGGATCGTTTGGACATCCTCCAAACGGTTTTGATACCGTTTTCCCAAAGTCACACCAAAAACTAAGTCAATATGTTAAGGGTTGAACCCTAATTAGGTCACCAAATCAGCACTTTGATTGTTTCAACAACTTATGATGATTGGACCTTCAATTGATCAAATTCCCTTAACCTTAGACCTCCAAATGGTCTTGGGTGACCAATAACGGTCTTGAGACTGTTTGGGTGATCCCCAAAAGGTTTTGAAACCGTTTGGGCCACTCAACCCAAACTTCAACATGATTGGTCCATTAAAATCAGCAATTGAACCCGATTAGGGTTTAGGTGATTAAATTGCCTTCAACTTGAAAATTACTTGCAATTAGATGATGATTCTTTGTAGGTGATTAATTCATAATGTGTCCAGAAGACCCTCAAATGGTCAACGCTTGGTCAAACCTCCCAAATGGTTTTGAAACCGTTTGAATCTAAACGGTCTTGGGATCCAAACGGTTTTGAAACCGTTTGGTCCCAAAGGGTTTTGCAAACCGTTTAGACCAAAGGTGGGAGACCGTTTGATAAAGTTACCTTTGTAATCACGCCCATCATCTTCTACCTTGAGACTAAGGTCTGTTCTTCATGGTTTTTCCTGCAAGAATGCAAGGGAGGGTAGGGGAAAGAAGAACTAGCAACTATCACATAAAAAAGTGATGTAGAACAAAGCATAAGGGTTTAGAGTTATAAAACCCGCCTTAAGGTCGGTCCTAGAGATCCAAGCTTCCATGCTTTAATGGAATCTTGAGATCCATAGGTCGGACAAGGTGTCTTCTTCAACAATTGGTTGGAAGAGATGGCTAGAAAGAAGAACTAGATAAGAAATACTAGCAAACCAACCTTGCACCATGATTTCCTCCACAAATCCGAGCTAGATGATGGTCAATTCTTACCTAGAACTGGTTGGTCGTCCTTCCTTGCTCCATAGCTCTGATCTTAGTTGGTCTCATCAAGAAGATAAGTGAAGAAGTGAAGGAAACGGTTCCTTGGTTTGCAAAGAAAGGAGTATATGTACTTTGGGTAAAATTTCAACATAAGGACAACTAGTTTCTCCTTTTCTCATCTAGGTCCTCCTCTCCTTCTAAGCACGTCCCTACTCCTATTATTTGATTAAAAACTCATCTTAAACCCAAGGTCTAAAGGTAAATAAAGTCGACTTCTTACTAAGTTGCACATATAAAAGGGTCTTTTTACATACAACTTAATTATTATATTTTCAAGAATTATCCTTCTTATCTGATTATTTAGATGAAGCTCCCTCTTCATAATTTTACTCTAAATGATGTCAAGAGTCATAAAAGATACTCTAGAAGGTGTATTTTACATATTGCACACCATGTTTTGGGTAAATTGTACTTTACACCAAAATTAGGGTTTTTAAGCACAAGGATTACTCCACAAGCTGCATCTTGATGCCCAAGCTTGGAGAATCCATCATACTTCATCATATACATTCTTATGATGTCTCAAAACCAAAGGAACATCTAAACATGTGCAATTTGCAAGTTAACCCTTCTACATGGGTAATTTGCACATAGGTCCCTGTATTACAAAACAATACTACAACATTGTTTAAAAAGGACAGAAATGGAAATATATGTTCCTCATGAGCTTTAATTACATACCAAACAATAATCTCAAACATCTAATTACATAATTAAGCAAAACACCCAGGGTTACTTCATAACCCAGGTCAGGGATGTTACATCCAACCTCCGAATGGAGGCTTGTAAAACTTCATAGTCGTACTGTTTCGAGGTGTAAACATGTTGGAAGTCGTGATGGATTTCAACAAAGTCCTTCATGTTCATCGCCTGCCCCCATACCAACTTGCACTCGTAAGTTAGTAATGTAATTTCAGACTTCAGTGAATCAGTTGTTGGGGGGAGATCGACTGCCCAATCAAAGTATTTGCATCAGTCTTTTCCCTAAAAATATTTCCCAAATTCGAGTTAAAAACAACAAATTCAGCATTTACTTAGCTAGTGCAACTGAGTATTTGTGGTTGTACTAGCGCACCTCTCTGTAAGGACATATATAATACATTTCTCCTGGCCTTCGACTCAGAATGCCAAAATCATATAACCCTGCATCTTGTGTGTTAACTCGCAATGCTGTAACCAGACCACAATCACACCTTGGAACTTCAGATAGATTGATCGACATCTAAAACACAATTAATGATTAGTAACATAAACTTGGCTTCAAAACATATGTCTCTATATGATACTTAGGTTTGGAAGTAGTTCGTTAGTCGCATTTGAATGTTGTAACATGTAGTGAAGCCACACTTAATTACATATAATTATATTACATCTATGATGTATTGTATCCCTCTTCCTCCATTGAAGAGTCATTATCACTCGAGAGGTGGAGCCGTTCGCGTAGATATAGACACCTCCCCCACAACACTTCAATTTCTTCTCTTAGACGGTCTGTGTCTGCTCTAGTGGAACTTACAAAGTCACATTATTCTGACCATGTCTTGTGTTCATTGCGTGAATATGCAAGTTGTGTTACTAGTGCATCCCTAACTGCAGTTATCGTGGCAAGTGTATGTTGTATGCGGTGCACGGGCAACATCATGTGACATCTGTTTGGAACAACTCCCCTACCACATGTAAAATATGGCATGTTGGGGTTGTTGTCTTCAAACCGGCCATTTGCCACATCTGTGGCATCCATGTACACTCGTACGGTGCACTAGATCCCACTATGTACACTATGGCATTCCATTCTCTATTTCAAGACTGACAACCTAATCAAACAAAATGTGATACAACCCAACAAGCCCCTCTTCCCCTTCGGGAAACTCCATACGTGCTCCTCTATTGTTTCCTGCCTTATCTCTGTCAGTTGTCTCCATGACTTGTTCCGAGTCCATGTCCTTCTCAACTTCCACTCCTACGCTGGTAGCTACAGCCACCTGAGAGATCACTCTGCCTTGTACCAGCATATGTGTTCCCCTTGGGTCCTTGTTGCAACCATACCTTGGACAGTAGTTGTTGATTGTTGCACCCTAGGATTAATGGGTATTGTCCTCACTATACTCCTTCTGGGTCTGACACTCTTTGACATGCCTCGAGCACCTTCCCCCACAACTAGCGTCCTCTAGGCGTGTGGGCATTCCTTTGTCAAATGCCCAAACACCTTACAGGTGTGGCATCTGTTTGGCAAGGCATCATAGACAATCTTCACCTACATCTCCCTCTCGCCTGGGAGTTCAAGCATGATGGTCGGTGGTGGTTGCTTGTCTGCTGTGGTCTCAACTCACAAATGAGGTGCACCCATGTATCTACCTTCCATAATGAATTCGACAACTTTTGGCATCCCAATTGCATAAGCCATGATAGATAGAGCCCTCCTCGACCAGTGCCTTCTCAGATCAGGTATAGTTACGCATATCGACACCACAGTGAGACCCGCATGTCACATCCCCCTTCGATGACCATTTCCATGTAAGTACCAGCTTTATGTCAAAAAACCATGGCCCTCTTTCTAGAGCAACAACCATGTCTTCCATATTAGCAAACTGAGCTAGAAAAAACCCATCCTTCAGGGGTGAGATCTGTAGTTCTCCTTTTGGCTTCCACGATCTCTACATCCATCCATAGAGTTGTTGTACAACACATCTTCTTCCAAATACTTGGACCACCACTGAGGTGTTGTGGTAGTCCTCCATGGCTTCCATCACTGGGGCATATAAAATGTTGAGGGGCTACAATAATTAGAGAACACATGTGAAACATACATTAGTAGTCAAACGCTAACATTGTTATTAAACAAAGAGGGGCACAACACATGTCAACTCGTACATGAGTTTTCATATTATATAGAAATGAGGATAACTACAAAGTCAGTTCAATGAGTATCCCAAATAAAAGTAGAAATACTTTCATGTTGTACATCACACTCCCTTGCATCTGCCGCATTTGTTCGGTGTAGCGAACTTAGATCAATGCAATTGGGTGGGACGACAGATGTTGTACTGTTGTCTGGTATTTCTTCCATAATAGCATCATCATCATTTTGGCTACGTATGAAATTGTGGAGGATACAGCAAGCCATTACGAGGCGACACTACGAATGAATAAGATATGTCGCCCCCTTTTAAGGTAGGCAAACCGCCTCTTAAGCACTCTAAATTCTCTTTCGACAACATTACGCAAATGAGTGTGGTGGTAGTTGAACATTTCCTTCTTGTTGTTGTAGGAATGTCTGTTACCCCAATACTCAGATATATGGTAAGCTGTGTTGCGATACGGTGCAAGAAATTGTTGAGTGTTTGTGTATCCTGCATCCACTAGGTAATACTTTCCTGGAGGGACTTTAAAACCTCCTGTAGTCTTTGCTGCTTGTAGGACCCTTTGGTCAGTGGCCGAGCCCTCCCAGCAAGTGAGTACATATGTAAACTCCATTGAGAAGTCTACAACAGCCATGACATTCAGGGAGACATTCCCTTTTCTATCTTGGTAATGATTTTTCTTGTCATGTCTTACCAAGACTCACTACTACAGAAATGGCTTATAAAGTCACTTTTCAAGGTGTCGGTTGTATACATAAACCGACACCTAAACTCTATAGTGTCGGTTGATAACATAAATAGACATCCAATCTATGAAGGGCGACCAGACACGAGTACCGCTTTTATTAAGTGTCGGTTACTTAATAAAAAACCGACACCTAAAATTAACCGCCAAAACCAAAATTTCCAGTGAAAAAATTACCTCCAAAATTTGACATATGGCGTCGGTTCATAAATAAATAACCGATGACTAATGGTTATTCGCGAGACAGAAATTGGTGTCGGTTGTCTTTTAGTTAAAAATCGACGACTATAATCTAGTATAGGTGTCGGTTTTTTATAAGAACTGACATTGTTGGTTTATTTGTCAGTTTTTTTTTAATAACTGACGCTTATGGTCAACTTAATAGCACCAGCGCGAGCGACTCTTCCCCTTTCTTTGTTTCATTCCCGATTTCAGTTAGGTCCGGCAATTTCTTGCTCGCCCCCGTCGGTCATTGCTCCGTGCTCGCGCCCGCCGCTGCTCCGTGCTCTGCCGCCGTTGCTCGCCTGCTGCTCCTCGCCGGTGCCGCTCCTCGCCTGCTGATCTCCCTTCTGCCACCGCTCCTCGCCGGCGCCGCTCGCCGCCTGCTGCTGCAGTTGCTCGCCACCGCCGCTCATTCTCTGCTCACCGCCGGCGCCCTCTCCTTCTCTGCTCGACGTCGACACCTCTCCTTCTCTGTTGTATCCCTCTCCTTCTCTGCTCGACGCTGGCGCCTCTCCTTCTCTACTCGCCTGCCTCCGCACCATCTCCTGCCGCTGGTGTGCTCACCGCCGCCTCCGTCTCCATGCTACTACCAATAGTAGTCCTCCTTTCTTCTTCTTCTTCTTCCTTCTCCCTCTCCTTACCAACAGCAACCACGGTCGTGTGGGATGGCACGGCCGTGGCTGTGTTGGCCGACCACACGGCTGTGCTACCTAACACAGTCGTGTGGTTGGCCAGCACAGCCACGATCGTGCCAGCCCACACGATCATGGTTGTTGTTGGTTATTTATGTACTGATTTTGTTATGATTTAATCATCTACTTAATGTTCTAATCATGTTCTATGATAAGCCTTAGTTAATATAATATACATACTTTGTATGTAAGACATAGTAATCAGGTACTGTTGTATATCCAAGTAAATTATATGTAACTAATCATGACATGAATTTAGAATGCATACTTTGGTTAAATGTACTGCTGTAATTTTTGATCAAGTGATGATATGTAAATGTAGCAATAAGTTAGTAAGGTATCAATGATAAGTCTACTGTAATGTGATGCAAAATAGTTATTGTATCATGCATATCTTAATACTTTTTTTTTATAGTTGTATAGGGTGTTTTATGTGTGACAAGTCTATTGTTTAATAGTTTAGCTATAATTATTTTTTATAGTTGTGTTATAAAGTATTTGGGTGTTTAGTATGGTTATTTAGGGTGTTCAGATATGTATAAAGGTTCCAAAAAGTATAGTATATATATGCATACATGTGCATTTTTTTATAAAATTGTATAGAAAATCAAAACCCGTTCTTGGTGAGAATCCTACTCACCCTTCTTGCTTAAAGATGAACTGTAATGCACACATGTGACATGCTTGGAATGTAAATGATGAACTTTTCCCTAAATTGCCAATCATGCTTTTAAAGACATCAATAATCACCCTAACTTGAAGAGCTAGGATTTTAGGTATAAGAATGACAACACATTATTTGTTGGCCTAGAAACCCATCCAAGATTTAATCATTAGGAGTAAATCTTGGATAGTCCCCGGTTTGGGACTGTTCTTGAACACCTAATCTCACTTAGGATGTAAGTGTATAATGTGTATTGGGTTTTCAAGAAAATTTCGGCAGCATTTCCCCGTTTGTTCTCTAAGTACATATGTACTTGGAGAACAGCGGGGAAATGCTGCCGAAATTTTCTTGAAAACCCAATACACATTATACACTTACTAGTGAGATTAGGTGTTCAAGAATGGATAGGTGGTACACATTTATTATATATAATAATGACATCACATGTATTTGTTAACCCTAGATCCTAATCTTGTCCTAATATATACTTGTTTTCTCTTTGATCATAGAATGGATAGATCATGGATGTCCATTCGCAATCGCTGCACCCCAGAGTTTATTTCTAGTCTTGACCAGTTCATTAGATTTGCTGAGAAACATAGGAAACAACCTGGAGATAGGTTCTACTGTCCATGTAGGCATTGCGGTAACAACTTGAAAGTCAACACTGGTGATGAAATCAAAACTCATGTCCATGTGCAACGGCATTATACAAGGCTATACAGAATGGCACTGGCATGGAGAGATTTCAAACCCGAAACCAGTGGATGTCGATAGCAGTGCTTGTGTGGAAGAAGAAATTTCCTACGATGACGTAGATGTGAATGAACCAGTTCCAGTAGACATCGTTGATGCGATGATGGATAGTTGTGGGGTAGAGCACACTGATCCACCTCCCATTTTTAGAAACATTGTGCATGATGCTGAGATGTCATTATACACAGGTTGTACTAAGTTTACGAATCTTAGCACTGTGTTGAGATTGTATAATTTGAAAGCTAACAATAGATGGAGCGACAAAAGCTTCACGACATTGTTGTCTTTGTTGAAAGAAATGCTTCCTGAAGGAAACGAGTTGCCAATATCACCATAAGAGGTAAAGAAATTGTTGTGCCAATGGGAATGGATGCCAAGAAGATACACGCATGCCCGAATGATTGTGTATTATTTCAAAAAAGACTATGCATATTTGAAATATTGTCCAAAATGTGGTGCATCATGGTATAAATTGACGACTTCGGGGGAGTCCAAAACTGGTTCTCCTGTCAAGGTGATGTGGTATCTACCTATAATATCACGATTTCAATGCTTGTTTGCCAATCCGATAGATGCGAAGAATTTGAGGTGGCATGCAGATGTTAAGAAAAATAATGATGGGATCCTACGAAATGCGTTTGATTCCCCACAGTGGAAAAAGATTGATGTATTGTACCCTAAATTTGGTGAAGAAGTCAGGAATCTAAGACTTGGACTTTGTACAGACGGGATGAATTCGTACGGGACATTGAGCAGCCAACATAGCACTTGGCCAGTCATGCTTGTTATATACAATCTTCCTCCCTGGTTGTGTATGAAAAATAAGTATGTAATGATGTCGTTGTTGATATCGGGCCCTAAACAACCTGGAAATGACATCGATGTTTATCTTGAACCTCTGATTGATGACTTAAAGAAACTTTGGGGTGAAGGTGTGATGACCTATGATGCTTCACGAAGAGAGACATTTCGTTTGCATGCTATGTTGTTTTGCACTATTAATGACTTTCCAGCATATGGGAATTTGTCTGGATATAGTGTCAAAGGAGCTAAAGCGTGTCCTATATGTGAAGAGAACACTGATTCAACAAGACTAAAACATGGCGGTAAGAATGTATATCTCGGTCATCGAAGGTTTCTTCCAAAATTCCATCCATATCGTAGAAAGCGCAAAGCATTCAATGGATTGAATGAGGAACGGAGTGCACCTAAACCTATACCAGGGGAGGTTGTTTATGAAAGAGTAAAAGACTTTGTCAATGAATTTGGTAAGAGATCACAATGTAGTACACGGAGTGACAATTCTTCATTAAAAAAGAAGTCAATATTTTGGGATCTTCCTTATTGGAGTTCTTTGACAGTCATACATTGTATCGATGTAATGCACGTTGAGAAAAATGTATGTGATAGCATCATTGGTACTCTATTAAATATATCAGGCAAGACTAAAGATGGGATAAAATCCAGACTGGACCTACGTGAAATGGGAATAAGGTCAGAATTAACAGAATTGCGTGAAATGGGTAATAAAAGAACATACTTACCTCCCGCTTGTTACACGTTGTCTAGAAAGGGGAAGAAAGATCTTTGTGAATGCTTGGTAAATGTTAAGGTGCCACATGGTTACTCATCCAACATCCGTAGATTGGTATCAATGAAAGATCTGAAGTTGATAGGTCTTAAATCTCATGATTGTCACACTATAATGCAACAAATATTGCCCGTGGCAATTTGATCTATATTGCCGAAGCATGTAAGGTTTGCAATCACCAGACTTTGTTTCTTTTTCAACAGTCTCTGCAGCAAAGTTATTGACCCTGAGACTCTCGATAATTTGCAAAGAGAAGTGGTTGTTACCCTATGTCAGCTTGAGATGTATTTCCCTCCTTTGTTCTTTGATATCATGGTACATCTTGTTGTCCACTTGACTAGGGAAGTGAAAATTTTGGGACCAGTTTTCTTGCATTGGATGTATCCCTTTGAACGATACATGAGCATTTTTAAAGGTGATGTTCGAAACCGTTATCGGCCTGAAGGGAGTATTATTGAAGGTTATGTGGCGAGAGAGGTTATGGATTTCTGCAATGACTTTCTCAGTGGTTATGACACTCCTGATAATGACAAGAATATTGACGAGCTATTTGGCAAAGGAATTTTGGGATCACGTGTGAAAGTAATCAGCCGCGAGCAGTTGGAACAAGGTCATTTGTATGTTTTACACAACATGGACAAAGTGAACGTTTATATCGAGGAACATACCAATTTCATCAAAAGACAATATCCTCGAGCCAATACAATGTGGCTTCCTAGAGAGCATAACAAGACTTTTATTAAATGGTTTGAAGATAAAGTCTTACATCAACTATCTCAAACACCAGATGATATTACTGAAACTATCAAATGCCTCGCCTTTAAACCAAAGTTGACTGTTATGTCTTATGAAGGGTATGACATTAATGGATTCACATATTACACAAAGCGCCAAGATGATAAGAGTGTCGTCCAAAATAGTGGGGTCATCCTTCAAGCATCGACTATGTTTTTGCAAGTGCAAAGGATAAGAGTCCACGTGAAGCTAAAATGTCATATTACGGTGTCATTGAAGAGATATGGGAATTTGACTACATAGATTTTAGAATTCCGCTCTTCAAATGTAATTGGGTTGATAACACCAAAGGAGTTATAGTGGATGAATTGGGTTTCACTTTAGTGAACTTTGAAAAGATTGGCGAGAAGGCTGAACCATTCATATTGGCATCACAGGCGAAACAAGTATTTTATATCGATGATCCTGCAAATGATAAATGGTCGGTTGTTCTTCATGGTAAAAGACAGTTCATTGAAGATCCTATAGATGAAGAACAGTACTATGATAAGTATGATGAATCCAGTCCATTCTCAGTTGGGTTGCCAACACCAGCAAATATTGAAGCTAATGATGACTTGTATGTGCGCGGAGATCACAATGAAGGATTGTTAATTGATAAAAAATCGCAATATTAGAGGTATGTTTTGTTTTATACATTTTTATTTTTCTGAATATGTGAACTTTACAATTTGAATTACAAAAATACTGAAAATTTAATATGTTGTTCAAAACTGAGTATCAAACCATCACTTAAAATTTGTGCTTAATTTATAATGTGAATTACTTTACAATGTGAATGTGAACTTTACAATGTGAGCTTTACAATTTGAATGTGAATTACTTTATAATGGAATTACTTTACAATGTGAACTTTACAATTTGAATGTGAATATGCAGATGGCTGACCATTCTCCTGATGACCATGCTGATGATTACCGTGAGGGTGAGGACATCAATGTGCCGCCTCACAATGTAAGTTTTTAAAAAATATCATATATTTATATCTGTATGTCCATTTATAGTTATATCTTGTAAATGTGTTTATTTTGTCAAGTTTTAGGTTGATGATGCACAGGTACCACCTGAAGCACTTGATGCACTTGATCAGCAGCACCAAAAAGTTGACAAGAGAAGGGGCATCACTATGATGAAGAAGTTAATTGCGCAAAAGGGGAATGGACCCAAACTTGTTGTGGATTTTGATAATGCAGGAAATGCATGTGGTGTGAATCACAATTCATTTGTTTCATATCTTGGGTTTGTTACTTGTAGCCATTGCGGTTGTCGCTTAGATTCTTGGCATAACGTTTCTAAGGAGAAGAAAGACTTAATATGGAGGGATTTATGTGTGAGTTATTATTAATTTGCAATTCTATTTTGTAGATTACTAAATTTTTGGATACTAGTTAATAGCAATTCTATTTTGTAGAGTATATTTTAATTGTATGAAAAATTGCATCGTAAATGCATGATGCAATGTTGTGGGAGAGTCTTAAGGAACTATAGGAGAAATCTCACCCGAGAATACATAAAAGAAGCTGACAAGAGGAAGAAGACAGCCACTGAACAGTGGAACTTCCTGGACAAAGAAGAATGGGATGCATTTGTCGCTTCAAGACAAACTGATGAATTCAAGGTATTAGACAGTCTCAATCTCATTATTAATATATGTTGTATTCACCTATTCAAGATTAACATTTAGTGTTACTAACCAAATCATTAATGTGCATACTAACTAGGCCCTCAGTGACGCACAAAGATCAAGGCGTGCACTGAATGTGCACGACCACACAATGGGTCCAAGAGGATATGCAGGCGTTTGCCAAAGACTACAGTCTGAGGCTACTGCTCAGTCTGCTGCTACTCAGGAGTCCTCTACCATAGGTATCACACCTCTACCTCGCCATGATGTTTGGATAGTTGGGAGGCAAAATAAGAAGGGAGAAATAACGAAGGTCGCAACTGCTGAGGCGGCTGCAAAAATGGTAAAATACAACTCTTACAGCAATTATTCGAATATTGATTATTTGTGTTGTTTACTTAATTACAAATTTTTGTTTTGGCGATCAGCGGGAGCTGCACGAGTTGAGGAAACAAGGCAAGTTCATCCCTGAGGGAACAAGGGATGAATTTACAGTTGCTCTGGGTAACCCAGAGCATCCTGGATGTGTTAGGGTTGTAGGCGCTGGTGTGGGCATCAAAGCTTTTTTTGGGCCATCCCAGTGCAAACATGTCCCAAAAGCGGGACTTTCACAAGATGAGGTAACATATTCTTTCTTTATAATGTTACTGTAAAAGAGAATTCAATAATTATAATTTGACATTTTTTTATCCATGTATAGGTAGATAAGCTATTTGATAGGAAACTCGAAGAAGCAATGAAAAAGTGGCAGGCATCTCAGACTGCCACTTACCAGACAATACCTACTGCAGGCTCTACTCCTACTCCTACTGCAGAGGTTGGGAGTAATCTTGTAGAACCACCACCTAGCACATCCACTGTAAGTATTTTTATGACATAGTAACTAGTTTTTTAATTCAAGATGATATGTATATATGAAATTGTAGTCGTTTCAAAAAAAGATGATATGTATATATGTATATAACATTCTTTACACAAACATTTGTAGGGTTTGAAGTGATGTCGTCTAAAAAGTAATGAATATGTCGTTGCAGAGGCATCGGCTTACCCATCCCTACCCGAGGAACAGTTTCACGGGTCTCCATTACCAGCTGGTTGGCTTCGTGTGAGCCCGGTACATGTATTGCAAGGATGGGCGGATCTTCCATTTCCATATGCCCACCCAGATTGTGAAACGCTTGGTGAGGCAGAAGGCGGAGTGATATTGTAGAGAAAAGCAGATGTCCTCTTTACTGAAACTGTATGATAAATTTACATTATGTTAAATTGTTAGTGTGTGTATATGATGTAAGTTGATCTAAAATTATATATATATATATATATATATATATATATGTACATGTTAAAAAGAAGACACCCACAGCATCTAGGCCTCCACTTCCACCTCCTACATTACCTAGTTGGGTTCCACATGACCTACCTGTCCCGTTAGGTCCTAACTGTAGGGGTATGGCAATATGGTTAGGTGAACATGATATAAACTGCCCTATAACTATTTCTTCCGATTCAGATTCTACAGGTCAGTCATACGAAACCAAACTATTTATACAAGATATTTTGGATTTGTTTGGATATGCTTCGCTAAATACATCTGTGATAGAGCTATGGATAAGGTGATATCTTCTTTATACATCCATATACCTTGTGTATGATCTGGTGATCTGGTTTCTTATTTATTAATGCATGTGTAATTAATACATATTTTGCAGCTACTTAGACAAGATATGTCCATATTTTGGATTCGAACATGTAGGGTTTTTGATTCCATCTTTGATTAGTTTAGTAGCTAAAGACCATACGTCAGTTCAACAATACTGCTGTGAGGCTTTTACAAATTCTGATGTAAATAGGAAGACGGTGATAATGGCTCCATTCAATGTAGAGTAAGTTTACTTTTCTTATTATAATTAGGACTTAAGAAAATTACATTTTTATTTTGGATTTTGAGTTATTAATTTTTAACTTTTTTACCTCTAGTGGTAAGTATTGGGAGTTACTGGTTATTCTCCTGGAGACGTTCACTGTCTATTATCTAGATCCTAAGGGGAGTAAATTGAATACAAGATTTGGACACATAATGAAAATGGCATTATTCCGGTGAGAAATATTTCATTTTCATATCCGTTAACATATGTTATTACATTACTATTTAATTGCAATGTTCTGTGTTACATTAACATGTAGGGGTTTTGATGAGTTCAAAAAGGCTGGAGGAAAGGTCCCCACGAAAAAGAACCAGCCAATAATTTAGAAGAACGTGAAAGTAAGTTCCCGACTGCAATATATGTATATATTATTTATGTGAACAATGCTTAATTAGTTGTATTTTTTAATATTTTGTATGTTTGAATTTATAGTGTGCTACACAAGACAACGGATGGCCATGTGGATACTATGTCATGCGATATATGCACATGATTATCAAACATGTCGCACTGGATATCGAGTGTATTGCTCAGGTATTATATAGTCTCATTAGATAATATGATCGAAATATATCAATCTTATTTATAGCTCATTAATTATATATATACATCATTCTCTTTACAGGTGTTTAAAGTTGACCCCATTACAAAAAAGGACTTAACAGATGTACATGCTCCCTATACGATGGGAGAATTAAATGAAGTAAGAGAAGAATGGGCAACAACTGTTGGTATGTATGCCCAGAGAGCCAATCATGGGATGATTGGTGGGATACATTAAGATTGATTTGATAAACATTAAAGGCAAGCTTCCAATTCTTTCTGGTTCAGTCATATGATATAGTGATAGAACAGATTGAATGTCTAGAGAATGACAGTACTCAATGACGTATGCTTTTAGGTTAAGGACCTGAACGATGAGATCATACGGATGCTAAGAGTTTGTACATTCTTTTTATGTCCCTAGTCGGATGTTATTGTGGAAGGTAGATAGACAACAATGACACACAAGACTAGATTGTGGTGTTGGTTGATGACAGAATCTCATTAGTCATGATATAGAGATATCAAACCAAACACATAGGTACTTGTTAGAGAACAAGTGTACCGGACAGACCCACCGTGAGTTTGACACATGGAACCATGAGATGGTAGTCACAGTCAGTACTCATAGTGATGGTGGTGAGTGTGATTCTTAGACCTGAAATCACTACACTCAACACATGTCGTTGGGCACACTTTGACATCATCAAATGCAGTCCTGAAGCATGGGTTGTTATAAAGGTGATGATTGGGTGGCTTTGACACATGGGGCTTTTGAGGGGTGAGTGATAGATATGGGATTTGTCCCTCCTGAGGGAGTTTGATATCCATGGCCACTTGATGAGTAGGATTGAGAAAGGCGTGCACGCATGTGTGAATCAGTATGTGATGCTGATGTCATACATATCTCTTCCAGTCTACTCTGAGATCAAGAAAGTGAATGAACATTGACAGGATGACTGTTCCGTGCCTCGAGTTCATTCGGGATATCAGTGACAAAGGAATTATACACTCGCTGTAACACCATTCACGGATTGTAGGATGAAAGTTGTTCTCCGACTTTCTACTTTCACTTGGGTAGCACTGATGTGTGACTAGGCACCGCTCTTTGCTTGTGAAGTCATAAGTGTTATGGACTTTCACTGCCAACGTGAAATGGACCTGCAGGGTCACACACATAGGATTTAACCTGGAATAGGAGTTTTGTCCACAAAGCAATGTTTAGATTGATTACTAAAGGAGTTTAGTGTTCAATTAAACACTCAATCAGTTGATAGCTCAATATCATATGGTTCAAGGTGTTGGACGCATTGATTGGAGTATCGGATTGATTGAAATCGCATTTGACTGATTCTGCACAACCTGTACTCCCAACCGATCGGTTCATGTGATGAACCGGTCGATTGAGGTTGCTGAACCGGTCGGCTCAATTGTTGAACCGATCGGCTCATGCACAGAGTGAAACGACCGGTTCAAGTGTTGAACTGATCGGTTCAACTGGTGCAATCGAGCAACTTGGGAAAGTAGGATTGGTGAGAATTTTCCTTTCGTTTCAATTATCCAATTTGATTGGAAATAGGATTGGTATTCGATACTGATTGGAAACAAAAGAAGGAAAGTCAATCGGGAACCAACCTGGAACCCCAACCGACCAGTTCATGAGTGAATCGATTGGTTCAAGGGTCCCAAACGATCGGTTCAGTGGTGAACTGATCGGTTCAGGTCCCCAACCGACCGGTTCACTTGTGAACCGATCGGTTCAGGTTGCGAGGTGGTTGCTTTTTGTGGAAAATTTCGAACCCTTCTACTCCTGCGTTTAGTCCCGTATTGCCCGGGATAGAGAACCCTGTCCCATGACCCTTCTATATATATGGGTATTGGGGGCTTCTCAGTACACAGTTCAGTGCAACCAGTTGCTCTGCAAGTTGTCATTCTCTCTGGTTTTGGTAATCGTGAGAGAGCCCGAGCAAGTGCTTCCCGCAAAAAGGGAGGTGCAGCAAGGGAAGGACAACTGCAGTTGCAACAGGAGGCAGGAGAGCGTGTTGGCGACTAGTACGTCAACAGGAGGGTGCGACTCCTTCCACTTCCTTGTGGGACAAGGACTGTGGAGTTCCAGGTGGTCTGTGTGGACTACTACAGAGGCGGGAGGACACTGCCTCTTAGAAGGACAACTGTCATCCGACAGTCCGGTTCGAGTAGGAGTTGTCAGTCCCGGTGCGACCAGGAGCTGCACAGACACCGTCGAAGACCGGAGTTGAAGACCGCGTATTGCGTGAGGTATTGTTGTCGAGCAAGCCTCAGGACAAGGTATGATTCCACAAACCATCCTTTCCTATTATATAGACGTTGATGTGTTTCCTCGATATGGGTTTGGGGAGAAATTTTTGTTTCCGCTGCCTTCTCTGTCTCCCCTAAAACCCTACAGTGGTATCAGAGCCAGGTCAACTTCTCTATATTTTAGGAATATCGATATGATCGATTTTGGTTTGTCGCCTTTATTTATTGCATAATATGCGAATAATATTGGCTTTATGCATGTCCAATCCTAAATCCACAAATCCCTAATTACATATATGATATGTATTATTAATGCACTCGATACGCGTCGCCCTTAAATGAGTTTTGTGGTGGATGTGTGTAGCATGATTATGGCCTATAAACCCCTATCTGTGATTGGTTGTGTGTGATTTCTTGCATCTCGGTCTGCGCACCGATTTTCCCTCTCTTATTCCTGATGTAACTCGAAATAATTCGAGATTCTTTCCTACCTTTGCTCCCCCCGAATGTAACTCGGGGTTTCCCTTTTTAAAGCAATGTAATAAATAGGATAGAACTTTATTTCCTATTATGTCAAAGACCAGAGGACATCAAGACGACTGTTCATACGATCGGTTCATGGAGTGAACCGATCGGTTGACGTTCCAGACGGTCGGTTCAAGGAGTGAACCAATCGGTTGATGACCGGTTCAAGGAGTGAGACGAGCGGGTGGCGGACATGATGAGATGCACGACGACCAAGCAAACTGATCGGTTGGAGGAGCCAACCGATCGGCTGGTGGCACCCAGACGACCAGCTGGAGAGTACAGATCATTCATGTGATGAGTTGATCAACTCAGATGGCAAGGAACAGATGTTCATCTTGTACAGGTTGCATGTGATGTAGACCTAGATGACCGTAATTCCTCTTGGCTCGAGGAATCACATTAGGATGGCCATAATCATCGCTTTTTATCGTTTGTGCATGTTTTCTATGGGATATAGCATGTATTTGATACGTACTATGTATTGTGGTGATTGGATATGTATATGTATATAAAAACAAATCCCTCATTAAAATATTAAGTTTTAGATGCCTTCCAAGTGCAACACACGTGAAAAGCTTGATCGACCAAGTGTGGGCACGCCCTAGCGTGGTGCACCGTCTATCTCGTGGAAGCGTGAAGGATGAATGTGTGGGTCTGCCCTAGCAGGGTGCATGTTCATCGTGTTTGCTTTGGGTCGGACTTAACAAGGTGACCTAGATGGGATCTAGCGCCTTGAGGCATGGAGATGTTCATTGCAAGGAGTTGTATATGACATCTTATCAAGAGTTGCATATGATGCAATTGGCAAAAGTTGCCTACCTGAGAGATCTAAGTTGTGGGCGATCCGCCCTAGCTGACTCATGACTTAGAGGATTTCAGGATCTTTCCCACTAGAAGGTTGTACGCTGCAATCTTCCGAATTGATGGTGAGGGCTATCAATTTGAAGTAAAATAGTGGGAGCGATAATTAATTAAAGGCCTAATTATATCGTCAAACTTTCAAATCAATCAAATAAATCAAAAATGAGTTTTGGACTAAAATTGCATATTTTCCTTTTGTAGTTCAAATGGCAACAAACAACAACAACTTTTCTTTGCGATCGGTCCTTGACAAGGACAAGCTAAATGGGACGAACTTCCACGACTGGTATCGGACATTGAGAATTGTTCTCACTCAAGAGCATAAGCTCTATGTCCTGGATACTCCAATTCCAGAGGAACCCGCTCCTAATGCACCAAAGACAGAAAGGGATGCTTACAAGAAGCATTCTGATGATGCCATTGATGCAAAGTGCTTGATGCTATGTTCAATGAACCATGAGTTGCAGAGGCAACATGAGAACATGGGTGTTATAGAGATGAATCTGCATCTCAGGAACATGTATGAAGATCAGGCACGGCAAGAGAGGTACAATGTTTCTAGGGCGCTGTTCAAGTGTGTCATGACAGAAGGAGATCCAGTTGGTCCTCACACACTCAAGATGATTGGGTATGTGGAGAACCTACAGAGACTGGGATTTCCACTGAGCCAAGAGTTGGCTACTGACGTGATACTGCAATCGTTGCCAGAATCTTACAGTCAGTTTGTGATGAACTACAACATGAAAAACTTTGATAGGCCACTGTCAGAGTTGTTGGGCATGTTGAGGACATCCGAGTTACAGATGAAGAAGGACAAGCCTAAGGCTGTGATGGTGATCATGAGCAAGAAAGGCAAGTCCAAGCGCAAGGGCAAGGGCAAAGCTAAGAAAGGTTCTGAATCTAGCCCGGAGTCCAAGCCATCTTCAGCTCTCAAGGCCAAGGGAGGCGTGACCAAGAAAGGAAATTGCCACCATTGTCAAAAGCCAGGACATTGGAAAAGGAATTGTCCTCTCTACCTGGAAGAACAAAAGAAGAAGGAGGCGACTGAAGCCTCTACTTAAAGGTGTCATGAAAGTAAACTTGTAACACTTTTGAGATATATGATATCAAGATGTAAAGTGTAAAGCATTCTTATTTGGGGCAAGTGTTGCCTTCAAAGATAGGATTACTTTAGTTTATTTTCAGCCAATAAGGCATGTAATACAGTTATGAACTGCTATTTCATACTTGCCAATAGATAGAAACACTTTATTTTTTGCATATTGTATGACAATGATGGAAATTAATAAAGTTGTGTTTTCAATCTTAAAGATGTGATCTTTGTGGCAATGCCTTATTTATCTTGTGATATTTGATATGCATAAGATAAGACGATACCTAAAAGTTATAGATAACTCAAACAATTTAATTAGCATTAATCATGAGAAATTCAATTCTAGTTTCCATATGATGGATAAATCTAGACTCTTTTGGTTAGAGAACCAGTAAGAGATATGAATATCTTGGACATGATTAATCAATCTTCACTAATGTAGTGGGAGAGTGAGTATCCTATTAGGTGTAAGACATGTGATGTATTTACATGCCTATTGGAACAAATGCTAATACTTCAAATGGTGTTTAGAGAAATACCAATATGAATGTCTTGAAGTGTTCAAATTTATCATGAATGAAGTACAAATTTGGTAAAGTATTAATTCTTGATGAGATCAATGAGTAAAATACTTGGACCAAATGTTTGAGATCCTTATGAGTGATTATGATAGTGTATCATAGTGAACTCATGATTAAGGCATGGTGATGTCTGAATCAAGAAGGAATCATACTCTAAGGAGTTAGAGAATGATTATCAAATAACTGAATTCTTCTTAATAAATGAATACCCCACACTAATAAAAGAAATTAAGAATCACAAGGGTTGTGAGTTATTATATCTTTAACAGATACACCTCAATTATCTATGTGATCAGTTGTTCATGTGATGAGTCAACTATCAAGATGAATATGAGGAACCAAATCTTGAGTTATGGTTTAAGACCATTACACCCTAAATGACATCCATGTGAACCATAAGGTATGACCTTGATGGTAGCACTTATTGGATCATATCCATAAGTGCAAATAAGTCTTAAGTGTTAAGACACATGGATAACATTTTGAGAAGGATGATGCTTGTTGATTGCAACTTAATGACTAAGACATTTGGCATATGGATACTAAAACCGCATTCCTATAAGGAATAAAACCAGGATGTGTACGTGACACAGCCTATAAGGTTTATGAATCCACTAATACAATGAAGTCTATAAGTTACAATGGACTAATCAATGTGATTGATTGAGTACAAGAAACTCAAAATTGGATCTTTACTTTGGTGATATAGTCAAAGGGTCTCTCACTAGGCAACAACTTATTCACATGGTTCATAAGGCCATTCACATCTTGTCACCTCTCACTAGGAAACAACTTATTCACATGGTTCATAAAATCCGTACACATTATTACTTTTATTAAGCAACAACAACATCAACACACAAAAAGCCAATCAACATTTATTATATAAATGTCACAGCCCAAACTTGGCTATATTCATCACCTCATCATACCTGCATGGTTATTAGGCATGATAACAGTCATACAAGATATTCATCACATCATGTGATACAATAGTAATACCATCATTCCTTAACCAGGAATTAGGGTTCACTATCAAACATGGCTTATCATTCCCTTTTCCCCAAATTAGGGTTAGGGTTCCCCATTTCTCATTAATTCAGACCCTCTAGATTTAACCAACTTTATCTTGTATTAAGATATTTCCCCTCTTAATGCATTCCATCACAGAATACTCACCCCTAGCATATAATGCATAGGCCACACATTAGAATTGTCCAGCTATCTCACATGATATGGACTTATCTTAGTTTTAAGGCATAACTTTATTATAAAGTTTCCTATAAACAATCGCAATGATACACCTTCATATGTCAAAGATAAAGAAGGGATCTGTGATTTAGTGGGAGCGTGTTCACATTCCATATGTTGATGTGAAATGGAAATGTTCTAGATTGGAAATCCAAAAGTGGAAATTATCTTTAAGGAAGATAGAGATGTTTCCTATATGATAGGAATAGAGATCTATAGAGATAGTTCTTGAAAACCCTCTTGACCTGAAAAAGAGAGATCATACATTGGCAATCTGTACTGAAGTGTTCAGTTTGCACAGATTCAGTGGGAGAAAACTTGTCCATGTTACATGGAGTTAGTATCCCAAGGCCAAGTGTCCAATTCTTATGAAGAATGGGAACACTAAGAATAGATATGGATCTATCATGTATGTAATCATCCCATTATCTTACATGTATGGACATGGCAAGAACAAAATGCATTCATCATCTTGTATGTAGGACATGACAATATGATGTGCTCATCCTGATAACTCGTATGTGGGACATGACGAGTGGATGTCTGTCTGCTTCCAGTAAAGGTTACTGGAATACCATGAGAACTTGATAAGTGCTTGTGAAATACTAGTTCTATGGAGATAAGGAAGAGTTCCATGTAAAGAGTTACATTGATGTGAACTTCCGAAAGGACAGAAAATTAATCGCAATATATACATAAGATGTATAAAAGTGAAAGTTTGTTGATAATTGGAAGCGTTCCAATAAAGTCATTTAAAAGGGAAATGCCGAGTATCTGTGTGTTAGAGAACAGCAGTGGATACTATATGGATCTGGAAGTTCATGAGATGAACTTATAGATATTCCACTCATTGATGACAAGTCTGGAATCCTTGATCATGCAATGTGGCTAAAGGTTAGCAAAGGAATACTAGATCGCATATTACGGCAACTCCATCTCATACGTGTGACGTACAGCGAAGAGATGTGAGACACGCAATTTGTACAGACTTTGGCAAGGTGTTGCCATTACTCACTATGTTGGCACTAGAGCACAGTAACATGTGGGACATGTTTGAATATCACTATGAATATGATTCAAGAGTGATTGGCTCGCAGTACAAGTGGGAGTCTGTTGGTATGTATGCCCTGAGAGCCAATCATGGGATGATTGGTGGGATACATTAAGATTGATTTAATAAACATTAAAGGCAAGCTTCCAATTCTTTTTGGTTCAGTCATATGAGATAGTGATAGAACAGATTAAATGTCTAGAGAATGACAGTACTCAATGACGTATGCTTTCAGGTTAAGGACATGAACGATGAGATCATACGGATGCTAAGAGTTTGTACATTCTTTTTATGTCCCTAGTCAGATGTCATTGTGGAAGGTAGATAGACAACAATGACACACAAGACTAGATTGTGGTGTTGGTTGATGACAGAATCTCATTAGTCATGATATAGAGATATCAAACCAAACACATAGGTACTTGTTAGAGAACAAGTGTACCGGACAGACCCACCGTGAGTTTGACACATGGAACCATGAGATGGTAGTCACAGTCAGTACTCACAGTGATGGTGGTGAGTGTGATTCTTAGACCTGAAATCACTACACTCAACACATGTCATTGGGCACACTTTGACATCATCAAACGCAGTCCTGAAACATGGGTTGTTATAAAGGTGATGATTGGGTGGCTTTGACACATGGGGCTTTTGAGGGGTGAGTGATAGATATGGGATTTGTCCCTCCTGAGGGAGTTTGATATCCATGGCCACTTGATGAGTAGGATTGAGAAAGGCGTGCACGCATGTGTGAATCAATATGTGATGTTGATTTCATACATATCTCTTCCAGTCTACTCTGAGATCAAGAAAGTGAATGAACGTTGACAGGATGATTGTTCCCTGCCTCGAGTTCATTCGGGATATCAGTGACAAAGGAATTATACACTCGCTGTAACACCATTCACGGATAGTAGGATGAAAGTTGTTCTCCAACTTTCTACTTTCACTTGGGTAGCACTGATGTGTGACTAGGCACCGCTCTTTGCTTGTGAAGTCATAACTGTTATGGACTTTCACTGCCAACGTGAAATGAACCTGCAGGGTCACACACATAGGATTTAACCTGGAAGAGGAGTTTTGTCCACAAAGCAATGTTTAGATTGATTACTAAAGGAGCTTAGTAGTTCAATTAAACACTCAATCAGTTGATAGCTCAATATCATATGGTTCAAGGTGTTGGATGCATTGATTGGAGTATCGGATTGATTGAAATCGCATTTGACTGATTCTGCACAACCTGTACTCCCAACCGATCGGTTCATGTGATGAACCGGTCGGCTGAGGTTGCTGAACCGGTCAGCTCAATTGTTGAACCGATCGGCTCATGCACAGAGTGAAATGACCGGTTCAAGTGTTGAACCGATCGGTTCAACTGGTGCAATCGAGCAACTTGGGAAAGTAGGATTGGTGAGAATTTTCCTTTTGTTTCAATTATCCAATTTGATTGGAAATAGGATTGGTATTCGATACCGATTGGAAACAAAAGAAGGAAAGTCAATCGGGAACCAACCTGGAACCCCAACCGACCGGTTCATGAGTGAACTGATCGGTTCAAGGGTCCCAAACGATCGGTTCAGTGGTGAACCGATCGGTTCACGTCCCCAACCGACCGGCTCACTTGTGAACTGATCGGTTCAGGTTGCGAGGTGGTTGCTTTTTGTGCAAAATTCCGAACCCTTCTACTCCTACGTTTAGTCCTGCATTGCCAGGGATAGAGAACCCTGTCCCATGACCCTCCTATATATAGGGGTATTGGGGGCTTCTCAGTACACAGTTCAGTGCAACCAGTTGCTCTGCAAGTTGTCATTCTCTCTGGTTTTGGTAACTGTGAGAGAGCCCGAGCAAGTGCTTCCCGCAAAAGGGAGGTGCATCAAGGGAAGGACAACTGCAGTTGCAACAGGAGGCAGGGGAGCGTGTTGGCGACTAGTACGTCAATAGGAGGGTGCGACTCCTTCCACTTCCTTTTGGGACAAGGAGTGTGGAGTTCCAGGTGGTCCGTGTGGACTACTATAGAGGCGGGAGGACACTGCCGCTTAGGAGGACAACTGTCATCCGACAGTCCGGTTCAAGTAGGAGTTGTCAGTCCCAGTGCGACCAGGAGCTGCACAGACGCCGTCAAAGACCGGAGTTGAAGACCGCGCATTGTGCGAGGTATTGTTGCCGAGCAAACCTCGGGACAAGGTATGATTCCACAAACCATCCTTTCCTATTATATAGACGTTGACGCGTTTCCTCGGTATGGGTTTGGGGAGAAATTTTTGTTTCCGCTGCCTTCTCTGTCTCCCCTAAAACCCTACAGTGGTATCAGAGCCAAGTCAACTGCTCTATATTTTAGGAATATTGATATGATCGATTTTGTTTTGTCGCCTTTATTTATTGCATACGATGTGAATAATATTAGCTTTATGCATGTCCAATCCTAAATCCACAAATCCCTAATTACATATATGATATGTATTATTAATGCACTCGATACGTGTCACCCTTAAATGAGTTTTGTGGTGGATGTGTGTAGCATGATTATGGCCTATAAACCCCTATCTGTGATTGGTTGTGTGTGGTTGCTTGCATCTCGGTCTGCGCACCGATCTTCCCTCTCTTATTCCTGATGTAACTCAAAATAATTCGAGATTCTTTCCTACCTTTGCTCCCCCCGAATGTAACTCGGGGTTTCCCTTTTTAAAGCAATGTAATAAATAGGATAGAACTTTATTTCCTGTTATGTCAAAGACCGGTGGACATCAAGATGACTGTTCAGACGATCGGTTCAAGGAGTGAACCGATCGTTTGACGTTCCAGGCGGTCGGTTCAAGGAGTGAACTGATCGGTTGATGACCGGTTCGAGGATCGAGACGAGCGAGTGGCGGACATGATGAGATGCATGACGACCAGGCGAACCGATCGGTTGGAGGAGCCAACCGATCGGCTGGTGGCACCCAGACGACCGGCTGGAGAGTACAGATCATTCATGTGATGAGTTGATCAACTCGGATGGCAAGGCACAGATGTTCATCTTGTAAAGGTTGCATGTGATGTAGACCTAGATGATCGTGATTCCTCTTGGCTCGAGGAATCACATTAGGATGGCCATAATCATCACTTTTTATCATTTGTGCATGTTTTCTGTGGGATATAGCATGTATATGATACGTACTATGTATTGTGGTGATTGGATATGTATATGTATATAAAACCAAATCCCTCATTAAAATATTAAGTTTTAGATGCCTTCAAGTGCAACACACGTGAAAAGCTTGATCGACCAAGTGTGGGCACGCCCTAGCGTGGTGCACCGTCTATGTCGTGGAAGCGTGAAGGATGAATGTGTGGGTCTGCCCTAGCAGGGTGCATGTTCATCATGTTTGCTTTGGGTCGGACTTAACAAGGTGACCTAGATGGGATCTAGCGCCTTGAGGCATGGAGATGTTCATTGCAAGGAGTTGTATATGACATCTTATCAAGAGTTGCATATGATGCAATTGGCAAAAGTTGCCTACCTGAGAGATCTAAGTTGTGGGCGATCAGCCCTAGCTAACTCATGACTTAGAGGATTTCAGGATCTTGCCCACTAGAAGGTTGTATGCTGCAATCTTCCAAATTTATGGTGAGGGCTACCAATTTGAAGTAAAATAGTGGGAGCGATAATTAATTAAAGGCCTAATTATATCGTCAAACTTTGAAATCAATCAAATAAATCAAAAATGAGTTTTGGACTAAAATTGCATTTTTTCCTTTTGTAGTTCAAATGGCAACAAACAACAACAACTTTTCTTTGCGATCGGTCCTTGACAAGGACAAGCTAAATGGGACGAACTTCCACGACTGGTATCGGACATTGAGAATTGTTCTCACTCAAGAGTGTAAGCTCTATGTCCTGGATACTCCAATTCCAGAGGAACCCGCTCCTAATGCACCAAAGACAGAAAGGGATGCTTACAAGAAGCATTCTGATGATGCCATTGATGCAAAGTGCTTGATGCTATGTTCAATGAACCATGAGTTGCAGAGGCAACATGAGAACATGGGTGTCATAGAGATGATTCTGCATCTCAGGAACATGTATGAAGATCAGGCACGGCAAGAGAGGTACAATGTTTCTAGGGCGCTGTTCAAGAGCGTCATGATAGAAGGAGATCCCGTTGGTCCTCACACACTCAAGATGAGTGGGTATGTGGAGAACCTGCAGAGACTGGGATTTCCACTGAGCCAAGAGTTGGCTACTGACGTGATACTGCAATCGTTGCCAGAATCTTACAGTCAGTTTGTGATGAACTACAACATGAACAACTTTGATAGGCCACTGTCAGAGTTGTTGGGCATGTTGAGGACAGTTGAGTTACAGATGAAGAAGGACAAGCCTAAGGTTGTGATGGTGATCACGAGCAAGAAAGGCAAGTCCAAGCGTAAGGGCAAGGGCAAAGCTAAGAAAGGTTCTGAAGCTAGCCAGGAGTCCAAGCCATCTTCAGCTCTCAAGGCCAAGGGAGGCGTGACCAAGAAAGGAAATTGCCACCATTGTCAAAAGCCAGGACATTGGAAAACGAATTGTCCTCTCTACCTGGAAGAACAAAAGAAGAAGGAGGCGACTGAAGCCTCTACTTAAAGGTGTCATGAAAGTAAACTTGTAACACTTTTGAGATATATGATATCAAGATGTAAAGTGTAAAGCATTCTTATTTGGGGCAAGTGTTGCCTTCAAAGATAGGATTACTTTAGTTTATTTTCAGCCAATAAGGCATGTAATACAGTTATGAACTGCTATTTCATACTTGCCAATAGATAGAAACACTTTATTTTTTGCATATTGTATGACAATGATGGCAATTAATAAAGTTGTGTTTTCAATCTTAAAGATGTGATCTTTGTGGCAATGCCTTATTTATCTTGTGATATTTGATATGCATAAGATAAGACGATACCTAAAAGTTATAGATAACTCAAACAATTTAATTAGCATTAATCATGAGAAATTCAATTCTAGTTTCCATATGATGGATAAATCTAGACTCTTTTGGTTAGAGAACCAGTAAGAGATATGAATATCTTGGACATGATTAATCAATCTTCACTAATGTAGTGGGAGAGTGAGTATCCTATTAGGTGTAATACATGTGATGTATTTACATGCCTATTGGGACAAATGATAATACTTCAAATGGTGTTTAGAGAAATACCAATATGAATGTCTTGAAGTGTTCAAGATTATCATGAATGAAGTACAAATTTGGTAAAGTATTAATTCTTGATGAGATCAATGAGTAAAATACTTGGACAAAATGTTTGAGATCCTTATGAGTGATTATGATAGTGTATCATAGTGAACTCATGATTAAGGCATGGTGATGTCTGAATCAAGAAGGAATCATACTCTAAGGAGTTAGAGAATGATTATCAAATAACTAAATTCTTCTTAATAAATGAATACCCCACACTAATAAAAGAAACTAAGAATCACAAGGGTTGTGAGTTCTTATATCTTTAACAGATACACCTCAATTATCTATGTGATCAGTTGTTCATGTGATGAGTCAACTATCAAGATGAATATGAGGAACCAAATCTTGAGTTATGGTTTAAGACCATTACACCCTAAATGACATCCATGTGAACCATAAGGTATGACCTTGATGGTAGCACTTATTGGATCATATCCATAAGTGCAAATAAGTCCTAAGTGTTATGACACATGGATAACATTTTGAGAAGGATGATGCTTGTTGATTGCAACTTAATGACTAAGACATTTGGCATATGGATACTAAAACCGCATTCCTATAAGGAATAAAACCAGGATGTGTACGTGACACATCCTATAAGGTTTATGAATCCACTAATACAAATGAAGTCTATAAGTTACAATGGACTAATCAATGTGATTGATTGAGTACAAGCAACTCAAAATTGGATCTTTACTTTGGTGATATAGTCAAAGGGTTTGACTGATATGTCAAAGATAAAGAAGGGATTTGTGATTTAGTGGGAGCGTGTTCACATTCCACATTTTGATGTGAAATGGAAATGTTCAAGATTGGAAATCCAAAAGTCGAAATTATCTTTAAGGAAGATAGAGATGTTTCCTATATGATAGGAATAGATATCTATAGAGATAGTTCTCAAAAAACCTCTTGACCTGAAAAAGAGAGATCATACATTGGCAATCTGTACTGAAGTGTTCAGTATGCACAGATTCAGTGGGAGAAAACGTGTCCATGTTACATGGAGTTAGTATCCCAAGGCCAAGTGTCCAATTCTTATGAAGAATGGGAACACTAAGAATAGATATGGATCTATCATGTATGTAATCATCCCATTGTCTTACATGTATGGACATGGCAAGAACAAAATGCATTCATCATCTTGTATGTAGGACATGACAATATGATGTGCTCATCCTGATAACTCGTATGTGGGACATGACGAGTGGATGTCTGTCTGCTTCCAGTAAGGGTTACTGGAATACCATGAGAACTTGATAAGTTCTTGTGAAGTACTAGTTCTATGGAGATAAGGAAGAGTTTGATGTAAAGAGTAACATTGATGCGAACTTCCGAAAGAACAGAAAATTAATCGCAATATATACATAAGATGTATAAAAGTGAAAATTTGTTGATAATTGGAAGCGTTCCAATAATGTCATTTAAAAGGTAAATGCCGAGTATCTGTGTGTTAGAGAACAACAGTGGATACTATATGGATCTGTAAGTTCATGAGATGAACTTATAGATATTCCACTCATTGATGACAAGTCTGGAATCCTTGATCATGCAATGTGGCTAAAGGTTAGCAAAGGAATACTAGATCGCATATTACGGCAACTCCATCTCATACGTGTGACGTACAGCAAAGAGATGTGAGACATGCAATTTGTACAGACTTTGGCAAGGTGTTTCCATTACTCACTATGTTGGCACTAGAGCACAGTAACATGTGGGACATGTTTGAATATCACTATGAATATGATTCAAGAGTGATTGGCTCGCAGTGCAAGTGGGAGTTTGTTGTTATGTATGCCCTGAGAGCCAATCATGGGATGATTGGTGGGATACATTAAGATTGATTTGATAAACATTAAAGGCAAGCTTCCAATTCTTTCTGGTTCAGTCATATGAGATAGTGATAGAACAGATTGAATGTCTAGAGAATGACAGTACTCAATGACGTATGCTTTCAGGTTAAGGACCTGAACGATGAGATCATACGGATGCTAAGAGTTTGTACATTCTTGTTATGTCCCTAGTCGGATGTCATTGTGGAAGGTAGATAGACAACAATGACACACAAGACTAGATTGTGGTGTTGGTTGATGACAGAATCTCATTAGTCATGATATAGAGATATCAAACCAAACACATAGGTACTTGTTAGAGAACAAGTGTACCGGACAGACCCACCGTGAGTTTGACACATGGAACCATGAGATGGTAGTCACAGTCAGTACTCACAGTGATGGTGGTGAGTGTGATTCTTAGACCTGAAATCACTACACTCAACACATGTCGTTGGGCACACTTTGACATCATCAAACGCAGTCCTGAAACATGGGTTGTTATAAAGGTGATGATTGGGTGGCTTTGACACATGGGGCTTTTGAGGGGTGAGTGATAGATATGGGATTTGTCCCTCCTAAGGGAGTTTGATATCCATGGCCACTTGATGAGTAGGATTGAGAAAGGCGTGCATGCATGTGTGAATCAGTATGTGATGTTGATGTCATACATATCTCTTCCAGTCTACTCTGAGATCAAGAAAGTGAATGAACGTTTACAGGATGACTGTTCCGTGCCTCGAGTTCATTCGGGATATCAGTGACAAAGGAATTATACACTCGCTGTAACACCATTCACGGATTGTAGGATGAAAGTTGTTCTCCAACTTTCTACTTTCACTTGGGTAGTACTGATGTGTGACTAGGCACCGCTCTTTGCTTGTGAAGTCATAAGTGTTATGGACTTTCACTGCCAACGTGAAATGGACCTGCAGGGTCACACACATAGGATTTAACCTGGAAGAGGAGTTTTGTCCACAAAGCAATGTTTAGATTGATTACTAAAGGAGTTTAGTAGTTCAATTAAACACTCAATCAGTTGATATCTCAATATCATATGGTTCAAGGTGTTGGACGCATTGATTGGAGTATCGGATTGATTGAAATCGCATTTGACTGATTCTGCACAACCTATACTCCCAACCGATCGGTTCATGTGATGAACCGTTCGGCTGAGGTTGCTGAACCGGTCGGCTCAATTGTTGAACCGATCGGGTCATGCACAGTGTGAAATGACCGGTTCAAGTGTTGAACCGATCGGTTCAACTGGTGCAATCGAGCAACTTGGGAAAGTAGGATTGCAGAGAATTTTCCTTTCGTTTCAATTATCCAATTTGATTGGAAATAGGATTGGTATTCGATACCGATTGGAAACAAAAGAAGGAAAGTCAATCGGAAACAAACCTGGAACCCCAACTGACCGGTTCATGAGTGAACCGATCGGTTCAAGGGTCCCAAACGATCGGTTCAGTGGTGAACCGATCGGTTCAGGTCCCCAACCGACCGGTTCACTTGTGAACCGATCGGTTCAGGTTGCGAGGTGGTTGCTTTTTGTGGAAAATTCCGAACCCTTCTACTCCTGCGTTTAGTCCCGCATTGCCCGGGATAGAGAACCATGTCCCATGACCCTCCTATATATAGGGGTATTGGGGGCTTCTCAGTACACAGTTCAGTGCAACCAGTTGCTCTGCAAGTTGTCATTCTCTCTGGTTTTGGTAACCGTGAGAGAGCCCGAGCAAGTGCTTCCCGCAAAAGGGAGGTGCAGCAAGGGAAGGACAACTGCAGTTGCAACAGGAGGCAGGAGAGTGTGTTGGCGACTAGTACATCAACAGGAGGGTGCGACTCCTTCCACTTCCTTGTGGGACAAGGAGTGTGGAGTTCCAGGTGGTCCGTGTGGACTACTACAGAGGCGGGAGGACACTGCCGCTTAGGAGGACAACTATCATCTGACAGTCCGGTTCGAGTAGGAGTTGTCAGTCCCAGTGCGACCAGGAGCTGCACGGACGCTGTCGAAGACCGGAGTTGAAGACCACGCATTGCGCGAGGTATTGTTGCCGAGCAAGCCTCGGGACAAGGTATGATTCCACAAACCATCCTTTCCTATTATATAGACGTTGACGTGTTTCCTCGGTATGGGTTTGGGGAGAAATTTTTGTTTCCGCTGCCTTCTCTGTCTCCCCTAAAACCCTACAACAACCATACAAATAGTGGGGGTTTTAAAATATAATTGGGATGATGATAACGAATAATGACTAAACAATGATATTTTGTAAATGAATTTCTGAATTATAATATATGTGTGAATGTGTGTACATGTCTGGATGTTTCTACATGTGTCTGAGTGAAAATGAATGAAAGTGTTGGTTGCTATATGAATGTTTCTACATGTGTGAATGTGAATGAATGGAACTACATATTGCTAGCTACATGAATGTTTATAAATGTGTGAAAATAAAATGGAACTGCAGGTTGCATTGCTAAATGCATGTGTGAATATATATATTTTTGTTGTTAATTTTGCAGGTTTGAGGCTTGTTGTTGGCTGATATAAATGGATGTCGTAAAACCTGCAGTTCATAACTGAACTGTAGGTTTCTCATCCTGCGACCAGCCACAGCAGGTCTGCAGACTGACAAAAAAAAACAATAGGCGTCGGTTATTTGTATAAAAC
Organism: Alisma plantago-aquatica; assembly: GCA_963693085.1. Taxonomy (NCBI): domain Eukaryota; kingdom Viridiplantae; phylum Streptophyta; class Magnoliopsida; order Alismatales; family Alismataceae; genus Alisma; species Alisma plantago-aquatica. The sequence continues at coordinate 360,951,812 of OY856409.1, read as the reverse complement.
CGACACACATAGTTATAGTGTCAGTTTTCCTACTCGTAACCGACGTCTATTTACTTAACACCACGGTCGTGCTGGCCAGCATGGCCGTGGCACCTGACCAGACAACATTTAGTTATAGTGTCGGTTTCCTACTCGTAACCGTCATCTATTTCCTTAACACCACGGCCGTGCAAGCCAGCACGGCCGTGGCAGCTGGCCGTGCTGGGAGTGATATGCTGTCGGTTTCTTACTTATAACCGACATTGATAGTGCCCAAGATGGCGCCCATTGTGTGGCGTGAAGGGTTAGGGCTTCAGTTTCTAACTTATAACCGACACTGATAGTGCCCAAGATGGCGCCCTTTCTGTGGTGCGAAGGGTTTGGGCGTCAGTTTCTTACCTAATAACCGACGCCTATAGTCCCATGATGGCGCATTTTTGGTGGCGCGCGAAGAGTTTGGGCGTCGGTTTTGGAACTGACGCGTAATGGGTGAGCTTTTAGTGTCGCCCACATAGGTGTCGCTTAGAAACTGACACTAAAGGCCTTAAATAACTGACACTAAAGGTAGGTTCTGTAGTAGTGACGGGGGTGTGTGTCCCGTCAATAGCACCGATGGCATTCTACAATACCATAATCGAGTTTCAACATACAAAAAAACTGAAATATAATAAATACTACAGGGGATGATTGTTACTACCTTGAAGTAAGGGTAGAACCTTGGGTTCTCCGATATACGACGATGTGTGTTTGTGGTTTGCATGACAATTTAGTCATTGCACAACGCGCACACCGCGTCCAATACTTCGTTGAACTTTCTACTGGTTTCACCAAAGTGGATGTAGTCCTCCGCCAAAGCACGATTGGTATGGCCATGGCCAACCATCTGAAGGAAGTAGCATACGGCCTCAATTGATGAGACTCCTCTTCTACTCTATAACAAGCTACAATCCTCAAGCTTGTCTACAAGGGTATTTATAGTTTGTGGACACATTTGGAATAGGTCATAAGCCCTCTGTTCATGACCAAACATTATTTCTAGCACCTTTTGGTGCCCACTCCTAATACTAACTGATCTAGGTATTGAAGGAGGTACGTCATCATCATCAGAAATATCATCCATGATGGAGTTCGCTATTGACTCAGCTATTGCATCAGCAACACGATTTGTTGTACTAGTCATGATATCTATAATCTGTGGTAGGAGGTCTATTGGTTCTGTATGCCCACTACCAGACATGATGCCTACAACCAAAACGACTTCAAACTTTCATGATTCGTACATTAAAAAGAGTAGCAACATGACCATAATATGATATATGTGAATGAAATTGAACAAAATGAACATTAAATACGAATAAAATTGATGCGCTACAAATGTACTGATGCATCGTATTTATTACAACAACGAAATGGTTTTCCTGTTCGTAAACATATAAACCATCATCACAAACTAAAATCTTGAAGTTCATTGATAACCAATATTGGAAAGCAAACCACAACCCAAACCCTCCTATAAGTTATGATGCTGAAGGATCTGTGTTATTCCCACTGGTGCCACCAGCATTGCTACAAGTATACCACATAGATGGTATACTTGTCGTTCCATTGAAGTTTGATGATGGCGACTGCGAAGCATTTCCCTGCTAAAATGGCACATAATCAGATGCCATTGAAGGTCGGGTTGGTGCACTGCCTATGTGGGACCTTTCCCAAAGATCATGCAACCATATAGTTAGTTTCTGTGGGGTGTCGGTGAGGCTGAGGTAGATCGTATGGTTTCTCGAATCCTTGATGGCGTTCATAAGAGTTGTAAACACTTGTGTAGGGGCTTTGGGAAAATTGTCATTGAAATGTTGTAAAATTATTTCAAACTCCTCTTTTTCAATGGCTCTACTGGCGACACATGTGCCCAACTCGTGTACCTTTGTGTACACTTGTGTGAATTCAGATAACACTTCATTATAAAGGGTGCATCATTCGTGTGGCAAGGATGTCCGCTTCTTGCGCCTGTGGCTATGAGGAGTCCTTCCCCCCAACACCCTGGGAATCTATGTCACCTCCCCCGGTGTCGGCCTCACTCTGCATCTCGGGTGCGCCTAAGTCTGGTTCCCCAATGGGCGTTTCTGAGGGCAATGGTGTATTAGATGAATCTAGGTCGGAAGCAACTTCTTCCTCAGAGGCAATGTCGGATGGTATTGGTCTATCCGTAGTAGACAATGCATGATGTCCTCTAGTAATGTTCCTCCCCGCCATCAGCTTGATGTCGTAGTAGTGGGGAAAGGGCCAATTAACCAACCTAGCAAGATCTTTGTTTACCTAAATTTGAAAAAAAAAAACTTTTATTACGATACCAATATTTAAATGTGGCAAGGACTAGTTTTGGGTCAATGTAAGGTTATTGTATGTATCGCAAGGCTCTCCTTCCACTCAGGGGTGTCGGGCAGCCTTGGCTTGTTCCTAACTTCATCCCATCCGACGCCACTCTTGTTGATTACAAGCTTAAGTTTGACATAGTCCCTCTTGAGGTTCTTCCACCTAGTTTTCACCTAGTCCATTGTTAAGTCCAGCCTCAACATCCTATTTTTCAGCTCACGGACCGTCTCCCTCCATGCATCCCTAGTAAACTATCCATCGATACACCTACCCATATCGTACTGCCTCCTCAGTGTTGAAACTAAATCGTCGTCACTGTCTCTCGACCATATAAAATGCAACTTCTGGTTAGTGGAAGACATACTCTCGTATGTGCTACAATATATAAATAATGTGAGCGGTGTTTATAGCATGTATAAATATATAATAAGCAATATATAAATATTCCATACACATCCAAGCAGGATTTTCTACCATCAATGTTAACTTATACATTTACCTATTTACATTTGGTCAATTATGTCCAGACATTCTGTAAATGGAATAAAAAAATGTCTGAAATTTAGGTTTCAGACTTGGGGAATGTCCTAGTTGCAACAACATGGGCCTATGCAAGTATAGCTTCATTACATTGTCGGCTTAATTAAGATGCATTTTATATAGCATGCATCCTACTATGAAAAAATCTGACAGCCCACATATAGATTACAAAGCATACATGTGCCACATTCTGATTACTGAATTGAGTTAGCATTTATTAGCATCATCTACCTTATCATTTCAGTGTTACAGTTAGGTTCTATATTCATCTACTCATTCTCACCTTTTCCCTAATCATAGAATGTAACCACCTCATATTAATCGTTATGTATATATCATACTCAATTTCAAAAAGATTGAACAATACAGACGTCTAACTCATTGTACAATTCAAATATTATTCTACACGTGTCAATTAAATTCCCAAGCTTACTGAATAGCTAATTAAACTATTTCAGTTATATATTATCTTACTTACCTATAAGCCACGAGACCAGATTCTTTTAATATATTGTGACTATTGATTATATATTAACAATTGACAAGCATTGAAGGGAGTCAAGTGATAATTCAATCGAGTTTTTAGCAAGTTGCATGTAAATTTTGTAGTACTTCTACTTATACATACACATCAACAAATACATGTGTAGAATCAGAAACATATGTAATTTGAATAATCATGTGCTACAAGTATGAAGAAGTTAATTGAGTTGACTCTTTAATAAGATCTGTTATTATTATTGTGAGTACGAACTATATGTTAGCGGTTAATAAGCAAGAACATGTAATATTAATTATCACATGCTATAATTATATAATGGTGTCATTGTTATTGGGAATGGATTGATATATAATGGTTTGATATATAATGGTGTCATTATCTCAACACATCAAACATATGTAATTATTATTGTGAGTATGAACTATAGGGAATGGATAATGTTTACCCCAAATTATTATACAAATCATTTACAATTTTTCCTTTCCTTGATTTCTCATGTTTACCCCAAATTATAATATGATTCGACAAGTGATACAAATCCCAACCGAATCAAGACTCAAGTACCCAAATTAAACCCTAGTTTTATCCCACAACAAAAAATATTCACTCTTGTTCTTCCTTAGAACACATAGCATACATGGATCCTAAGGCCCTCTCAAGGAGGCCATGTCAAGGACAAGTAACGGTCCTTGTAGACTTTAGTCTTTGTTAAAAATGATGATGATATCATTTAAGCATATTTGTATAAAAACAAAATGCATGAATACTATTGTGAGTAGTAATTATATATTCACATTCAATGAGCTCATATTTAAATAGGGGAACACACATAAATTTTTCGACTACATATCAATGACAGTCGGCTGATACATACACCGAAACAGTTATCCAAGAAATATGATAAAGAAAAAAATGAATAGATATCAGCTGACTTCCCAAGCTAGGAAGATATTGTTTTGACTCAAAGATGGTGTTTCTTTGTATTTGCTTTTCCAATCTTGTTACATTTACATTTTATAGGGAATTCATTTCGGATAAACACTATTGCACGGATCCAAAATAGTATATATGATTAAACATAAACCAATGGACAATCAAATTCTCAAGGTTGAATTGTATTTCAGTTTGAACAAAGCTCACAACAATGAAAAAAAAGCATCGTTCAAACTAAGGTGGAATGGGCTAGGATCAAAAAGAGAAGAAGGAAGGGATGTCGTGCCCCTCAAACGGACACCACAACAGCAAAAAGTGGCAATGATCATGGTGTGAGAGGGTCAGAGAGCATACCTGAACACCGGAAGTGTCGTCTCCATCCACGCACACCACAGTGTCGTCTCCGTCCACGGACATCACAGCAGAAAAAAAACAGATGCACAAACCAAACACACTGTTTAGTTAGTATCTACTAATAACTAGAACAACAAGAAACACGGATACAACTACAAACAAATAATAGCGGAAGAATAGCGGAAGAACACAATGCACTTACCGTGGAAGGACTGGTGTTGGATCCCAGCAGGTTGTCGAGCAGCTAACAAAATAGCCAGAACCGAAGGCGTCTGCGAGGAGGTTGACGACACTCACAAGGTGAAACGGGAGGAGTTGGACAACCACTGCCCCAAATTTATAGCAGAGCTTCCTTTTCGACTGGGGCTGTTCGACGATGGTCAATGTCCTGCAAAATTGATGAGCAACGTGACAGCAGTAGGGGGAAGAAGAGATTGGACAACACAATGCCCTTACATGCTTTCAATTCTCCGTCTGCTACGCCCTCCTGTTCGCCCCGTGAACCGCCTCCCAGCAGCACTGCCATGGCGACACCCTACCGACTGCATTCTCAAAACACCTGCTACCACCACACGCCGGCGCTAGGACAGATCCGCGAGTGGACGGGGAACAGGTAAAGCTGACCTACACCTACTCCTAGACCCAGTTATCTTCTTCCTCAAGCAGCAATGCTCAAACGGAGTAAAAGGGGTTATCGGGTGGCGCGGGGGGTGGGGGAGTATCGAGACGGGAAAGACGGGAGCGAGATTGAAACCGGGTTGCAAATGAAATCCCGCTCAGAACAGGACTGAGTTGGTCCGGGTTTTGGGATTACGGAACCCCGAAATGGGACTGTTCCGGGATGATGAACCAAACGCTGACCTGCGCCGATCCGGATCCAAAAATGTTGACCTGTCGCTACGCGACAGCCACCGATCTGGTTTTAGTTTGGAACCAAATAGGGGCTAAAGTAATTTCTACCATGAAACAGCAAGGTTACGACCTAGAGAAAGGTAGGAGGAAGGATAACAAAGAAATAAATGGAGGGAAAAGGGGTATTTTTACTCTTTTAGGTCAAGATCACTAAAAGGAAACTTTTTAAACCCGAAAAGGAAGTCAATTGCAACCCTAGATTCTTTCTCCAAGAAGATCCCCTCTTTCTTCTTCCTTGGATAGGAAATTCACAGAAGCACAGAAGGAGAACGAGGTTCATAGAAGGAGGGAATTGGTGGAGAGAAAATGGCTCAATTTTGTTCTTAGGGATAATTATATGAAACTTTAAGATAAAGAAAAAGAAAAAGTTGAAGTTCTAGTATCTTTCCAAGTGTCCATGGCCTTAAACTATTAAGAATATACAAGCACACACACAAGAAGCTCTCCTATCGTCCATAGAGACATGATTATCCCTAGGTTTTTGAATTTATAAGCAAAACAAATAATTCATTAGTTGATAGCTACTAAAGGTAGCTCATCCATGAAGGGGTAAACCCTAAAATACCCTTGAGGAAAACACCTTCAAACTAAGGTTTGAATAGGTACCCCATGGCTCAAAAATGATGATTGAATATCCAAGGAACATAATGAAAGTGATAAATTGCAAATAAAACCTCTCAATTGGGCAAATTATAGAAAAGTTCAAAATTTGCATAAAATTACATAACTTGCTCAAACAATGTCCAAACTGGACCAAATTTGAAACTTAAGCTTGCCTTATGATTTCAATGCCTATAACAAGGTTTGATTAGGGTTATAAGAATTAAATTATGATAATTAAGCTTATTCAACTCATTAAGCAAGTTTAGTGGCCTTACACTCAGGATGAGTGGTGCATGTATGAGTTGGAGTAGGTGTGGGATAAGGACTAGTGGTATGAGTAGGAATGTGATCATATGGGTAAGCATACTTAGGAAGACTCTCAAAATAGCTCCATTGGATGTTGTAGCTATAATATTTGATATGTATAGGGGCATGTTATAAAGCCGCTCGGATCCACACATGTGATTCTACCTGTTCAGACAAAGTACATACAAATAATAAGGATGAATTATATATAAAAATAATACCAAATATAAAAAAAATATACTCACAAATTGTTGTGGTAGGTAACTACTTGGGTAGTATGTGGTCAGAGTCAGAGTTAGAGGGCCCACAACATATCGTGGATGATACCATGTATAGTGCACCTGTGGACTAAAGAGTGTCCCTAGTAGTGGAGGGGGAACTAGGCTCTCACATCTATTTTTTCACAGTTGCACCTCCTCCCTATAGTGATGCAACCAATCCTTAGCAACATGTCCCTCCTATCTATCCTACTAAGATGTGGCAAGAAAAGAGTAGGTTGTACTTGAAAACAGTACTTGAAAACAACTTAATTGTCCAAGCACTCTATCTAGGAGGTTCCACTCTAATATTGCATAGCAAACTAGAGGCACTTGAGCCAACCATATATCATGACCCTCTTGACACAGTCCTTGAAGTCTCTATAGAATATACTTAGTGTACGGAGTTGACTATATATGTTATTTAGAAATATAACATATATTATATAAAAGGGTTGAATTATTTTCGTCATATTAGCATACAAGTAATTATTAGAATTAAATTATACCTAAGAAGTCAATATCTTGTTAAAGGCAGAATCATAAAATTGAACATATCCTCTCATATTCTCAGTCTCTTGAAAGGCCACCTATTAAATTAAAACAATGAAGTTATTTAAAATTGCAAGATGATTGCATTAAATTTAAAAAGAAGTTGAGTAGATCTTTGCCTATAATCCAATGGAACATCTTCTAGCCACTCTCCCCCCAATTCATAACCAGTGATCTTGGGAGTCCAATTCCAAATCTCTCCCAACAACACATTTATAGTAGACATACACAACAAGATTAGTGGGAAATTTTCTTAGAATGGGTAGTATCCTTGTACAACTCCGTATACAAGTATGCTATAGTTGCATCACCCCAAGACAGAGTGTTACAACTTGCAAAGTCAGTCATAGGGGAGCGGTATTGTACATGAACCATGTTCCCAATACTATATAGAATAAGGTAACTACCTAAACAGTAAAGAAAAGATGCTCTAGTATACCTTCTCCTCATTTCTCTTTGATGATCTTCATCTCCTAAGGTGAAATCCATCCCAATAAAGTTGTCACGCAACCAAGTGAGATGAATGTGCCCCTTAGACATCTCATTTGGCACACCTCCCAAGTAATGCTCACAAAGGTGAGACCATGAAGAAAATTGTCCCTCATCTATGTCTGAAGGATATGCAGCTATAACCAATGGTCCATCAATCCTAAGACCTAAAAGAACTGCGACATCCTAAAGCATGACAATCATCTCAAAACATGGGAACTTAAAAGTGTTGGTAGCATTGTCCCAATGTTTAACTAAGGCAATAATCAAATTGGGATCTAGGTGGATAGGTTGTACCTTATGAACAAGCCCAAAATTGGCTAGAGAAATATTGTGCAAAATACCTTGTTAGTAATAGGCCAATCTAACAACATGAAATGGTGTTGGGAAAGTCAGAATGATACTTATCTAGGAGCCATATCTATGAAAAGTGCAAATGTTACATTAATTAAAAAGTTTAACAAGAAATAAAACATCACATCAAATGAAATTTTCAAACATTATATTATTTAACTAAACTAAAATTCGAAGATCACATGCTGAAAAGTTAAAACATTACATGACTTGACTAAATTAGAGCAAGAAACATTACATGATGTGACTAAACTAAGATAAGAAACATTACATGACTTGACTAAACTGAAACAAGAAACATTACATGATCTGACTAAACTAAAATTCAAACTTGACATCAGATTACAATAGGACAAGTGCTTCTGTTATGACCATGTCTGCCATACTTATGAGAATGATATGTATATTGATTTGGATCAACATCCATGGTTGAATGCATTTTTTTATTCCTTGGGGTAATAAGGGATAAATTCCTCTTCTTTGATCAAATGGAGGCCAATACCTCTTGTTGGGAATACCATGAAATTCAGTTATGTAAGCATTCAGATCGGAACCATTTGTCAAATATGGGCTCACAAGTCTATCATAGTCATAATTGATGATTTTTTCAGCTACCCAAATATGACAATATGGCATATTCCACTGTAGTGGAAAACCACAAATGCATTTACTGGTACCATTTGATTGCACTTTGACTTGAAATTTATATCCTTCCATGTCATCAACGAGCCACTCATCATTGTTCACATGGAGTGCTACTCTCAGACTGGTCACGTCCAAGTTCGACCCTAAAAAGTGTATTATGAAGATTCATGGACCATTTATCTCTCCTATTTGCATGAACATATGCTTCACTATGCCTCTCCAACCATATTGTAATAGAATGATAGTATGTGGAAACAATTAATGCCTCTATTGGTAACCTCTAGAACCTTTTAAGATTGCATTCTTTGCTTCAACATGATTTCTATTCAATGACCCATACCTATACCCTCTGTCATATGTGAGAGACAAAAGTACCAGATTTTGAGCTATCAAATAATTCATAACAGCTGGTTCTATGGTTTGTATATATACTTTAGACGATCAAATTCAAGTGTATTAATTTTAGAGCCCAACTTCCACATAAGTTCCTTTAACTCATGTGATCTGAGCTTTTGATGGAAATTCTCATAAAGATGTTGATGACAATAACGATGTTGGGCCCAGTCAAATTGTATCTCAAGTGTTGGAAAAATTCCACTCATACGATCAGAGATAATACACAGATTTGTGCAACACCGAACAACTAGAATTAATGTTTGTAGAGAACCACAGATCAGTCCCATGAGTCCTTATTTTCTGCCTCGACAACAACAAAAGCGAGTGGACATAGACCATTATCAACATCTATGTCACATGCAACAAGAAGTGTGCTATAATATTTTTTGGTAAGAAATGTGCCATCAATAGTGATATCATGACTACAATGTACCCAGCCTGCAACAGCTGGGCCGAATGCCCAAAACACCCACTTGAATCTACGAGTGCCTTGATTTTGTAGGGTATAATCATCCATCAGGTGAGTATATACAGTTCCTAGAATATATTATGATAGAGATATCAAGAATGCCAACATATTATGATATGATGATTCCCAGTCTCCAAATATTTTACAGACAACCTTTCTCCTCGCTAGAAATGCCTTCTTGTATGAGATGTGTAGGTTTAGTTCGTCATTTAGTTTGTCACAAATTTATCGTATGGACATATCCAATTGTGACACTAGGATCAGAATTATCATATGGGCAATATAAGATGATGTGTAATGGATATGGTCTTGATTTAGAACAGTTAGTCAACAAGTGTGGTTTGTACTATAATGTTTAATCCTTTACATGTTGCCTACTCTTTTGGACTGACAATTAACCAAACTCTAAGTACATCGTTGGTCATGGATTAAAACAAGTTTGATAAATAGATTATTTTAGTGTTGAGTCTTATATTGCACATTGTTTTATATCGACCATTTTTTAATTATCTCAATCATAATAGCTTTGGATGAAAATAAAGCGCCCTCATAAATTTTAGTGTTGGAAGGATTATAACTGAGACAAACTTCCTAAAGAAAATCATCCACTCATTCATCATCTTGAAAAGCTTCATAGTTATTATCAATTTTGGTCATGATGTAGCCATTCCCTATCAAATGTTTCCAGGGCAGAACTCAATGTTGCTATAGAGTCAAGGATTGGATGTTGATGCACATCTGGATCATGATCATTCGTTTCATGATCATCATAAGTTTCAATTGTTGAGTCCTCTTCTTATTCACAATTTTCTTCTCCCTCCTCAAACTCATCACCACTATTTTCATTCTCAATAATAGGATATTAAGAAATTTTGGCGATTGATTCAATGTGGAAGTTACATTATTGTTACATGTTTGAAATTGATTCAACATAGTCATATAATTGTAAATACAATGTTGGTGGATAGATATTTTCTCAAGAAAGACATCAATACAAACATTAGATGAAACTTAGCATAAATTTCTAAATGTGTCATCTTCGTTAACTTGTATGAGCATGTGATGTTCTCTAGGGAAAATATAGGATATATTTATAGAGAAGTGGTTGGGTTGATGTCAAGTGTTGGATGGATATATGTCTTGAATTTGGTCACAATACTCATAAGTGTAATATTTATAGGTCTAACAGATTAACTACAATAAGACTCATTAAAGAGAAATCGACTATCATATTGAAGCTTGACAATTCGTGAACGTGAACTAGATGCCATATTTTATCATTGTAAAAAATTAACTTAATTCAAGAAAAATTATTTATACATATTTGTATTCATGTTGATAACATTTAATTAACAAATAATAGTTCAAATTTTAGATCAGTAACACCAATTTTTTATAATTTGAAATTAAACATTCTAGGAATAAAATTATTTCATTTTTAAGATTGAATGGGATGTTTAAGTTCAAAATAATGAATAACTAAATGTAGTAAATAAAATGCCTAAAGTGGGGAGATCTCCTTTGTGAATCAAAAACCCAAAAAAAGAAGATAAGAAGATCGTTCCTAGAGAAATAAGATGAGAAGACACTACTACAGAAAATGCTTTTTACAACGGGAGAAACACAACAGTTCTATTGATTGTGTTGTAATTAGCATACTTATCACAACAAATCTATTTGTGTGTTGTATATTGTATATTTTTGTAACATCCCTGACCTGGGTTATGTGTTAACCCTAGATGTTTTGCCTAATAAGGTTGCGTAGATGCTTAATCTTATCCTAGGAAAAGTAATTAGGGCTCATGAGAAACTTATGTTTCAATTGTGGTCATGTTTGAACAATGTTGAAGCAATGTTTACCTATTTTGGACTAAAGTGCAGATTACCCAAGTTGAGGGGTTAAATTGCAAATGTTGCATGATAAGATGTTCCTCTGATTTTGAGACATAATAAGAATTAATATGATGTAGTGGTATGGTTTTCACAAGCTTGGGCACCAAGATTAAGCTTGTAAAGCAATCCTTGTGCATTAAAACCTAGTTTTGGTGTAATGTGCAATTTACCCAAAACCTAGGGTTCAATATGAAAATTACCACTTCAATAAGGTCCCTAATGATTCTTGGCATCATGTAGAGCAAAGAAAATGATAAGGGCGCCTCATTTGAATTAAGTTGGAGGAGAGAGAATCTTGATATTAAAATAATCAAGATTTAATCCTAAGTGAAACCCTAATCCAATTTAGGGCAAAAATGAATGTATTAATTAAAGGGCCTTCAACCAAAATTAAAATGGTTGTATTCATATGTGTGTGTATCTACTTAAAGCCTTGCAAAGGCAAGAGCATATCCTAAGGAGGTGAAATTCCACTCACCATTATTATAAGAAAAAGAATTTCCACTCAAATATGGATATTCTTATTATAAGGGTTAAGGTGCTTAATTTCTTTTCCCTTAATTCATGGATAATGGAAGGGAGTTCGTTGGGGATAGAGATGACCTTGCATGCAAGAAACCAAGGGGAAAGTGGTGGCAACAATTTTGTAATTAAAAGACTTTTATAAAGTATCTTCTCTCTCATCAATTTTCTTATGAAAGTACCTTTTCCAAGCCAAACCAAAGGCTTTTTCGGATTTCTTTCTTTCCCCTTGCTTGGAAAACGACCAAGGAGCTGTGGAGGATCAGAAGGAAGACCCCCAACCTGTTGGTAAGGTTCTTGACCTCCTTTCACCTTGAATCTGTGGTGAAAATCAAAAATCAATGCATGAATTCTTCATAACTCGATCCCCTCTTCAATTCTATCCAATTCTTTTCATTCAAAGCTTGAGGACGACCCTTGGAATAGTGAAAGGAGTTGCATACACCATTGTTTCCGTGAGCTTTGAGCTTTGGAGCTCAATTGGAGACGGGTTTTATAACTTGAACCCATATTCATTGTTATTGAACTCAATTTCTCAATTAAATTGATTCAATTGCTCTTTTTGTAATACCCTTGATTAGTTGATGCAATTGTCATGAAGATGGCAGTATAGGTTTGCAGGTTGATTATGATGACATCATCAAAAGCACACACCTTACCCAAGGGAATGAGCAAACGGTTTTCAAAACCGCATGATTTAGTTAGTTTCAAAACCGAATGGGCACTTTTGAGTTCAAAACCGTTTGGAGTATTTGGACTCCAAGACCGCATGGGTAATTCACTTAAAAACGTATAAGTAATACACCCAAGACCGCATGGGTAATTACTCAAGACCGCATGGGTAATTTTACCGAAGATCCAATGGATAATTCACTTCAAAACCGAATGGGTTTCAACTTCAAGATCGATTGGGTAATATAGTCCAAAACCGAATGGGTAATGGATTCAAAACCATTTGAGAGGATTGACCAAGGGTTGACCGTTTGATATTCCTGTTCCTAATTATGTTGGTTGATAACCCACCAAATTTGATAAATTAATTCCAAAGGAATCATGAGTTGAAGGCTAATCATTTAGGAAAACCCTAATTGGATTAAGTGCTAATTTTCAACTTGATTGATTTGACTTTTTGGGTTATTTAGCCCAAATGGTTTCAAAACCGTTTGGGGATCACCCAAAGGGTCTCAAGACCGTTTGGGGGTCATCCAAGACCGTTTTTAGGTCTAGGGTTGGATATGGTTAAGTGTTTGAAGGACAAAAGATATGGTGTTAACCCTAATCGGCTAAGTGCTGATTTTGCATTGAAATGAGTTGATGTTTTGGGTTGATTGACCCAAACGGTTTCAAGACCGTTTGGAATCACCCAAACGGTCTCAAGACCATTTGGGTATCACCCAAGACCTTTTGGAGGTCTAGGGTTAAGCATGGTTGACCAATTGAAGGTCTAAAAGTACCAAATCACTTTGCAATTAAGTGTTGATTTGATGATCAACTCAATAGCTCAAACCCTAATGATTTTTCACTAGAATCCAAGGGTTGGATGAGCCAAATGGTCTCCAGACCATTTGGAGCTCATCCAAACGGTCTCAAGACTGTTTGGAGGTCAACCAAGACCGTTTGGAGGTCTAGGGGTGAGTATGGTTAAGCAATTGATGATCCAATGATACTAAGTTGGAGTATAATCAATTGTTGATTTGATGATCAATCCAATGATCCAAACCTTAATTGGTTGACTTGGATTTTGATGATATGATGGGAAAACAGTCTCAAGACCGTTTGGAGGTCATCCAAATGATCCCAAGACCGTTTGGGGTCAGGTCATGTCCAAATTGGATGATGTTTTAATGGGTTCAAATCAATTAGACCTACATTGAAATACGTTGAAGGGTTATTGATTCCAAACCCTAATCCAATTGATTCAAGCCCTAATTGATGATCAATTTAGGATCCATTGAGGGTCAAATCAGTTGAAGGTTGACCTAATTAACTCAAGTTATGATTGGCTAACATTATATGAACGATTGAGGGGATCAACATTGGAAACCCTAATACGATTTAAGTGGTTGAGACACTTTTTGGTCCATGCGGTTTTGAGGAGGTTTGCACCAAACGGTCTCAAGACCATTTGAGTCCAAACAGTCTCAAGACCGTTTGGAGCCAAACGGTCTCAAGACCATTTGGGACCAAACGATCCCAAACCGTTTGTGCCCCTGCGGTTTCAAAAGTCAAACTTGGGCAAACGGTCTTCACCTACTTGCTTTAGCAAACAGTCTCAAGCACCACCTTTACCAAACGGTTTCAAACCATTTAAACTTTGAAAGAAAAGACCGTTTGGGTCTCAAGTAGTCAAGGTTGATTGAGGATTCAATGGGTTAATCCACTTGGACACCTATTTTGATTGAAGATTCAATTGGCCAATTCAATTGGATACCTTATGTAATTAAGGTCCAATGTGATTGAATCTCTTGAGAATTAAGATGATGAATGATTCATTGATCCAATGATGATTAGTAATGATAATCAATTAAGGTACAAAGGTTGAAATCCTAATAGTACCTAAGTGATTAGTGCTAATTATGGGATGAACCCTAATGGCTTAAAGGATCAATGACTTGGTACACTATGTTAATCATAGTTGTATGTACTTGATTGAAGGGATGACATGACCTTATCAAGTTGAGAAGATGTTAGCATGAATTCATACATGAATATGATTCATGTGGTAATTAAGGGTATGATCCTTAAGTAGAGAGATCATGAAATCCTAATCATGAACATAAACCCTAATTGATAGGGTTATTGAGTTCTAACCCTAAATGAGTGCAATTCCAATTAAAACCCTAATCCAGGGTAAGGATGTAACCCTAATTTAGAGTAATGATATATGAAACTCCAAATTAGGGAAGTGAGATGTAAAACCCTAATTGGGATGAATAGTGAATCTATAATTATGGATAATTGAATGAATTCCTAAAGGAGATGAATAGTAAACCCAAATTGTGGGTGACTATGGTGAAACCCTAGTTGAGGGTGATTCCTTGTGAAACCCTAGTTGAGGGTGATTCCATTTGAATACCTAGTTGAGGGTGATTCCATGAGAAACCCTAATTAAGAGTTGACATCACATGAAGCTCCAATGCTATGTTGTGATGAGAGGCCCTAAGAAGGGTGAAGGTAAATGGGACTCTAATGTGAAGTCATATTACATAAAGCCCTAATCTTGGGCAATGTGACAATGAATCATAATCCTAATTTTAAGTAAGGGTATAGAGAAACCCTAATGATGAAACAAGAGGAATGGCCTTATAAAGGTGGAACATTTCATGTGGTCGATTATAAGCAACCTTATTGTTAGCAATGTCTTTAGCATTAGACAAGTCCATATCATTAAAGATAGATGGACAATTCTAACGTGTGGCCTATTCATTATATGCTAAAGGTGAGTGGTTAGGGATGGAATGCATTAAGAAGGGAAATACCTTAATACAAGATGTGAATGGCCTTGTAAGCCATGTGAATAATTTGTTGCCTAGTGAGAGGTGACAAGATGTGAAGGGAATGAGTATTCCTAATTGACATAATGGGAAACCCTAACCCTGGTAAGGGAATAGTGGTGTTACCCTTGAATGATAATGTTATATATTGTTTTGCAAGGTGCTGATATGACATTGATGAATCTATTGTCATTTGTACTAACCATGCAGGTATCATGAGATGATGAACATAGCCAGGTATGAGCTATGACATTTTATATATTGAAATTGTTATGGGCCTTATGTGCCATGCTACACCTTATTTCCTAGTATGAGGTAATAAGAGAAGTAATGGGCCTTAAGTTCCATGAGAGATGCTTATGTAACAAGCATCATATTTACCTTGGTCAGATGACCTGAAGGTGATAGTTACCTAAAAAAGTGGTAATAATGCTCAATGATGAGTTAAGGGTTTGAATACCCAGAACCATATGATTATGGTGATGAGAATGTGAAGGGATGAGAATTCCCAGTTTTGAAATGAGGGACTGAGTTCCCAAGGTCTTTGAAAGACTGATAAATATCTGATGATAGTAGTACATGTCTCTTTATAGCATTGTTGTAATAAGTTATGTTTGAGAACTTGACTGATGCTAAAAGAATGCCATAATGTAGTTAAATAATCGATTATAATGATATCATGTAGAGCCCTGACCATAGATCCATCATTGTCAGAAGTTAAATGATGGTGAAACAGGTTTTCCTAAGGGAACTCCTGGAGAGCATACTTTTGAGTATGTTGGGGTTATGGACGTGAATATCCTTACGTCCTAATGTAGGATTTGATGTGATCTCTCAATCCTTCATTATATGTACCAGGATGGATGTATCACGAATCTCCCGATGATTGGGTTAGATGTCATACACATCTCCCAATAATGTTAATGCCGGATCGGTGGAGATAAACATGAAATCTCACGATCGTGAAGAGAGTGCAGCACGCCACTGTAACTCTGGTAGCGAAGTTGCCAGTATAATCTGGAAAGATATATTTAGCAGAGACACAAGATGTCCTGCATGTGATCTCACACTGACCGAGATGTGGGAGGTCATGGGAATCCGGCTCTTCCATTGACCTTGTATGGTACCAATTTTGACTTCACAGTGGTCGGTTGGAGCATGAGCGGTATATCTCATCTCCTCAGGGCATAAGTGTATTTGTAAAATAAAATCATACGTATAGCATGTTTGCTTAAGGATTGACTATGGAAATTCATTGGCTGATGTTACATTTCTATTATATATCTGTATTTCATTGATGTTGTTCATATCTGTTGTATTCATTACAAGTAGATGGATGAACTATGAGTCTACCATGAGTAGATGCAACGTTACCTTGAAAAAGGAGATTACTTCACTTTGTTCATACAAGTGACTTACCTGTTGTTGATTAAATATATAAATCTTTCTGCTCAGTTTATTTTAATAAACTGCTATAAAATGTTTTGGTGGAGAGTTATATCTCCCGCTGGGGAAATTTACAATTGTATCACCACCGTGGGATCCAACTTTTTAGGTGGACGCAGACAAAGAAGTAGAATCTCATTATAGGGAATTGACAACAACTATAACAGCAAGGACATCAGTAATATCTCAGGTGGAGATACTGCCTATCAAGTTATGTAGTTAGAAAGTTCTATGTGTCGTCTCTGTACTCTCAGGTCCTCGGAGTTTTTAGTCAATATTTTATGAATCAATCTGAGGTTTTGGCTTGATGCCTCCATATTTTATACTGCCTGTGTTTTGTTTAGCAGGACAATTAATGCTTGTAATTCTCTGAAGGAGATGATACAGAACATGTACCTCTGAACAAGAAAGTAAATGTGTTACTTTGGTTCTATGTGAGAAAGTTTTCCTTTAATGGATCTCTCGATAAAAAGGTTTTAATTTTCAGTAATCCGCTGCAAATAATTCACTTCCTCATTAGTTAATCCTATTTTCATGAGACGGTCGTTACAATTAGCGGTATCACAGCTTTAGGTTCGCTGAGTCTACAGAGACATATGACTAAGGTAGTAGAGTCTGTTTTGGTGTCATCCAGTGTATCTGATAGTGTCTTCTGCTCGTATAAGAGAAGAAGAACTTAAAGATGACTGGGTCACATGAGGAGCTTGCTGCTGAGAGTAGCAATATTGCACCAAGAAGAGGTGCATGGGAACAGGCAAGAGAGAGACAATTGCCTGAGAATCCCCTAGCTGATCCAACTATAATAAGAAAATCCTTCTTTAAGTATTACTGTTGGAGAACTTAGGGCAACAATAATGTATATAGTGGATCACGTTTTGGCAGTGTAACCTAGATTACCAGTCCCAATGATGATGTTATAGATATCAATAGGATTTGTAATTAGCATCAGCAGGTTGAAGCAAAAGGAAATGATGAATTTATGGACTTAAATTGAGTTTGTGATCAACTATAGCCTGTTGAATCAACCTTTGAGGCAGAGTTAGCCTGAAGCAGCGAATAATTCATGAATTATGACAAGTTAGACAAGATAATGTCATTTAAATATGTCATCCTATGAATTCCTGGATTAATTGAGAAAGGAAATGATTGAACTTTCCTTGATCAGTCCTATGAGGACTTATGTTTTGCATGGTAAAACATTACAAATGTTTTATGTTGTTCTTACCTCTATAAGAAAAGATGAGGTATAGAAGATATGCTTGGATAAAATTCATAGATGTTAAGCCTTATGCTTGTGATAATATGAAAAGAAGGAATATGATAATATACAAAGTGCATACCACTTAAACTCAATACTTATATACCCTGGTCAGGTATATGATTATTGAGGATAAGGCAAGTATGAAACTCTTAGATTGTTATCTTTTTTATTACTCTGATCAAGTAGTCATTCTAAAACAATCTAGTGAGTATAATGAAACTTATAGGGAAAAGCTATGTGAACATTCCCAACTAATAGAGAAGAGCTATGTGAACATTCTCAACAAAAAGAGAAGAGCTATGTGAACATTCCCAACTAATAAAGAAGAGCTATGTGAACATTCTCAACAAAAAGGGAAGAGCTATATGAACATTCCCAACTAATAGAGAAGAGCTATGTGAACATTCCCAACTAAAAGGAAAAGCTAACTGAACATTCCCAATTACAAAGAGTTTGCTAAGTGAACTTTATGAATAAAGGATTGCTGAGTGAATTATCTCTGTTAGACATATATATTCTTGGGTGATGATAGAAGTATGCTCTTTTATGCTTCTTCCTTTCATAATATAAACGTCATATGTTAGGGGTTTATGCTTTGCATAAACATAAACATTGATAAGGTTGAATTAATGAAAGGAACTTTGTGTGGATTACAGAATCCATGATATCGCCATGATATTAAGATATTATGTGGAGACTTGAGGGTATGATAACTGAATAAATGTGTCCCTCCTTTTTCTGGGATTTCGGGGACGAAATCCTTGTTAGGGGTTTATAATTTGTAACATCCCTGACATGGGTTATGTGTTAACCCTAGATGTTTTGCCTAATAAGGTTGAGTAGATGCTTAATCTTATCCTGGGAAAAGTAATTAGGGCTCATGAGAAACTTATGTTTCAATTGTGGTCCTGTTTGAACAATGTTGAAGCAATGTTTTCCTATTTTGGACTAAAATGTAGATTACCCAAGTTGAGGGGTTAAATTGCAAATGTTGCATGATAAGATGTTCCTCTGATGTTGAGACATCATAAGAATTAATATGATGTAGTGGTATGGTTTTCACAAGCTTGGGCACCAAGATCAAGCTTGTAAAGCAATCCTTGTGCATTAAAACCTAGTTTTGGTGTAATGTGCAATTTACCCAAAACCTAGGGTTCAATATGCAAATTACCACTTCAATAAGGTCCCTTATGTTTCTTGTCATCATGTAGAGCAAAGAAAATGATAAGGGCGCCTCATTTGAATTAAGTTGGAGGAGAGAGAATCTTGATATTAAAATAATCAAGATTTAATCCTAAGTGAAACCCTAATCCAATTTAGGGCAAAAATGAATGTATTAATTAAAGGGCCTTCAACCATAATTAAAATGGTTGTATTCAGATGTGTGTGGATAAACTTAAAGCCTTTCAAAGGCAAGAGAATATCCTAAGGAGGTGAAATTCCACTCACCATTATTATAAGAAAAAGAATTTCCACTCAAATATGGATATTCTTATTATAAGGGTTAAGGTGCTTAATTCCTTTTCCCATAATTCATGGATAATGGAAGGTAGTTAGGTGGGGATAGAGATGACCTTGCATGCAAGAAACCAAGGGGGAAGTGGTGGCAACAATTTTGGAATTAAAGGACTTTTATAAAGTATCTTCTCTCTCATCAATTTTCTTATAAATGTACCTTTTCCAAGCCAAACCAAAGGCTTTTTCGGATTTCTTTCTTTCCCCTTTCTTGGAAAACGAACTAGGAGCTGTGGAGGATCAGGAGGACGACCCCCAACCTGTTGGTAAGGTTCTTGACCTCCTTTCACCTTGAATCCATGGTAAAAATAAAAAATCAATGCATGAATTCTTCATAACTCGATCCCATCTTCAATTCTAACCAATTCTTTTCATTCAAAGCTTGAGGATGACCTTGGAATAGTGAAAGGAGTTGCATCCACCATTTTTTCTGTGAGCTTGGAGCTTTGGAGCTCAATTGGAGGTGGGTTTTATAACTTGAACCCATATTCATTGTTATTGAACTCAATTTCTCAATTCAATTGCTCTTTTTGTAATACCCTAGATTAGTTGATGCAATTGCCATGAATATGGCAGTATATTTCGAAGGTTTTCAGGTTGATGATGATGACATCATCACAAGCACACACCTTATCCAAGGGAATGAGCAAACGGTTTTCAAAACCTCATGATTTAGTTAGTTGCAAAATCGAATGGACACTTTTGAGTTCAAAACCATTTGGAGTATTTGGACTCCAAGACCGCATGGGTAATTCACTCAAAAACGTATGGGTAATACACCCAAGACCGCATGGGTAATTACTCAAGACCGCATGGGTAATTTAACCCAAGATCCATTGGATAATTCACTTCAAAACTGAATGGGTTTCAACTTCAAGATCGATTGGGTAATTTAGTCCAAAACCAAATGGGTAATGGACTCAAAACCGTTTGAGAGGGTTGACCAAGGGTTGACAGTTTGAGATTCCTGTTCCTAATTATGTTGGTTGATAACCCACCAAATTTTATAGATTAATTCCAAAGGAATCATGAGTTGAAGGCTAATCAATTAGGCAAACCCTAATTGGATTAAGTGCTAATTTTCAACTTGGTTGATTTGACTTTTTGGGTTATTTAGCCCAAACGGTTTCAAAACCATTTGGGGATCACCCAAACGGTCTCAAGACCGTTTGGGGGTCACCCAAGACCGTTTTGAGGTCTAGGGTTGGATATGGTTAAGTGTTTGAAGGACAAAAGATATGGTTTTAACCCTAATCAGCTAAGTGTTGATTTTGCATTGAAATGAGTTGATGTTTTGGGTTGATTGACCCAAACGGTTTCAAGACCGTTTGGGAATCATCCAAACGGTCTGAAGACAGTTTGTGGATTACCCAAGACCATTTGGAGGTCTAGGGTTAAGCATGGTTGATCAATTGAAGGTCTAAAGGTACCAAATCACTTTGCAATTAAGTGATGATTTGATGATCAACTCAATAGCTCAAACCCTAATGATTTTTCACAAGAATCCAAGGGTTGGATGAGCCAAACGGTCTCAAGACCGTTTGGAGCTCATACAAACAGTCTCAAGACCGTTTGGAGGTCAACCAAGACCGTTTGGAGGTATAGGGGTGAGTATGGTTACTTAATTGATGATCCAATGATACTAAGTTGGAGTATAATCAATTGCTGATTTGGTGATCAATCCAATGATCCAAACCTTAATTGGTTGACTTGGATTTTGATGATATGATGGGAAAACGGTCTCAATACCGTTTGGAGGTCATCCAAACGATCCCAAGACCGCTTGGGGTCAGGTCATGTCCAAATTGGATGATGGTTCAATGGGTTCAAATCAATTAGACCCACATTGAAATACGTTGAAGGGTTATTGATTCCAAACCCTAATCCAATTGATTCAAGCCCTAATTGATGATCAATTTAGGGTAAATTGAGGGTCAAATCAGTTGAAGGTTTACCTAATTAACTCAATTGATGATTGTCTAACATGTGTATGATCGATTGAGGGGATCAACATTGGAAACCCTAATACGATTAAAGTGGTTGAGACACTTTTTGGTCCATGCGGTTTTGAGGAGGTTTGGACCAAACAGTCTCAAGACCGTTTGAGTCCAAACGGTCTCAAGACCGTTTGGGACCAAGTGATCCCGAACCGTTTGTTCCCATGCGGTTTCAGAAGTCAAACTTGGGAAAACGGTCTTCACCTACTTGCTTTAGCAAACGGTCTCAAGAACCACCTTTACCAAACAGTTTCAAACCATTTGAACTTTGAAAGACCAAGACCGTTTGGGGCTCAAGTAGTCAAGGTTGATTGAGGATTCAATGGGTTTATCCACTTGGACACCTATTGTGTTACGACCCCACCTTCCGATAACCCCCAATTAAGGGAGACCGGGAGGTTGAAGCCGCACCCATAAAATTCCGGATCAAAGGTTCAACATATAACCAATAACAATTATTAAATTCTAACATACTATACTGAAAATGGTAATAAAATTTTTCTTAATCATACCTTTGAAAAGTTGGAAGTACTAGACTTCTAACCACAAGAGAACTACTCTAACTAACTCCTCCTTGTTCTTTAGTTCTTGAATTCACAATGTGTCACTTTACTGTTTTGTACTTTGGAATATGTACCTAAAACGCCGACAAACAAAACAACGGTCAGTCGGTATGTGGAGGATCCAATAATCAAGAAACTATACTAACAATGTAATCAAGCAATTAATCTTTTTAACAATCAAGATTACATTTTAATATAACATCAGCGATCCACAAGTTCCATAACCTCTGTGCTATCCCTGCAGTGGACCTGTATACCAAACTACAACCCCTCATGATCCACCAAAATGGTAAACCAGTTTCTAGGATTGAGTTACATGGTAAACCGAAGAGTCTCATGAACGCACAAGGCAATCCAGTTTCTAACTCTCGGTATGCTGAAGAGTCTCATGAACGCACAAGGCAATCCAGTTTCTGACTCACGGCAATCCTAGACCTTTCTCTAGGTATTACCCCCTTTTCAGCCTTTTTAAAACACCAGAGGTGAACAAGGATCTAGCCAGTTATATGCATACTTATGATGATAATCATATTCACTTTATAGTTGCATGAAATAAATAAACACTCAACAGTTATTTCAAGCAACCGGTAAATCATTCGGGAATCGCCGGGAAAGTAAAGCGATTATTCATAAGCGTAACCACATACCTGATTTGATGAGTCATGCAGATTATTGAACATATACTTCATGTATATACAATCAACCCAATCAACAGATCCAAGCAAGTAATTCAACCATCACATAATTCCTGAAAAGAATATGTACTCTATTTATCACACACTTCATCAAGAATCTACTTTATTGATTTGGATTCTCTTTCTAGGATTCCTAATCCGCATTAAGGCTTAATTAGTATTCATTAGGGTTTCTTAGATCTCTTTCTCAAATTTTATCCCTTTTTTGTTATCAAACCCTAAAAATATTCTTTTCCATTTATATAATCCCTAATTGCTCAAACTACTCAATTAATAGTCTTTTATGTCCAAATTGACTTTAGATCATCATATCCCTACTTAGTCATGGATTTTCATAATTAAACCAATTAAAAGATATATTCATCAAGATTAGGGTTTTCAAGCTCATTAGTGCATAATCATGCACGAAACCCTAACTTATACCAAATATAAAAAGATCATATTTTTAAATCCTATTTTCTCTTTCATTAACAACAGGTTAAAATCATCTTGAATTATTCATCTATCATCAAATCTAAGGGTTTTTCCTTAATTGAATCATTAAAGATGATAACTTTATGCTCTTTTCGAATTTCATGCATTTTTAAGCACATAAACCCTAAATTAGACTAATCACGTGAAAAGTTCTTCCTTTTCGAACTCAATGTTCCTTTTTACATTTAACAGATTAATATCAACTCTAAAGATCCATTAATCCCTATTAAACATATTAACCATATCAACATAGGGTTTCTTAATCATTAAAGTATTAAAGATGATTACTTCCATTAATTTTCGGATTTCAATTAGAATTAGACTTCAAGCATAATTTCTTTGGATTCCTCTCGTTCAAAGGATCAAAATTCATATATTAAGTTCCTTCATCCGAGCTACGGTTCATTAGTTATGAATTTTGCATTAAAACTCTTACTTGGCCAATAAGGAAGTGCCACGTAGGCGCCTTCTATGCAAAGCTCACGCGGTTGGAATTATAATGCAATGACCGAACTGCCCATCACTTAATCGACCGGCTCTACATACCCCGGAGGGTATTTCCGTCCAACGCGCCTTCTCTTCTTCTTCTTCCTCGAGCCGTAGCAGCGGCGCCGCCCTAGCTGCGATCTGCAGCTGTGCGCCGGCCCTTCTCCGGCTCCTCGGTCCCCGGTTGCTGCCTCCAACCTCTCCCCCAGCTCCGCCGTCCTCCTTCGTCCTTGGGGAGCCGCCCAGAACTTGACTAGTGCAGCAGATTGGAGCAAGGTCGCCATGCGACCCACAGCAGGTGCTGCAACCATGCGGCAGCTGCTGTGCTTTGTCCAGGGCACGGCCGAGATAGGAAAGCATCTTCTTGTCATCTTGGGGCATCAATGATGATATTACAATCCACCCTTGTCGCCACCAGACCTCCTTATCATACTAAACCTCATAGCTAGGGTTTAAGGGCAAGAAGAACGTGTGGGATTCTCTCTCCCTCTCTTGCACTCGAACTAGGGCCCTACCCCCCCTTTATATAGGGCGAGTATTCATGCCCTAGGATGACCACCTATGGGTTAACTTAGTTCTATTCCCAATAGGAAACAAATTCCAATTAATATTGAATTTCAATTCCTATTCTCATTGATTCTTAGAAAATTCGTATCTCCCAATTGGATTAGTATTTTCTTCTCAAATTTTGAGGGAAACTCGAATTCAGTGTTATCTTTCATCCCTCCAAATTTGGTGTCATAATAATCAAGTCTCGATTCCTTTTCCAAGTTATTATTATATTAAACACACTTTCCATCTTTTCCCTAATCTTATTATTATTTCTTGTTTTTGAGTTCCTTGCACTCCAAGATATCCATTATCTCGCATTCTTATTTTTAGGGAAATATTCCATATCCTATTCCTTATTTTATGGAATTCTTTATGTATTCTTTGATTATATCAATTTGGGCTTCAATTAAAACAAGGCCCATTAAGCAATACACAAACAATCATTCATGGAATCCATTTTAATCAATCATGGAAATTCATTTATCTTTAATTGATATTTACAAAGCTCATTACATAATTTGGAAAATTGAGGTTATAACATCCTCCCCTCCTTATAGGAATTTTGTCCTCAAAATTCAAACAAGCAAACAAACAATTCAGGATAAGACTTTTCCATGCCCATCATTGGCCCCTATGTGGCTTTACCATACTCATGGCGCATCCCAAGAACCTTTATCATCTAATATTCTTTTCTCTGAGTCCTTTCATCCTGGAGTCTATAAACTACACAGGTGACTCAGGCCATTTCAGCCTCCCTTGGGGCTCACTAGGTTCATTGTTCAGCACATGGTCGGGGTACCTCACATAGTGCTCTAAATTGGACACATGGAAAACATATCCCATGCTCTATCCTGAGGGGTAGGGTCAAACCTAATCTTCTCCACCCATCCATCTCTAAAGGACCCATGTATCGGGGACTCAGCTCTCTTAGATATAACTTAGAGGGGTCGGATTTTTCATGTCACATTTTCTCCCACAGTAACTTGTATGTCAGTCTACTTTGCATCTGCTCACGACTCTCATCGTCTCTAGGCTCCTTTCAGCCCTTGCACAATCAAAGTGACTTTATCTACACGCACTGGGGTCCTTTTTTTTCTAACCATCATGTGGTCTTTTTCTAACCATCATGTGGCCCTTTTCACCAACATCACCTTACTGAAGTGGTGACCGACACAACCTCCCTTACGGAACTTAATATAAAACCCGATACTGGACATGGTGGTCATTGTCACATCATCCATAGGACAAGAACTGTCTCTAGATATCACCCTGAACGAGCACACATGCCCTCATCAGACCTTTTAGTCTTAACCATAGGTAGGGGTGATAACTATACTAACATTGAGTTCTTCATGTACCTACTTCCACTTTATGGAAGTGAACCTTTAGGTCAAACTCAAGAACCATTGAACTCGCTTCATGGTGTAGTTGAACCATCTTTCTCATGGGTAGTTCTACTGGATCTGTCCCTTAACCGAACTCTTCCTTTCTCATATTATCTAGGTAAGGCGACCCACCATAACCCATATTGTATCTCGACCTTCTTAGGCTCAAGGAAGACTTATCACAACATCCCTAGTGTTGAGCTCTCATTCCCTCTCAGGGACCCTTTTGTCCTCTATATCGATACCCTGGGTTACTGGGGTGCGTTCTTTACCTCCTGGCTTTCATAGCCATATACCACATGCAACTCCATCTTAGGTATCCAAAGTTCTATTGCCATCACCACCGTGCATGGTGATCTTAAAATCATGATCTCTTGTATGTCATTATTCTTCAAGATCAATTTCTCAGAAACCCTAAACCACTCATGTCGGGGTTTCATCAACTTCTTTTCCAAAGAAGTGCATCTAAGGTACCATCCTCATATTGCATCAAGGACTGGCTAACCAAACAACCCTTTAACTTTTCAACGTATCTTATTACATCTGAGAGTTATACAAACACCATTCCTTTTCAAACTTAGGGTTAGCCAAACAACCTCTTTGAGTTAAACTAGGTAGCTATAACTCAACTAGAGCATTCATTACCACTTCACATCCTTAGATATTAGATAACATTGAAGACATACACTTCCATGTATTTCACTTATCATCTCACCTCAAACTCTTTGTCCATCTTTATTAAGAACACCCTCTGATTTCATCATCATGGTGATTAAACTTAACCTGGTAAAACTTGTAAGTTCTACTTAGTTCAGGATAAAAACATTCTCATAAGGTGACTACCTCATTCTTCTTAGTGTTTACAAACTATCCATGTATCATTCACTTTACCAGGGTAGATATCTTCTCTATCCCCATTTATCGTGGAAACGTTCCAACCTACATCATCTCTTATCCTTGATGTATGGCATGCGTAATGTCCTATCTCTCACTCCCATAACAAGAGGAAATAAGCATTTGGCTGCAGTCCAAATACAGAGTTCTTCCTGTTCCAAGAGTAGAGATGGTACATCCCACCTTGCCAGTACACCTTTTAAATCTAAGTTGAAATGTGCCACATGTGTCTCTACATCACAGACATCATGATAACAAATTAATCTTGAACCCACTGAGGTTTATATCCTTAGTCAACTCCTCTAGGTCCATAGGGTACCGACTCTTTTGGGGTCATCCCTCTTCCCTCATGCATCAAGGGAGTGCCCTACTCATCTGCCGTTTGGGTCCCATGAGTTCATGAAGGTGATCAATCTCCTAACACATGGCCCTCAGACAACGATAGCTGTTACCTCCCGACCCTATGGTCATGTGCAACTGGGGAATTAGGCAACTCCTACTTTCGTCGGTCTTATCCCTACCTGACCCTTAGGATAGACTTAGGATTCTCCATCATAGTACATGTTCACTTAGAACCTTACCCTAATCTTCATCATCTCTCTTTATGCATTCATGGGTTGGCCTTCATTCTTTCATTGGAATCCTGGCATCCTGCCTACCTTGGTCAAGCCCCATACTGATTACCTCCATGGTAACTCATTCATATGCAATTAGAGATGACTATCTATGGGTCTACAGGTTCATTCTCATACCATGTACTCTTCACTTAACTTCTCAAGATCCTATGAGACCTCTTTTAAACTAACAAAACTGATATACACCCTACCAAAGGGGTCCCTCTCCTAGGATGGGAGAAAACTATCCCTTGACCATGAGGTCACAAAAGCTCTTAGGTCTAGGGTTTACATCCACATGAGCCTACTTAACCCTAGCAAGCTATTAAGGCACAAGTAGATCACCCACCAAACCATGCTAGGTCATACTTGTCCTCTATCCTCAATGTTGGATCAAGATCATACCTTCCTTAATCATCAACCTAGCTGTGAGGGTTCATCAAACATACCTTAAACTTAGGGGGGTTTCCCTTTCCTTTTACATGTGGAGCACCATGCCCGAAACTATAGTGATGTAATTCTCATCATGAGCATTAGGTATACCACTTCCCCTCTTAGGCCTAGGAACCCTAGGTTCACTTTTAGGTGCCCAACTTGCATGCTTTATTTCCTTAACCATGAATCAAGCTTGTCATATCTTGCACATCTTGTCATCCTTCAACTCAAACAACCCTTTAAGGTTGAGTCCTCCTCAAGGACATCTAACAAGGTACAAGGCCTCGTAACCTGTTACTATACCTCTCCGGGGTTTATGGAACTCTTCTTCTCATCTATACCATAGGTACGAAGGTACTCATCCTCTCTCTAGGATTTAGGTGGCCAAAGGTACTCGGTCATTCAACCTCTCATGGATCATATGGCACCCCAGGTACATCCATTCAAACACCCTGTCTAACTCATCATGACCATATCTCTCTCTATCCTTCACTTAGGGTTAGGGTTAGCATCATCCTCGTAGGATGAGCTAGGTTTCTACTTACCATGGAGATCTCTATCTCCAAAACTAACTTATCCTCTCGAGAAGAAGGTCTAGCCTCATGTCTCTTCTGAGGACATGACATCTTATGTCATACGACCTAAGCGTGTATCTATCATATAGTTTGCGCTTGCTCTATTAAGCTTATGTCCATGACACCTTATTTACATGCTTTTCATTAGCTTGATGGAGGTTTCCTTAGACCTTATTAACCTTACCCATACCTGAAGAGGGTGAGGGAAAAGAGAGAAAACCCTAATCCTTAAGGTCCTTAATAGAATTTTGTGATGAGAAGGGATGAATAAGATGAGAAAGTCCTAAAGGTATCTTATTTCGATTCATACCCTAAGACTTTGGCCAGGCAGTCACACAGATCCGGGAGTCCTCGTATTCCGACTAGCGGTGCGGAGGAAAATATTGCCAGCCCCCGGTCGTGATCCTTTTCTAGACACCTCCGTCTTTCGGATAATCCTCTAATAACTCCCTTGGGTTCTATGGAGTTTGTAAAATTTAATAATTATTAATGGTTAAATGAGGAACCCAGGCTCTGATACCAAATGTTACGACCCCACCTTCCGATAACCCCCAATTAAGGGAGACCGGGAGGTTGAAGCCGCACCCATAAAATTCCGGATCAAAGGTTCAACATATAACCAATAACAATTATTAAATTCTAACATACTATACTGAAAATGGTAATAAAATTTTTCTTAATCATACCTTTGAAAAGTTGGAAGTACTAGACTTCTAACCACAAGAGAACTACTATAACTAACTCCTCCTTGTTCTTTAGTTCTTGAATTCACAATGTGTCACTTTACTGTTTTGTACTTTGGAATATGTACCTAAAACGCCGACAAACAAAACAACGGTCAGTCGGTATGTGGAGGATCCAATAATCAAGAAACTATACTAACAATGTAATCAAGCAATTAATCTTTTTAACAATCAAGATTACATTTTAATATAACATCAGCGATCCACAAGTTCCATAACCTCTGTGCTATCCCTGCAGTGGACCTGTATACCAAACTACAACCCCTCATGATCCACCAAAATGGTAAACCAGTTTCTAGGATTGAGTTACATGGTAAACCGAAGAGTCTCATGAACGCACAAGGCAATCCAGTTTCTAACTCTCGGTATGCTGAAGAGTCTCATGAACGCACAAGGCAATCCAGTTTCTGACTCACGGCAATCCTAGACCTTTCTCTAGGTATTACCCCCTTTTCAGCCTTTTTAAAACACCAGAGGTGAACAAGGATCTAGCCAGTTATATGCATACTTATGATGATAATCATAGTCACTTTATAGTTGCATGAAATAAATAAACACTCAACAGTTATTTCAAGCAACCGGTAAATCATTCGGGAATCGCCGGGAAAGTAAAGTGATTATTCATAAGCGTAACCACATACCTGATTTGATGAGTCATGCAGATTATTGAACATATACTTCATGTATATACAATCAACCCAATCAACAGATCCAAGCAAGTAATTCAACCATCACATAATTCCTGAAAAGAATATGTACTCTATTTATCACACACTTCATCAAGAATCTACTTTATTGATTTGGATTCTCTTTCTAGGATTCCTAATCCGCATTAAGGCTTAATTAGTATTCATTAGGGTTTCTTAGATCTCTTTCTCAAATTTTATCCCTTTTTTGTTATCAAACCCTAAAAATATTCTTTTCCATTTATATAAGCCCTAATTGCTCAAACTACTCAATTAATAGTCTTTTATGTCCAAATTGACTTCAGATCATCATATCCCTACTTAGTCATGGATTTTCATAATTAAACCAATTAAAAGATATATTCATCAAGATTAGGGTTTTCAAGCTCATTAGTGCATAATCATGCACGAAACCCTAACTTATACCAAATATAAAAAGATCATATTTTTAAATCCTATTTTCTCTTTCATTAACAACAGGTTAAAATCATCTTGAATTATTCATCTATCATCAAATCTAAGGGTTTTTCCTTAATTGAATCATTAAAGATGATAACTTTATGCTCTTTTCGAATTTCATGCATTTTTAAGCACATAAACCCTAAATTAGACTAATCACGTGAAAAGTTCTTCCTTTTCGAACTCAATGTTCCTTTTTACATTTAACAGATTAATATCAACTCTAAAGATCCATTAATCCCTATTAAACATATTAACCATATCAACATAGGGTTTCTTAATCATTAAAGTATTAAAGATGATGACTTCCATTAATTTTCGGATTTCAATTAGAATTAGACTTCAAGCATAATTTCTTTGGATTCCTCTCGTTCAAAGGATCAAAATTCATATATTAAGTTCCTTCATCCGAGCTACGGTTCATTAGTTATGAATTTTGCATTAAAACTCTTACTTGGCCAATAAGGAAGTGCCACGTAGGCGCCTTCTATGCAAAGCTCACGCGGTTGGAATTATAATGCAATGACCGAACTGCCCATCACTTAATCGACCGGCTCTACATACCCCGGAGGGTATTTCCGTCCAACGCGCCTTCTCTTCTTCTTCTTCCTCGAGCCGTAGCAGCGGCGCCGCCCTAGCTGCGATCTGCAGCTGTGCGCCGGCCCTTCTCCGGCTCCTCGGTCCCCGGTTGCTGCCTCCAACCTCTCCCCCAGCTCCGCCGTCCTCCGTCGTCCTTGGGGAGCCGCCCAGAACTTGACTAGTGCAGCAGATTGGAGCAAGGTCGCCATGCGACCCACAGCAGGTGTTGCAACCATGCGGCAGCTGCTGTGCTTTGTCCAGGGCACGGCCGAGATGGGAAAGCATCTTCTTGTCATCTTGGGGCATCAATGATGATATTACAAGCCACCCTTGTCGCCACCAGACCTCCTTATCATACTAAACCTCATAGCTAGGGTTTAAGGGCAAGAAGAACGTGTGGGATTCTCTCTCCCTCTCTTGCACTCGAACTAGGGCCCTACCCCCCCTTTATATAGGGCGAGTATTCATGCCCTAGGACGACCACCTATGGGTTAACTTAGTTCTATTCCCAATAGGAAACAAATTCCAATTAATATTGAATTTCAATTCCTATTCTCATTGATTCTTAGAAAATTCGTATCTCCCAATTGGATTAGTATTTTCTTCTCAAATTTTGAGGGAAACTCGAATTCAGTGTTATCTTTCATCCCTCCAAATTTGGTGTCATAATAATCAAGTCTCGATTCCTTTTCCAAGTTATTATTATATTAAACACACTTTCCATCTTTTCCCTAATCTTATTATTATTATTTCTTGGTTTTGAGTTCCTTGCACTCCAAGATATCCATTATCTCACATTCTTATTTTTAGGGAAATATTCCATATCCTATTCCTTATTTTATGGAATTCTTTATGTATTCTTTGATTATATCAATTTGGGCTTCAATTAAAACAAGGCCCATTAAGCAATACACAAACAATCATTCATGGAATCCATTTTAATCAATCATGGAAATTCATTTATCTTTAATTGATATTTACAAAGCTCATTACATGATTTGGAAAATTGAGGTTATAACATATTGTGATTGAAGATTCGATTGGTCAATTCAATTGGATACCTTATGTAATTAAGGTCCAATGTGATTGAATCTCTTAAGAATTAAGATGATGAATGATTCATTGATCCAATGATGATTAGTAATGATAATCAATGAAGGTACAAAGGTTGAAATCCAAATAGTACCTAAGTGATTAGTGCCAATTAAGGGATGAACCCTAATTTCTTAAAGGATCAATGACTTGGTACACTATGTTAATCATAGTTGTATGTACTTGATTGAAGGGATGACATGACCTTATCAAGTTGAGAAGATGTTAGCATGAATTCATACATGAATATGATTCATGTCGTAATTAAGGGTATGATCCTTAAGTAGAGATATCAGGAAACCCTAATCATGAACATAAACCCCAATTGACAGGGTTATTGAGTTCTAACCCTAAATGAGTGCAATTCCAATTAAAACCCTAATCCAGGGTAAGGATGTAACCCTAATTTAGGGTAATGATATATGAACTCCAAATTAGGGAAGTGAGATGTAAAACCCTAATTGGGATGAATAGTGAATCTCTAATTATGGATAATTGAATAAATTCCTAAATGAGATGAATAGTAAACCCAAATTGTGGGTGATTATGGTGAAACCCTAGTTGTGGGTGATTCCATGTGAAACCCTAGTTGAGGGTGATTCCATGTGAATACCTAGTTGAGGGTGATTCCATGAGAAACCCTAATTAAGAGTTGACATCACATGAAGCTCCAATGCTATGTTGTGATGAGAGGCCCTAAGAAGGGTGAAGGTAAATGGGACTCTAATGTGAAGTCATATTACATAAAGCCCTAATCTTTGGCAATGTGACAATGAATCCTAATCCTAATCTTAAGTAAGGGTATAGAGAAACCCTAATGATGAAACAAGAGGAATGGCCTTATAAAGGTGGAATATTTCATGTGGTTGATTATAAGCAACCTTATTGTTAGCAATGTCTTTAGCATTAGACAAGTCCATATCATTAAAGATAGTTGGACAATTCTAATGTGTGGCCTTTGCATTATATGCTAAAGGTGAGTGGTTAGGGATGGAATGTATTAAGAAGGGAAATACCTTAATACAAGATGTGAATGGCCTTGTAAGCCATGTGAATAATTTGTTTCCTAGTGAGAGGTGACAAGATGTGAAGGGAATGAGTATTCCTAATTGACATAATGGGAAACCCTAACCCTGGTAAGGGAGTAGTGGTGTTACCCTTGAATGATAATGTTATATATTGTTTTGCATGGTGCTGATATGACATTGATGAATTTGTTGTCATTTGTACTAACCATGCATGTATCATGCGATGATGAACATAGCCAGGTATGAGCTATGACATTTTATATATTGAAATTGTTATGGGCCTTATGTGCCATGATACACCTTACTGCCTAGTATGAGGTAATAATAGAAGTAATGGGCCTTAAGTGCCATGAGAGATGCTTATGTAACAAGCATCATATTTACCTTGGTCAGATGACCTGAAGGTGATAGTTACCTGAAAAAGTGGTAATAATGCTCAATGATGAGTTAAGGGTTTGAATACCCAGAACCATATGATTATGGTGATGAGAATGTGAAGGGATGAGAATTCCCAGTTTTGAAATGAGGGACTGAGTTCCCAAGGTCTTTGAAAGACTGATAAATATCTGATGATAGTAGTACATGTCTCTTTATAACATTGTTGTAATAAGTTATGTTTGAGAACTTGACTGATGCTAAAAAATGCCATAATGTACTTAAATAATCGAGTTTAATGATATCATGTAGAGCCCTGACCATAGATCCATCATTGTCAGAAGTTAAATGATGGTGAAACAGGTTTTCCTAAGGGAACTCCTGGAGAGCATACTTTTGAGTATGTTGGGGTTATGGACGTGAATATCCTTACGTCCTAATATAGGATTTGATGTTGATCTCTCAATCCTTCATTATATGTACTAGGATGGATGTATCATGATTCTCCCGATGATTGGGTTAGATGTCGTACACATCTTCCAATAATGTTAATGCCAGATCGGTGGAGATAAATACAAAATCTCACGATCGTAAAGAGAGTGCAGCATGCCACTGTAACTCTGATAGCAAAGTTGCCAGTATACTCTGGAAAGCTATATTTAGCAGAGACACAAGATGTCCTGCATGTGATCTCGCACTGACCGAGATGTGGGAGGTCATGGGAATCCGGCTCTTCCATTGACCTTGTATGTTACCGATTTTGACTTCGCAGTGGTCGGTTGGAGCATGAGCGGTATATCTCATCTCCTCAGGGCATAAGTGTGTTTGTAAAATGAAATCAGTCGTATATCATGTTTGCTTAAGGATTGAATACGGAAATTCATTGGCTGATGTTACATTTCTATGATATATATGTAGTTCATTGATGTTGTTCATATCTGTTGTATTCATTAAAAGTAGATGGATGAACTATGAGTCTACCATGAGTAGATGCAACGTTATCTTTGAAAAAGGAGATTACTTCACTTTGTTCATACAAGTGACTTACCTGTTGTTGATTAAATATATAAATCTTTCTGCTCAGTTTATTTTAATAAACTGTTATAACAATGTTTTGGCGGAGAGTTATATCTCCCGCTGGGGCAATTTACAATTGTCTCACCCCCGTGGGATCCTTTTTGGGTGGACGCAGACAAAGAAGTAGAATCTCATTACAGGGAATGGACAGCAGCAGTAACAGCAAGGATAGTAGTAATATCTCAGGTGGAGATACTGCCTGTTAAGTTATGTAGTTAGAAAGTTCTGTGTGTCGTCTCTGTACTCTCAGGTCCTCGGAGTTTTTAGTCAGTATTTTATGAATCAATCTGAGGTTTTGGCTTGATGCCTTGAGATTTTATACTGCCTGTGTTTTTAGCAGGACAGTTAATGCTGGTAATTCTTTGAAGGAGATGATACAGAACATGTACCTCTGAACAAGAAAGTAAATGTGTTACTTTGGTTCTATGTGAGAAAGTTTTTCTTTAATGGATCTCTCGATAAAAATGTTTTAATTTTCAGTGATTTTCAGTAATCCACTGCAAATAATTTGCTTCCGCATTAGTTAATCCTATTTTCGCGAGACGGTCGCTATAATTTTATACAACACAAGTCATTTACAACATCTCAAATCCGTTATAGTATACTTGATACTATAACATGTGTTTAATTGTTGTAATACATTGTAGTATCACTACATACTCAAACTTGTTGTAAAAGACCCCAATTACACAACATATTGTAACATGTAGTATTAGTCACACATGATAACATGTTGTAATAGACCACCATTACACAATATAGACTAATGCGTTATAATATATCATAACCACACAATATGTGTTTACCTGTTGTAATAGATACATGTTGTAATAAACCACAATAACACAACATGTTGAAACCGGTTGTTATATACCACGATCACACAAGAGAGTCTGGCCTGTGTTATATACTATAATTACACAACATGTCGTGACCCGTTATAATAGTCACACATGATAAATAGTTACAATAGACCATCATTACATAACATAAACTAACCCGTTCTAATACATCATAATTACACAACATGAGTTTACATGTTGTAATAGCTACATGGTGTAATAGATCACAATCACACGACATGATGTAACTTGTTATATACAACATATTTCAGCTTATTGTTGTATACCATAACTACACAACAGATTCCAACCCGTTGTATAATCACATGTATCTTATTATTCAACAAATGCCCTTAATATAAAAATATAAAATCTTCTGGTCGCCATGACTCGGGGTGAGAAAATGATGGTCCAGACCGCAAAAGCAGACCAGATCGGTTTGTTCGATCCGCTCCTAGATCGTTTTGAGTTCGGTCCGATCTGTGGTCCTGAAAATTTGGGAATTTTGTCTGTGGTCCGACCTGGTCCAAATTCTGTCAGACAACAGTCCGGACCCTTGACCGTTTTATATGTAAAAAGCCTTTAAATATATAGTTTTATTATGTCAGAAGGTTCTGACTGGTTTTGTATACTTTGTCCTGAAAACAGTGAATGCCATTTTCCTATTCTAATTTTACTTTGATTGGTGTTTTGAAAGTCTACAATTTGAATTCACCAATTTTTCTTAGACTTCCGTCCATATATATAGTCTCTGGAATATTAGACTTCCGTCGGAAATCGACCAGAAAATGAATTGCATTCCATTGCGTCTTGCCCTCTTCCCGTGTTTCTCTCGTGGGGCGGCGACTCGACCGGGGAAGACCAAGAGTCCCATTATGTTGTGCTCACGGTGAGGTTCGTGACGGAGGAAGGCAACAGTCCCACTGTGCCACGCTCACCGTGACCTAGAATAGTTGGAAGTCATTGAAGTAGCGCTGCCGTTCGTGAACTGTACGCAATCTTATTCTCAAAGTGAGTATTTGTCGGCACAACGATTTTGTCGAGCGGAAGGTAAGCCGCTGAGTGATTAGTTTATTCAAACTTTGGCGGATTTAGAAACTGAGATCGATTTTGTTGTTTGCTTTTCTTATTCATATTTTAACGAGTTTCAGATCTTAAAGATCACTTTATTACGCTATTGGAAATTTTTAATATAATAATATACGGTTCATTGTCGACACAAATACAACTTGTTATTTGTTCGACAAGAGTAAATCCAAGAAAAAGATATACATGGCCATCGTTGTCAATGTTATTCTTAAGCTTCCGAATTATTTAGTTAGAGGTAAATACTAATCTATCCTAGCGTTCTTGATATCGATTGTTTATAAATTGGTGTTTGTCGCATATTCTAATGGTGAATAATAAGTGTGAAATCTCTATCATGCATTCTTTGTGAGTGATGGATCGACCTGGACGAAAGGTAGACATGATTTAATTAATTCAATATTAATTTATTTCATCCTCTTTAATAAAAGTATGTTTTAATACTTAAAAGTTGAGCAATATATCTAGAGTTCATACTATCATTTTGAGTTTTTTGAATAACCATTTTATTTGAAAATATAAGTGTTATTATGTTTCAGT
The DNA here is from genome assembly GCA_963693085.1 of Alisma plantago-aquatica. Lineage (NCBI taxonomy): Eukaryota > Viridiplantae > Streptophyta > Magnoliopsida > Alismatales > Alismataceae > Alisma > Alisma plantago-aquatica. The sequence continues at coordinate 360,914,840 of OY856409.1, read as the reverse complement.
TTTATGTATAGTTACTATGTAGTGTAGAATGTCTTTAATTTCTAAGTTATGTGTCTACAATTACAAAAGAAACCAATGAGATGGAGTTGAATCATGGCTCCACCTTCTCCGACCTTTTTAGACCGCCAGCGCCGCCTTCTTCAGCCTCATATTTCTGCGCCACCATCATATTCTCGAGCTCCCTTCAATCCTAATCGGTAAGTCGTATCGGCTCCCTTGAATCCACAATCTTCCTCTTTTTCTTAGTTGGAGACCGCATCCTTTGGGTTCTCTGGTTGGAAAGGGTCATTGTCATCTTTATAGTCTTCAATGACTCTAGACACTATGCCATTAGTGTCAACTATGGCCAATTATTCTGTAGCAGTCTCTATATTTTTGCTTCCTCGCATCCTATTGTAGGACAGACAGAAGCCAACTTCTATGATGTTGACATGCACTCCACTTCTGTTCTCTTGTTTGTATTTCATGTTTTTTATTGTAATTGTGATTTTTATGTGGTTCACTAATACTTTGTTCTTCTAATTTTTTTCTTTTCTCTTATAGATATACTTTTCCACGAAGATGACTCAATGACCACAATAATTAGAAGGGGTCGTACTACAATTCCTGAGGTTGTTAGAAAGAGACGTAAATGACAAAAAAAATATTGGAATGGAATTCAGAAGGACAACCAATTGAGAAAACTTGACAAATTTTCAACAGCTATATTGGAGTCACATCACAAGAATGATTCCAATCAACACTAATACTTGGAGTGATGTGGAAGACAGTATTAAGGACCTTATTTGGGAATAGGTTGAGGTGAGTATGTAGACACCGATATTTTTTTGTCTCTTTGTTTGTATAAAAGTAATATAGTATATATATTTCAATTTTTGTGTGTTTATAATTTTGTTTTTTGTAGAAACCTTTTTCGATTGGTTCTAGTAGAAAGAAGTGGGTGCTACAACAAGCCAATGATAGATGGACGAAATTCAAAGACCAAATATGTGTTTTTATTGTAGCCATTTGTTCAACAAAGTGAACTCAGAAATTTTATTTCATATATTTGGAGTTATATGTCCACATTTCATAGATCCCTTGTACACTAAAAAAAGAAGAGACTCGGGCACAATATATAGCATATGAGTTCATTAGAGGGAAGAAGTAAAGATTAGAAGTGTTCTTTTTACCTTATAATGTGGGATATGTATATATTTTGTTGATTGTTTATTGTTCCTTTACGTAAAATGATGTTGAAATATTTTTTTTAAATGTAATGCTTTATAAACGTAAGAGATATTGGATACTTTGTATCTTCGATCTTACGTGGGGTAGATGCTATGATTTTGATTCGTTAAGAGGAAATTTACACAGGAAAATGGAAAAACTCATAGATTTGTAAGTACTTTGTACATTTTTTGATTACGTAATACATGCTTTAAGACTACCATATACTTTTACTAATGCATAGAGGTCTTGTTTTGAATTTGAATATGACTCATAAGTTGTATCAAAAAAAGAGATGTGCAATATAGGAAGAATTTAAAATGAGAAATTATCAAGGTTAGACACCAATTTCTTCCTTGTTGTTGCAAATTTGAATACTTGCATTATACTTACACAATCATTTTCAACAAATTAAAGAGACTATGTGTTCAATCATGTCATGTCTAGTAGTTTCATAATAATTTCAGACTTGACTGTGACATGTAGTTTAGTACGATATAAAATAATAACCATTTATTGTGTTATGGACTTGGTCACATCATTGATCCATATCTCATATGCATCATATATATAGATCCATATCTCAAATGCATGAATCTAACCATGATATTATATATGAAACAAAAATCATGTTAAACACTGACCAGTTTTATTCATTATCCTTATACCATTAGAAGCATTATACACCACCATTTTTTGGGGCAACTTACTTCCACAAAGGAATGTTGGTCCAATGAAGGATTTCAACCCAGAAAGACATGATGTTGCATAGAGAAGTACTTAGATACCATAGAGAGGTACTTTACTTCGATATAGGATACTCTTGTAATAATATAGACTAATAACTATGAAGATGAACATAGACACCCTAAACATGAGTTATTGAACAACCATTCATCATCATGTCAAGTTATGTCATTATTTAACTATATATTTTACTTCAGTTTTAAGTTTTTAGTTATAAAAACAAGCTCCGAACCAATCAGAAGCTATGAGTATTTTTATCACACATGTGCATTGACCCAACTAAAACACAAGCCTCCTACCCATCTGATGGGACTATTATTAACCCCTGGACTACATCATCATTCACAAACCTTACTATTTCCTATTAATTTATGTCATTGTTGTACTAAGCCCATATCTTAACATTTGTGTTCTTTCTCCTTCAACTCTCTGAGTTATTCTAGTGCCCTTATCAAAATGTTCATGTAGTTCTTATTCAACTCTCTCAGTTATGCCAATGCCAATGGATACAATATAAGTATATATGCAATGTTCTAGATGTAAGGTTGATGTCACATTTTATCTCTCTTGGTTGAATAAACATAGTAGTTCAAGAGAAAATATGTTAGAATACACTTGAACCATTAGCACATTGAAATTTGATTTCCATTTATCTCGTATTTATTTTATACAGTGTCCAAAGCAACCAAACAACATAGATTGTAGGTATTATGTGTTGAAGTACATAAGAAACATCGTTGATGCGAGAGTTAGAAATATTCTTGAATGTGTAAGCTACTAATCATTATATTTTTTTAGTTTGTTAAAATTTCCAAATACATACATTAAATAAATGGCAATATGTTATTATATTTTTGACATATGATTGCAGCATCATTAGAAGTATATTGGTCATTGCTTCAACCAAGAAGATATTGACGAGGTCTGAAACGAGTGGGTAACATCTATTCTTGAGCACATATCAGATTACGTGCCATGAGGGGGAGAGATATGTTCTTTAGCATAGACCAATCTGTGAAGCCTTTGTTGTTAATTTTTAGTTCGATTCTAGAATGTGTACTGACTACTTTATATAATTGAATCTTTGTATGGATGGTTGATTGTTTATTAAATATAGTGCAAGTATTTTTCAAGGTTTGATGAAAATTTTATTTAATATTGTGCTTGTTTGTGAAATGAAAAAAAGTATAATTTCATATTTATTATTATTTTTAAAAAATAATGATTAATTTGATCAATAAAATTTGTTTGATATGACCTATCGAACTCTAGTCAAATACTACAGTTAATGAAATGTTGTTAAAGGTGTGATACTACAACAAACAATACATGTTGTGTTATCCAGACCTATTACAATCGGTGTGAATGGAAAACAGACCCCTATTACAACATGTGTGTCTAATGAGATACAACATGCACCACATGTTATATAAATAGTGTATACTATAACAGGCACACCACATATTGTATAAACACCTCTATTACAACGAGTGTATTTATCAAAAGACAACATGCTTCAACTATTTTATTAACATATACATTACAACAGACACACTGCACGCTGTAAAAAAAACCTATTACAATATGTTTGTATAGTGAAAGACAACATGCTTCAACTATCATATAATGTATAATACAACACATGCACCACATGTTATAAGAAACACCCCTATTATTATAAGTGTGTTAAGAAAAGACAACATGCTTCAACTGTTGTATAATATATATTAAAACGTGTGAACCACATGTTGTATAAAACACCCATATTATAATGGGTCATTCATTGAAAGACAACATGTTTCAACTGTTGTATAAAATATGTATTACAACATGTACATCACATGTTGTATAAAGCATCCCCCATAAGACCACACGATCTAATACAATGGTTAACACCTGTTGTAAATTAGAAAAATGAACTGTTGTAAAAAATATTTTCTATAGAGTGAAATCATCACCAGAGAAAGAAGATAAGAAAACCCTCGTCCAAAGAATAGAAAAATAATCTCCTCAAAAGCAACTAAAACATCCGTCCATAGTTTCCTAGACGCCAGAGCACTCCTTAATTGAGAATGTAAGGAAGTGAAGAAGAAGAGAAGAATACTTTGTGTGGTTGATCTCGACCACCATTTATATGAGAATAATATGTCCCCGTTGGGGATGCATTGCCCCTATGTGACACTGGTTGCGTCCCTCAACGACTATCTAGTCGTTTGGGGCAGCGGTCAGGTGCAGCGTGGCAACAATACGACTCGAGCGCGAACATATTGTCGGGTTCATTGAGGCAATACGTCTCGGTTCACAACGCATTGCTTCAAACACGGACAATACGTGAGTTGGGACATATTGCTCTGCAGAGGGGTCAATGGGTTAGTCTCAGGGATGCATTGTTCTTTTCTAGAGGCAATCGTCCTGAAAGAGGACATATTGTTCCCACAGTAGGGCAATACGTCCCTGTTGGAGACATATTGCTCTGAGAGAGAGCAATGTATCACCGAAGGGAGGGCATTTAATCTAACCCTCATAGAGATCCGCGTGTACATTAAAAACACATATGCGTTTTACCGTACACACACGGATGTTTTGGGGTTTTATGTTTTGGATTTGGAGGGTTGAGATATCACTCAGATGTCCTCCAAAACCCCCCTTACTGCGTGATATTTGTTCAGCTAGTTGCCAGCTTAGGACCAGTTTGGTAGGGTGTAGTCAGACGACAAAGTATGTATTTGATGTACATTTTTACATTGTGAACTCACTAAACTACACCCTACTACACCCAACCAAATTAGCCATTACGGATGTTCACTGGTTCGCCCGTACTCCTCGGTCACCATCAACTAGGTCGGTAGTTGCCTCCATCCAGTACGCAGTCAATCGAATGTGCTATATACTTAGAAAGACAAAGCCCAAAAGGAGCTGCGTCTGGCAACCGAAAACACATATCGAATCAGGGACATGAAGATGGTTTCTACTTCGAGGTCCTGCTACCCCTGTAACGGCGGCCTGCTCTTCCTTTCCCTGCTGCTCGTCACCGCCGTCGTCACCTCCTCCTCTTCCTTGGCCGTAGCGGAAAACTCGAACTCCACCTACCGCGGGTCGTCTGGACGGTACTGTTCCGGCAGTATCGGTGAGTGCCAAGGCGACGACGCTGAGTGGTTGATGGAGTCCGGCACCGGCCGCAGCCTTCTGCAGAGCGGGAGGATCACCAACAATGCGATCAGAAACGCGAACCAACCCGCCGCCGGCAACGGCGCCAGGGGCCGCTCCTACACCCGGGGCTGCAACGCCGGAGCATACCGCTGCAATACCGGCAACTACTAGTGATCCACAGCAGCAGCTGGATGATTCCCTTCTTTAGTCGGCAGGCACACGAACTGTTCGAGCTTTGGTCAGGTGTTATTGTTGATTGCTTGTTCTTTAATTGAAATCGTCTCCCAATTCTGTTTCCGTGTGTATATCATCGATCTACAATAATGAAAGTGTATGTTCTTTTCCTGTGTGAATAACTCATCGAAGAGCATTAGGATCTACCTATTCTCTTTGGACTCCTTTCCACTCTGTCCGTTACATTCATTTTAGGGGACAAATCTTATTATTCTATAAATGAGCATCTTTCATGATACGATAACAGAGACATGAGGCTATTTAGAGAGTCGTGTGAAGTGAAATATATTGTTGGAAATGAAGTGTATTATTTGAAGTCTGATCGTAACGGAATAATCCTAAGGCTAAACTGGCGGATCATTAGCACAAGAGTAGGGTGCTGTGGCATTCAGGTGAAGATTTGAGGTAAAGTTATTAGACACCCTCTTGGGTTAGATAAATAATCTCTTATTCCACTTCAATGCTTATGTGTATGCTTGCTTTATTCTTCAAGTCTGAATCATAAGTTTGCTCTTAGTAAAAGGTGCTCACTATGCGGATCTGCTGATTATAAGATATTACGATCAGTCCTTTATTTCTTGATTGAAGTTAAGTTGTCTGGATTATTCTTGTTATGTATATATTAACCTTTACTCTCTTCGGTTGTGTAAGCGGCTAATATAGTTCCACAATTTTGTGTGTGTATCCTAGATCCTTGCATGGGGTATTTACTGAAAAACGGGAAAGATAATAATGGTAGCTCTTCTTTGTTGTAAGATGGTATATATAGCTGCCCCCTGGACGGCTAGAGGGTAATATCTTTTCTTATGATAGTGCAACACAGTTGTACTGATGGCAGAGCAACAAGCACACAATTCACAATGTATTTATATCCTAATTGATGTCATACCTGGATTCAAAGTGCATCATGATTCGGTACGCTAGAATTTGAAATAGGTATGAATAAAAATTTCGTGTTAAATTTATGAGGATTCAAATTTGTTTCCAATATGATTTGGTGGTATGTGCACAATGAGTAGAAATGTGATTGGGGCGGAGGGAACCATGATTTGAATGTGGGTTCCCTAGCATTCAGAATTGGGCACAGTAGGATTGCTTCAAATTTACTAGTAGGTGGCGTGCGCGTGGTAGCATGTGCACATGGATTCCACTGTTGCATGTACCATTATTTGTGAATTCAGGTGTTTTAGAATTGATACAAGAGTCAGTACTAGATGATGCATGTTTGGGTAGAAAGTGTACTAGGATTTGGGCCATTTTTGCACTTTGACTTATAAAGGTACACTAAAATTTATTAGTAGGGTGTATCATGATTGGAAAGCATGCAATACATACACATAAGGATTCAAAATGTTTGGTTGGGTTACATAACTTGACAAAATGTGAAAATTTCCAACGATTCTTTCGCACACCCTGGGCTGTGGACTTAACCACTTGGCAAAAGATTCCAACCGAAGGAGAAGGTACCAGATCTAGACTGGTAGGCGACGTGCATATGCATACATACCAACATTCATTTGGTTTGGTTGAATTTAATAAACCAACCCCTATTCAATATAGAATCTTTGAGTGATCAATTTAAAAATCTTGGAAACATAATTTGGACAGCGTGACTTGATTTGTTTTTTTCTTTTTTGATCTCGTTGAATGGTTTGGTTCGATGATGTTCCCACAACGCGTTTTATAAGACTTACATGACATGTAGGGCCTTGCTGTCACTTCAAGTGGGTGGGAGGGAGGTGTACAAGCTTAATTGTAATGGTTGCGGGCCGCAATCAAACCGTGGACTTTCGTTTTCTATTAATGACGATATCGAAGGAAAAGAAAATAGCTCGAGCTCATTAATGATAAGGGGGTCCTCTCTCCATGCTCTCTCACCCTAGCGCCGCTAGGGTTTCTTCCTCCATAGGCGGTTGGCTGGCTGGGGGGAGGGGGTTTGGCCCCCGCAAAGTGGTGCCCCACTCCACTTCGGCCTCTTCTCATTCGTCATCAGCAGGGTCTCTTCTTCGGGAGGTGTGTGGGCGTGGTGTCTTTGGAGGCAGTGGTCTTCTTCCTCCCTGTCGTTGAGTTCGACTATGACGAGTTTCCTATCCCCTTTCTCTTTTACTGGCTTTCTGTTTAGATTGTTCTCTTGTTTTGTCTATCTCGTTGTTAATCAACGCTGCTTTTTTCTTCTCGTGGTAGATTTTTTTTCTCGGTCAATTTTGTTGTGGAGTTTGTATGGCAGCAAGTGCAGGGAAAATATCTTTTTGGACACCGATTTGGTGTAGGTACTCTACCACATATACATACTCAGGTTGAAGGTATTCCTCATAGAAAGTTGCCTTAGCCAGCGAAGGACAAGAGGGAGCTATACATCATTGTCCTTATCAGATTCTGATATGAGTTTTTTTGGTGGTTTGTATCTGTTCTTGATCTTTGTGTGGTCTTTTAGTTTGTTTTTCTCCTCATGTAGATGTCGTATGGCTCCTCCATAATGAAATTTGTCTGTTTAACTTCAAAAACAAAGATGGTCGGTCACGGGTCACCCACTTGGTCAGTTTATTGAGCAGTCACTGTCGATTTGGTTGTGCGTAGCATGGGGTCAGCGATAGCATATCGATAGTTACATCCGACGAAGTACATCAATCAATCCAATTGGGGAATAGCAAGATGGCTTCTGCTTCACCTCTTATTCCTTGGTTGCAGCAGCGGACGACTCGAAATTTCCAAAGGCGCCCTGGTCCCAAATCGCCCCACCCCTGCCATCGTCCAAATGCAACAACGGCAAGTACTAGCTAGAGCTCTTAGGGCACTTTGGTTAGCCGGATTTACTGAAATCATGTATTCAATCCATCCTACATTACTAAAATGCTGCATTCTCAAAATCCCACAAAGTAAAATTTTATGTTTGGTTTGCTGAATTTTGTAAATGTGGGATTTTTTTTCATGTTTGTTACCCTGCCCGTGATGGATTTTGGCGTCCGGGTAAATTTTGATGGAGACCAAAATGTGGGATTCTTATTCTGTCTGAAAATCATGGGATTAGCCCCATTTCTCCAATCCCGCAAACCAAACATAAAATTTGTTGAACTGGAGTCCAAAATACAATTCAATACAGTAAAATCCAGGTAACCAAACGTGACCTTAGTAGAAAAAGGGGGAGTACTAGCTATAGCTCTTAGTAGTAGCAAAAGGGGGAGTTCTCCTTCCGTCGGCAGGCACTGTAACGTCCCAAGAATTGAAGCCTCAGATAAAATGATGTTAAAAGGAATGATTGGACTACACATATCACCAAGGTGCACCTCTTTTTCAGGGAGCCCTTCACTAAGAATTCTATAATTAAGCGTGCTCGGCTTGGAGTAGTATTAGGATGGGTGACCAGTCGGGAATTTTATCCTAGCTTGCGCGTGAGTGAGGACAAAACGTGCAGTTAAGGCCAGTGATGGTCTGTGGGACCAATCGTCATTTTTGAAACTCTACTAAAGCCTTGTGCAGTGGGCCCGGGTGTTACAATTGGTATTAGAGAAATAATCTTAAAAGGAATGATTAGACTACTCATTTTACCAAGATGCACCTCTTTTCCCCTACCATCATGTGGAAGATTGTTTCTCCACCGAGTCGCGACCATCTTCTTCGCCATGACCATGGCAGAATCTTTCCTCTATCTTATTCTTTTTGTTTCTATCATGAGGAGCGAGTAGTCTTTTTTGCCGGGGTGCGGGGACTAGCCCCGCTGCCTTTGCTTACATGTTCATTTTATAACATTCCATGGCTTGTATATAACTTTAGAGTAATACTAGGATAAGTGATAAGTCAGGAAGTTGATCTTGGCTTGCGCGTGGGGATAAAACGCGTAGTTACAGCTAATGGCGGTATGTGGGGCCAGTCGTCATTCTTGAAACTCTACTAGAGTCTTGGGTAGTGGGCCCGGGTGTTACAGACACACCAACCAACTGTTTGACCTTTAGTCAGCTGTTATTGTTGATTGCTTTCCCTTTAATAGCTTAAAAAATCTCCCATCCTATTCATGAAATAACATGAATAACATGGAATCACATGGATAACTTGAGTAACAGGGACAACAATAATAACATTTGTAATGTTAAATTGATTTTGATAACATGGACAACATGATTAATATAAAATTTGAGTTGGGATAATATTAAAACTATGTAAAAGTAAGACAACATACGACACTACTTCCTTCGATGTTGACATATTTTTATTAAAAATAAATGACACTACTTCCCTCCTATTTCTCGTATTTTTCACTATATCTTTTAAATCATAATGTTTTTTATATTTTCTCTTTAACGTACAATTATAATGGAGATAACATGTGACACTACTTGCCTTCTATTTTCCATATTGTTTCTTTCTCTTAAAAATAAACAGAGCCTGATATAATGTACTACTGAACCTGAGTTATCGTACATTTAGACCAGAGAGAACATATGTCAACACTTTCTTCCTATTTTTCATATTTTTTTCTTTAAGAAAATATTTTTCAATATATTATAACATGCTATCTCATGTGCTATACTTATTTCTTAAAAAAAATAATCAAAGTATGTCGATATTAGTCTTATTTTAAATTGGTAAGGAACACAACGATTTTCATTTTGTCAAAAAATTCATTACGATTTAGAAGATATAGTGAAAAGTACGAGAAATAGGAAGGAATTAGTGTTATTTTAATTATTACGACATTGGTCTTGTTTTAAAGTAATTTTAATTAAGAACGTAATTTTAGTTTGAAAAATATTAACAAAAATAACTTATTATTTTTCCTCTCTCCTACAACTACTCCTCTCCCCCCCTTCTCCCACGTTCCCAATTACACACGTTTTCAATCAATCACAGTTTTTCAACTTTGTGCAAACAACACACATCTACACATACTACCGGATAAGGGGTCGTCCCGTTTCTCGTCCGGATTATGATTTAAATAGAGTTTTCCTTTTAGACTTACATGACCAGAAGGGCCTTGGTGTCACTTCAAGTGGGTGGGAGGTGTACAAGCTTAATTATAATGCTTGAGGACAACAGTCATGGATTTGGTTTTCTAGTAATGACGATATCGACAATAAAGAAAAAAGGTTGAGCTCATAATGATAAGATATGGTTGGTCACGGGTCACCCGCTTGGTCAGTTTGTTGAGCTATCACTGCCGACTTGGTTAAGCTTAGCATGTGGTCAGCGATAGCATATCGATGAGTACTAGGGATGGCAATTTGACCCGACACAGCCGGACCCGACCTGACCCACCCCGACCCAACCCAAAAATCTCGGGTCTGATGGGTTTGTGGGTAGATTTGGGCAAGACGCTCGGGCGTTGTTCTGTCTATGGGAAAAATGCAGGTGACAACCCATTTTAGGTGGGCGTACCCATCGTCCAAACGTAGGCGGCTGCCAAGTTCTCATTTCCAAGTTAACCAGAGGAACCTAAAGAGATTACTAGGGAAACCCGAGCCACCGCCGTGAACCCACCCTCCCTCCGACTTGTCCTCATCGCAACACAATAGAGAAACCTCCTTGTTTCCAGACCGATAATACAATGCACTCTCAGCCAGAAAACCATAGCTGTCATACCCTTCTCTCTTTCCTTTTCACCACCATCAATTGTAGACTCTCAGCTTCTCCGTCATCATGTGACAGAGTCAAGCTGCTCGAGTTTCGAAGGGCACACCAGGAAAAAAGATCTTAGCTTTCCAATCCTTTGATGGAAGATTCTCCTATGGGTTTTCATTTGGTGCCACCAAACGAATTTGGGCACTGCCGCAGACGAAGTTGTTGAGTTGGTGTTTGTCCACGACGACCGGCGCAACGCCCGAAACCAACAGTGACTGCCCCATTATCTGAAGTTTCCTCTTTCTGAAACCACCATAGGACGCTAGACCCTGTGGTAGAATCATAGCATTAGGTAGGAACTTCAGAACTGTCACCTGGCAGTCGGTCTTTTATCACATGGGCCATAACAAGTTTGTGACACTGCTAGAGTTGTGTGTCAAGTTTGTGACACGGCTAGAGTTGTGTGTCTAACAGGGGATCTACGCTAGTCATGTTCTGCCTCTTGATACCAAGACCAACTCCGGATGAGACAGAGGAACTCAACCCCAAACCCGCTGCCAAGGCCAGCTCCGACATCAACATGTGCATACTTGCTCAAGTGGGGTGGTCGGTGGTAAAGGCAGCCACGACAAGGATTCCCGAAAGAAGTTCTTGACCAGTCAATAGTAATGTTTGTTTGTAAAGTTCGTTCACAACATTAGAGTTATTCTGTACCAAACCCACACAGTTCATGTGGTTTTAATTATTTGGTGATTAATTTCATATATTAATCAAGAAGTTCATGTACACATTGCATTCTTTTAATGTTTGATTTGCTGCAGGCTAATTGTGGTATAGCCGCAGTAAAGTATATGTCATTCTCAATGTATTTGATATTGTATAGTTGTATAAATCAAATTTCTAGTGTAATTTGTTCATATGATATCTACAAATCCTGATTCGGAACATTGCTCTTTAATTAAGGTTTCATATCTATGTTAAACTCTAATTTGATTTGGGTAGAAATTTACGCACAGTGCTGACAAGTAGTTTGGGTCGGGTCGGTTTGTTACGGGTCAACCCAAGTTAATTTGGGCCGGGTCCGATTGGGTGACAACTTTTACAAAAGAAGTTGGGTCTATTTGGTTTTGGGTTAAAATAATATGGGTTGGGTTTGGGTTTGGGTTGGGTTCACTGAAATCTGACCCATTGTCATTCCTAATGAGTACGCGTTTGTCGTTCACACTTGCTGCGTCGCACGATTGGTAGTTGCATCCGAGAGTTTTATATAGGCCAAAAAACCTAAATGGCACATTTGCCAATTTTAATTACCTAAATAGCACGTTCTTGAACTTATTGCCCAAAATGGCACATTTCTGGAGCAATGCGTCCCGGCGGGGGACGCATTGGTCCCACAGGAGGGCAATGCGTCCCGAGCCGTGACACATTGCCCTCGTGTGGGACCAATGCGTCCCCCGCTGGCACGCATTGACTCGCATGAGAGCAACGCGTCCCAGCAGGGGACGCATTGGCTCCACAGGAGTGCAATGTGTCCCAAACCGTGACGCATTGCCCTTTGTGGGTCCAATGCGTCGCGCCCCGCGACGCGCCCAACGGCAAGAAATGCCACGCGGGCAATGCGTCTGGAACAGGGACGCATTGCTCCTAGGGCAACGACTATTTTACCGTTGGGGCCGTCGTGGGGCGGTGCCACGTGGGCGCAATGCGTCCCCAACCAGGACGCATTGCTCCCCTATATATATTGGCCAAAAAAAACCCCCCAAACTCACACCATTCTTCATTTCCTTCATCTAGCTCTATACTCCCATTGCTCTGGAGCTTCTTCTCAGATTTCTATTGCTTTGGGTGCTTTCTAGCTTATTTCGGGCGATCTTGGAGCTGATATCTGCTACTGCTCAGAGACTATTTGGAGCTTCTTCTTTCTCTTCTTCTATTCTTCGATTGTCAACAGATAACTCTCCATTTCAGGTATTTATTCTACCAAAATTTTAATTATCAAAATATGAACTTAACTTTAGTATGAAATATTACAACTGAAATAAATGTATTGTTACTCTTTAATTGCACATTACTGAAATAATTATGTACAAAATGACAATTGAAGGCTACTTAATACCTGAAAATTTATTGTTCGAAATTGCAAAATTGTTATTTTGAAATGTTAGTGTTACTAAAAAATTAGCAAAATTTTTGTTATGAAATGTTAGATAATTTTACTGAAAAAATAGCAAAATTCTTGTTCTTAATTGTTGTTCACTGTTAATGTTATAGAAAAAGTAGTCCAATAAATTTAATTCCAAATTGATGTCACTGCTCTAAAATATTAATTTATGTTGATATAATGTCATAAAATATGAATTTCTTTCTGATGTTAATATAATATTCTAAAATATAGGAACATGGCATCTAGTTCAAATTCACGAATTGTGAAGATACGATATGATGGGCAATTTCTCTCTGATGGGTCTTATTCTAGTTGATCTATTAGACCCATAAACATTTCACTTATTAATACCCTATCTGAACTAAAACCATATATCTATACAACACTTGACATCAATCCCAACCACTTCTCTATCAAAATATCCTATCTTTACCCTGGAGAAAATCATATGCTCATCCAAGTTGATGATAATGATGCATACATAACCTTGTTATCACTTTCAGTTGATGCCTATATTGATGTGTTTCTTGAAAAAACATATATCCACCAACAACCTTGTTTAATGAGTCTATTGAATCAATTTCAATCTCAATTCTCTCGGAGTCAACCACCTCAATTCTCTCAAAGTCATTTAACTACTGAATGGAGTCAACCACCTCAATTCAGTCTTACACCTCAATTCAGTCTTAGCAATTTAACTGCTGAGTGGAGTCAACCACCTGAATTTTCTCAAAATCTTACTACTGAGAATATTGGTGTTGAGGTTGAGGAGGGAGATAATGATATTGATCATGAAAGTGTTAATGATAGTGATCATGAAGGTGATAACAATAGTGACATCAAAGGTGGTAATAATAGTGTACCACCTGAGGATGAGTCATTGACTGAAACCGATGATGAGCACACACATCCATTCCCTGACTCTATTGCAGCATTGAGTTATATTCCATCCATATTTGACAACCAATGGCCCCAACATGAACACATTGATTCCAACTATGAAGCTTTTCAAGATGATGACTGGGTGGAAGATTTTTGTCATGAATTTCGTCTCAATTACAATCCTTCCAGTGCTGTTATATATGAGGGTGCTTTATTTGCATCTAAAGTTGTACTGGTTGAGACACTCCAAAAATGGTCGGTACAAAAGAATGTCCAGTACCGTACATTACGCTCAAATAATCATCATCTTAAACTGGCTTGTATCCATGATGAATGATGTCCTTGGAGATTGACCCCTTGCCAGTCCAAAAGAGCAGGTGGCATGTGGAAGATAAAACGTTGTAAAGCAGGCCAGAATTGTGAATTAACTATTATGAATCATGATCATCACCAAGTCACAACATCTTATATTGCTCGAATGATCATGCCAATCCTTGCATCACGATTGGATATGTCGACACGAGAAATTCGTGACAAGGTGAATGCTGAACTAAGGCTCAATATATCTTACTAGAAGGCATATGTAGCGAGGAGGAAGGCTGTTTGCAAAATATTTGGAGACTGGGATGCATCATATCATAGTTTGTTGCCGTTCCTGATTTCTCTGGCACAATATATTCCAAGAACTATATATGCCCACCTTATTGATGATTATACCCTTCAAACTGAAGGCACTCGCAGATTCAAGCAGGTGTTTTGGGCATTTGGTCCAGCTGTGAGGGGTTGGGCCTATTGTAGGCCTGTTCTTACTGTTGATGGCACATTTTTAACAGGAAAATATACTGGCATACTTCTCCTTGCATGTGGCATAGATGCTGATAATGGTCTATTTCCACTTGCTTTTGCTGTTGTCGAGAAAGAAAATAAGGACTCCTGGGAGTGGTTCTTTGGTTCTCTACAAACTTGTATTCCAATCATTCCACGACGTACAAACTTGTGTATTTTTTCTGATCGAATGAGTGGGATTTTTCCAGCACTTCAATCAAATTTCATTGGGCTCAACATCGTTATTGTCTTCGACATCTTCGGGAGAACTTTCATAAGCAGTTCAAGTCCAAGGAGTTGAGGGACCTTATGTGGAAGGTGGGATCCACAACTGATACACATGAATTTGATCGTCATATGACTGTTATAGAAACCATAGAACCAGCAGCGAAGTCATATTTATTAGGCCAAAATCCAGTACATTGGGCTCTCGCATATGAAAGAGGTTGCAGGTATGGGTCATTGACTACAAATCATGTTGAAGAGTGTGATGGAGTCTTAAAAGGTGTTAGAGGTTTGCCAATACAAGCGTTAATTGTTGCCACATACTATCGCTCTGTGACCATGTGGCTGTATAGGCGTAATCTCACAAATAAACGTGCACAAGATGGATTTAAATGGCCCCTTAAGGTTCATGATAAGCTTTATAATGTTCGAGAGGATGCAAAAAAATTGACAATACACATCCGTGTGAACAATGATGAATGGCTTGTTGGTGACATGGATGGATATAAATTTCAAGTAACAGTACGTCCAAATTTCAAGTAATGAATGTAATTTTTCCACTTTTCATTTAATGTAATACTTGCACTTTTCATTGAATGTAATATTTTTACTTTTCATAGATATGGCTCCTAGACAACAAACATACCGACTCTCCCAGCACCACATTATGTTGGCACAATGGCCTATTACTGACCAGGATGTTTTAGACAATATTGCCATAGCTGATTTTGGGCTTGTTCATAGGCTACCATGTATCCACCTTGACCCTACTTTAATCACTGCATTAGTTAACAGGTGGGACAACTCTAGCAATACTTTTAGGCTTCCCCCTTTTGAGATGACTGTCACTCTTCAGGATGTTGCAGTTCTTTTAGGCCTGAGGATTGATGGCCCACCGGTTATAACTTCATATCCTTTAGGTGTAGATGAGGGGCAATTTTCTTCATGGACTCACCTTTTTGAGAATTTCTTAGGAGATGCACCAGATGGGATGACTAAGGGGCATATCTCCTTGATTTGGTTGCATGAGACTTCAAGGATATGGATCTTACCGCGGGTGATGAAGAACAACAAGTAGAAATAAGGACAAGGTATACTAGGGCATATCTCTTATATTTCTTAGGTAGTTACCTTATCCCAGATAGTACAAGGGATAGAATTCATGTTAGGTACCTCCCTCTTGTGTCCGATTTTGCACGTTGTGGCACTCTATCTTGGGGTGCTGCAACTCTAGCCTTCTTATATAGGGAGTTATATAAGGCAACCACCCGGTCTAGGAGAACAACCCATCTATCAGGTTGTGTGTGCCTATTACAGCTATGGTGTTGGGAGAGGTTGAGAATTAGATGCCCAGGTACAATTGCAATGCGATGGAATGATTGGCCAGAAGATGTTCCCTTGGGTTACAGGTTAAAGATCAACACAATTAATTTTTTTATTTGTCCAAATATTATGTAGTGTTTATCTAAATTTAGTTTGTCAATTTAATAGGTGGCCTACCTTTGTCCAAAGGAGTCAAACTATTAGGGGAACAATTTAGTTTTATGATTCAGCATTTGACCAAATTTTGCCCTCACAAGTATAACTTACTTACCTCTGTTGTATGGTATGTTTTATTTGTTTACAATTTACTCCGTTTTATATGATACAGGTTGTCTATATGAATACCAGATAGAGTTGACTCCTTACACTGCTGAGGTTCTCGAGAGATTGCCTTCCGTTTGTAGAGATAGTTGTGATATTTGGTTGGCACGAGTGCCTCTGTTGTGCTACACAATAGTGGAGTGGCACTTTCCCGACAGAGTACTTGGACAATTCGGCTTTGTTCAAGTACAACCTACTCTTGAGCTGCCAAAGCTTAGCCGGGTAGATGGGAGGGGTCATGTGGCTGAGGATTGGATGCTTCATTATAGGCAGGAGGTGTAGATGTGGAACAACAGACGTGAGAGCTTAGTTCCCACTCCACCAGCTGATACAGTCTTCAGTCCTCAGGTTCAGTATGCATGGTATCATCCACAATACATCGTGCCCCCTCCAGTTATGCCTCCAAGCATATACTACCCGCAAAGTTATCGTCAGCAGGAATTTGTGAGTATCATTATTATTTTCTTTTACAAATTGTTATTATTTATCTTTGTATTTGTAATATATGTAATTGGTCTTTATTATGTGTACATACTTTGTTTTATAGGTACAAACACAGGTGGCGATCCGAGCGGCATTAGAGCACGCCCCTGCACAGATCAGAGACAACATCTATAACATCCAGGGGAGTTACTTTGCTAGTCTACCCGACTATGCTCGGCCGTGGGATCCCATACCCACTCCTACCACAGCCACTGAGCCCACTCATACTCATACTCCTACTATTGAGCCCACTCCCATTCCCACTCCCACTCCCACTCCCACTTCTCAGTTCATGTCATGGGGACCGATAGGGCCATATTTTTCAGGAGCTGCTTCATATTCCTCATTCATCACCCTACCTCAACCACCATCATATCATGGAGCAAGTTCTTCTTCTGCTCCATACACTCCATTCCCACCAGCAATTATTCCCGAGAACCGACCACCATCTTATGTCACATATTCACCTACTCCGTTTGATTTCTCAAGATGCACCCCACCTGATGCATCCTATCCTGGTTTTCTGAGACCCCTCACCCCACCTCCACCTTTTCATTTCTTCCCTGATGCTCTCCAGCATCCTCCTACGCAGTTGTCCCCAGTTCAGCCATCTCCAGATGACATAAGTATAGAGGATCCTGATGTAGAGGGACGTGAGCGAGGACGTCGTGGGCGAGGACGACATACTTAGTTTTTTATATATTGTACAGTTTTGTATGTATGCCTTTGTGAGGACATCTATTGTATGTGGATCTATCATATTATGATATCACATTGGTTCATTTTGGATCATGTTGTTGTGGATCTATCATATTGTTTGTTCTGTTGTGTATTGTTTTCTCGTCATGTTGGTTCATGTTTTAACCTTGTTTTTAATTGCTATCTCATTTTTTTGGATTAAGTTCTTATTATATAATCAATTAGGAACCAACCAATGTTGGTTGCAATACACTTATATATTCCATATGCATGTTACGACCTATTTAAAATTGACAAATTTATAATAATTGGGTATATTATAAACATCCAAATATAAGTGAACAAATTATAAATGTATAAATATAATCAATATTGTTAATATACATATCAAAAATCATGAAACAATATCAGTGACTGTAAAAATATGATTAAAAAAAGCAATGCGTCCTGCATGGGGACGCATTGGAGCAATGTGTGGCATGGAGACTCATTGAGCAATGCGTCCTGGCGGGGGAAACATTGGTCCCACAGGAGGGCAATGCGTCCCGGTTGGGGACGCATTGTTCTGTTATAGGACCAATGAGTCTCCTGTCGGGACGCATTGACCCACAACAGAGCAATACGTCCCCAACCGGGACGCATTGCCCTCCTGTGGGACCAATGCGTCCCCAGCCAGGACGCATTGGCTTCCGCGAGAGCAATGCGTCCCGACAGGGGATGCATTGCTCCAAAATGTGCCATTTTGGGCAATAAGTTCAAGAACGTGCCATTTTGGTAATTAAAATTGGCAAATGTGCCATTTAGGTTTTTTGGCCTTTTATATACATACGCTCAGTGGTGGTGGGCGTAGTGGCAACGGAGTACATCAATCCATCCAATTGAGAAATAGCAAGATGGCTTCTGCTTCAAGGACCTACCCTCAAAATGGTCTCCGCTTCCTTGCCCTGCTGATAGTGGCAGTTGTGCTCACGTTCTCCTCTTCCTTGGCCGCAGCAGTGGACGACTCAAACTCCACCTACCGTGGGTCGTCTGGACGGTACTGCTCCGGCAGCGTCGGCAAGTGCCAAGACAATGAAACCGAGTGGCTAATGAACTCCGGCACCAGCCGCAACCTCCTGGTATGCGGGGACAAGTTCTCTAAAGGTGCCCTTCTCCCGAATCAACCCGCCCCCGACAAAGTTCCCAATGGTTTCCCTACACCGGCCGGAATTGTAACGACCCGATATACAAATGCAACAAGGGCAAGTACCTGAGCTGCTAGCGGCTGAAAGAGGTCTACGAAAATGAGAGGCTCATATGAAGCAGTATCATGGGTGGCGGGTGTCATCAAACCCGAAAAGTGTTACATGTATTCAATTCTCAGGGCAGTTTGCTGCGAAATTACAAAATCGACTGAAAATTTCAACAGGTGCATAAGCGAAGTTGTCAATTGTTGGAAAGAAGAAGACGTGGTAAGACCAACTACATGGTTCTATCAAATGAGCGCGTTCAAAGAAGGCACAACAATATACATGAGGGTCAAAGGTACAAAGGATGCAATTCTCTTAACCGCGAGTGGAAGCGGTAGAATTTCTCAAACTGTACAACATGGGGAGCTCTCACATGAATGGTTCAAGCAGTCAAGCCTATGCACATACTCCATGCAGGCGTGTATGGTGATACGCTTCTGGAAACGAAAGCAGCTTCTGAGGACGGAAACATAGAAGAAGAATATGAGCTAATTCTACGAGAGAAACAATTATACTTTTGTGGATAAGATACAAGTTGAAGATTGTAGGATTAATGTTTCTTAACCTATTTTTTAGGATATTAGATATTGCTAACAATATTGGAAAAAGTCCAAAATTGGATAGAGCTGGAGTCGAAGATAATGTTTAGGAATATTGTCTCCTCATGTTTATTAGTTATTAGCATGATCTCTCCATTGTCCTTTCAAATAGATTAGCCTTATCCTCTTGTATTGTCTTTTGTGGTTGACATTACTCTCTTGGGATTGTCTTATCGATACTATGGGAGTACTATAAATAAGACATAGTGTCGTATGTTACGGTAAACCAACAATATGTGAGTGTTCTAACTTGTGGTAACTTTGAGTGTGTCAATGTGGGGTAATATTGTGCGTCAAAATTATAGGTCAAAAAAGGAAAATAAAAAAGATAGCAAAAAAGAGGAGAGAACAAGAATGAGTTAAGGAATTATATCGTGGAAAAAGGGGTAGTAAGGGAACAACAATCCTTATAATCTTCTTGAGACTGCTTAATAAAATTTACAGTCTTTTCGCCAATCATGTTCTCTATTTGATTATTTATTTGATTTGGTTGAAATGACTAAAGCAACACCTATACTAAATCGGATCTTGAGTGATAAAGTTGAAAATCTTGGAAACTTGTTTTGAACAGCACGACTTGATTTGTTTTTTATCTTGTTGAATGTTTTGGTTTCGATGTTGTTCCCACAACGCGTTTCATAAGACTTGTATGACCAGAAGGGTCTTTTTGTCACTTCAAATAGATGTAGACCTGTCAAATGGGTGGGTGGGTTGGGTTTGGGTTAGGTCGTTGCGGGTTTGAGTCTCGCGGGTGCGGGTCAAAAAAACCCAATGTTAAATGGGTGGGGAAGTAGCACACCCAAACCCGATCCAGCGGGTTGCGGGTCGCCCGTGGGTGCCCATATAATATGTGCACAGTGAAAAGATATTGCTTGTTTCTGCACTACGACAAAGAGTAGAATGATTCATTAACATAACAAAATGAGGGCCAGCTTCCACTACTTTTTGTGTCCAACACAATGTAATATCTATTATGATGTTTTGAAATAAAATATAAAAGACAAAATGAAAAATAACCATTTCTGCAATGTATAATAAAAAAAACTAAATGATATAGATGTTACAAATAGCATAACATATTACCATAACAACACTATATTTTGTCATCTTATGCTAAAAGTTCTTGATGTTTCATGTTCTTATGATTGTCCAATACATAAAGTGAACAGAAAGAAAATATAATTGTTATAATTGAATATAAAACATGCATTATACTATATATTCATTACTATAAAAATAATATAGAAGTTAACGAATTTGTTTCCACTAGTGTAAACAATTAACAAAGGATATCAATAAAGAATGTTAGACTTTAACTCTTTATATTGTATACATTACACGTCATCAATTTAGTTGATTGATAAATGTACATGTGTTGCATGTCTTAAGAGTCATATAGATAATATATTTATATTAATATATTATTTAGTTTAATGGGTACCCGCGGATGCTCACGGATCACCCGTGAAACCCACTAAATAAACGGGTGGGTATGAGTTTGGGTGATTTCTAGCGGGTGGTAAATTTTTCCACCCAAACCCAACTTAAACGGGTCGACCCGTGGACGTCTGCGGATTTTGACCCAGTTTGACATGTCTAAATAGATGGAAGGTGTACAAACTTAATTGTAATGCTTGAGGGCAGCAATCAAACAGTGGACTTCGTTTTCTAGTAATGACGATATCGAAAGTAAAGAAAAAGGTTGAGCTCAGATATGGTCGGTCACGGGTCACCCGCTTGGTCAGTTAGTTGAGCTGTCACTGTCGACTTGGTTGCGCTTAGCATGTGGTCAGCGATAGCATATCGATGAGCAAGCGTTTGTCGTTCACACTTGCAGCAGCGCACTATCGGTAGTTGCATCCGAGACTTTTATGTGGGCGTAGTGGCAACGGAGTACAACAATCCATCCAATTGGAAAATAGCAAGATGGCTTTTAATATCGGTAGTTGCATCCAACGGAGCAATGACGATATCGACAGTAATAATGAATAAAGCTTGAGCTGATAATGATAAGATGGTCGGTCACGGGTCACCCACTTGGTCAGTTTTTGAGCTGTCACTGCAGACTTGGTTGCGCGTATCACGCGTTTGCGTTCACACTTGCAGCGTTATATTACGTAGTTGCATCCGACAGAGTTTTATATACATATGATCCGTGGTGGCACTATCTCTAGCAAGGAGTAGCCTAATACTTGCACAACTGGGACGAGCAAATCCGCTGGCCAGTGGTGGTGGGCGTAGTGGCAACCAAGTATTGGGAGCAAGATGGCTTTTGCTTCGTGGACCTACCCTCGAAACGTCGTCCTCTTCCTTGCCCTGCTGATAGTGGCAGCCGTGCTCACGTCTTCCTCTTCCTTGGCCGCATCAGCGGACGACTCGAACTCCACCTACGGCGGGTTGTCTGGACGGTACTGCTTCGGCAGCAGCGTTGGCGAGTGCCAAGACGACGAAGTCGAGTGGCTAATGGAGTCAGGCACCAGCCGCAGCCTTCTGGTAGGCGGGGGCAAGCTCTCCAAAGGCGCCCTTAACCCGGATCAACCTGCCCCTGGCAAAGTCCCCAGAGGCCAGCCCTACACCGGCCGGGGTTGTAACGGCCCGATATACAGATGCAAGAGCTAAAGGGGGAGTTCTCCTTCCGTCAATCATCGATCGGCATTCGAACCGGCACACCAACCAATTGTTCGACCTTTGGTCAGCTGTCATTGTTGACTGCTTGCACTTTAATAGCTTAAAAAAACATCGCATCCTATTCCTGTGTGTTTACGTATTGTGGGCATTGTTATAAGTTGATGATCCACAATAATTAAACTGTATACGTTTCTGCTGCTTTCCAGCGGCCCCTCTTTGTTAATCTATTATTATTGTGGGACTGCCCCTTTATATATTTTCTCTTTAAAAAGGAAGAGATTATATGATAATAAAATTGAATTGGATATAATATCAGATAGCAAGCAGCGAGAAGGATAATAAGCCATGGAGTTTGACCCAATATGTTTACTAATTTCACGCGTCTGCTGTCAACTGTGGATGCCCGAACCACCCCTACAACTTGCCAAGTTGTCCACCGGCCAGCTCAGTCCCCCCTGGCTGCTTTGGACTTCGCTCGTGCTTCTCACAGCAAACGTGTTACTAGTTATGCTGTGTACTTCAATTTAAATGTGTGATGGCCAGAGTGGCTAAGATATGTGCTCCGTCATGCACAGTGAACACGATATATCCTCGACATTTATGAGGCACCTGAATGATATTTTGGAAAGAAGATCCGAAATACCATGGCGTGATAGCAAATGAAAAAAGAAACCGAGGAAATTAATAAAAGAGCTTGATAACGAACTTATGTCACCTACTATCAGTCCAAGGTAATTCGATCTGCCAGATGCATATATTGGACAAGACATTGACCAGAACCAGCGACTCTATTTCGAAGATGAGGTTGGAATACCGCTTCTCCAAGGCCTTCTGCATACAAAAACGAAGAATGTCTGCTGGAACTGAGAGGTCATGTCTCTTGGCGATCGTCTCCAGAACAGTACCAGTAGAGTTCCGCAACACTCCTCCAAAGCTGATCCCTCCATTCTTGCCTATTGCTACTACATCCGTGTTCATCTTCAACTGGAGAGGGGTAGGTGGTAGCCATCTCAATTGTTGTTCTCTTCCGTCTACCTCAACGACAGTCTATTGTGGAGCATTCACGACCCTACGTTCCATGATGATGCTGATGAAACGTCGTGTAAATAGCCTCTCAGTCCGGTTCTTGAGCATTGAAACAAAGTTGTTTCTCCACAACCAGATTCCCCATGTCGTTGCTAGTGCACAATCTATCTCACCAAGATGCACCTATTTTCCCCTGCCATCATGTGGAAGAATGTTTCTCCACCGAGCCACGATCATCTTTTTCGTCATGATCATGAGGAGCGAGTAGTCCTTTTCGCTGGGCATGGGACTAGCCCCGTTGTCCATGCTTACATGTTCATTTTATAAAATTTCATGACTTGTATATAACTTTGGAATAATACTAGGATAAGTGATCAGTCAGGAAGTTGATTCTGGCTTGCGCGTGAGGACAAAACGCGCAGTTACGACTAGTGGTGGTCTGTGGGGCCAGTCGTCATTTCTGAAACTGTACTAGAGCCTTGGGTAGTGGGCCCGGGTGTTACAGGCACACCAACCAACTGTTTGACCTTTGATCAGTTGTTATTGTTGATTGCTTTCCCTTTAATAGCTTAAAAAATCTCCCATCCTATTCATGAAATAACATGAATAACATGGAATCACATGCATAACTTGAGTAACAGGGACAACATAAATAACGTTGAATAACATTTGTAATGTTAAATTGATTTTGATAACATGCACAACATGATTAATATAAAATTTGACTTGGGATAACATTAAAACTATGTAAAAGTAAGATAACATACGACACTACTTCCTTCCGATGTCGACATATTTTTATTAAAAAATAAATGACACTACTTCCCTCCTATTTCTCATATTTTTTCACTATATCTTTTAAATTGTAATGATTTTTTTATATTTTCTCTTTAACGTACAATTACAATGGAGATAACATGTGACACTACTTGCCTTCTATTTTCCATATTGTTTCTTTCTCTTAAAAATAAACAAAGCCTGATATAATGTACTACTGAACGTGGGATATCGTACATTTAGACCGGAGATAACATATGCCAATACTTTCTTCCTATTTTTCATATTTTTTCTCTAAAAAAATATTTTCCAATATGTTATAACATGCTATCTCATGTGTTATACTTATTACAGACGAGGAAATAAAATGGGCAACCATATTACAAGTCCTACTAATAAAAACAAAAGACGAGGAAATAAAAGAGCTTGATAACGAACTGATGTCACCTACTATCAGTCCAAGGTAATTCGATCTGCCAGATGCATTGGACAACACATTGACCAGAACCAGCGAGTCTGATTCGAAGATGAGGTTGGATCTGCATACAAAAAGGAAGAATGTCTGCTGGAACTGAGAGGTCATGTCTCTTGGCGATCGTCTCCATAACAGTACCCGTAGAGTTCTGCAACACTCCTCCAAAGCTGATCCCTCCATTCTTGCCTATTGCTACATCCGTGTTCATCTTCAACTGGAGAGGGGTAGGTGGTAGCCATCTCAATTGTTGTTCTCTTCCGTCTACCTCAACGACAGTCTATAGTGGAGCATTCACGACCCTACGTTCCATGATGATGCTGATGAAACGTCATGTAAATAGCCTCTCAGTCCGGTTCTTGAGCATTGAAACAAAGTTGTTTCTCCACAACCAGATTCCCCATGTCGTTGCTAGTGCACAATCTATCTCACCAAGATGCACCTATTTTCCCCTGCCATCATGTGGAAGAATGTTTCTCCACCGAGCCACGATCATCTTTTTCGTCATGATCATGAGGAGCGAGTAGTCCTTTTCGCTGGGTATGGGACTAGCCCCGTTGTCCATGCTTACATGTCCATTTCATAAAATTCCATGACTTGTATATAACTTTGGAGTAATACTAGGATAAGTGATCAGTCAGGAAGTTGATCCTGGCTTGCGCGTGAGGACAAAACGCGCAGTTACAACTAGTGGTGGTCTGTGGGGCCAGTCGTCATTTCTGAAACTCTACTAGAGCCTTGGGTAGTGGGCCCGGGTGTTACAGGCACACCAACCAACTGTTTGACCTTTGATCAGTTGTTATTGTTGATTGCTTTCCCTTTAATAGCTTAAAAAATCTCCCATCCTATTCATGAAATAACATGAATAACATGGAATCACATGGATAACTTGAGTAACAGGGACAACATAAATAACGTTGAATAACATTTGTAATGTTAAATTGATTTTGATAACATGCACAACATGATTAATATAAAATTTGACTTGGGATAACATTAAAACTATGTAAAAGTAAGATAACATACGACACTACTTTCTTCCGATGTCGACATATTTTTATTAAAAAATAAATGACACTACTTCCCTCCTATTTCTCATATTTTTCACTATATCTTTTAAATTGTAATGATTTTTTTATATTTTCTCTTTAACGTACATAACATGTGACACTACTTGCCTTCTATTTTCCATATTGTTTCTTTCTCTTAAAAATAAACAAAGCATGATATAATGTACTACTGAACGTGGGATATCGTACATTTAGACCGGAGATAACATATGCTAATACTTTCTTCCTATTTTTCATATTTTTTCTCTAAAAAAATATTTTCCAATATGTTATAACATGCTATCTCATGTGTTATACTTATTTCGTTAAAAAAATTATAATCAAAGTATGTCGATATTAGTCTTATTTTAAATTGGTAAGGAACACGACGATTTTTATTTTGTCAAAAAATTCATTACGATTTAGAAGATATAATGAAAAGTACGAAAAATAGGAAGGAATTAGTATTTTTTTAATTATTACGACATTGACCTTGTTTTAAAATATTTTTCATTAAGAACGTAATTTTCGTTTGAAAAATATTAATAAAAATAACTTATTAATTTTCCTCTCTCCTACAACCACTCCTCTTCCCCTCCCACGTTTCCAATTACACACGTTTTCAATCAATCACGGTGTGCAAACAACACACATCTGCACATACTACCGGATAACGGGTCGTCCCGTTTCTCGTCCGGATTATGGTTTACATAGAACTTTCCTTTTATAAGACTTACATGACCGGTGGGAGGTGTACAAGCTTAATTGTAATGTTTGAGGACAACAATCATGATTTGGTTTTTTTAGGAATGACACAGTAAAGAAAAAAGGTTGAGCTCATAATGATAAGATATGGTCGGTCACGGGTCACCCGCTTGGTCAGTTTGTTGAGCTGTCACTGCCGACTTGGTTGCGCTTAGCATGTGGTCAGCGATAGCATATCGATGAGCACGTGTTTGTCGTCCACACTTGCAGCGGCGCACTATCGGTAGTTGCATCCGAGAGTTTTAAATACATACGCTCAGTGGTGGTGGGCGTGGTGGCAACGGAGTGCATCAATCCATCCAATTGAGAAATAGCAACATGGCTTTTGCTTCGAGGACCTACCCTCGAAACGTCCTCCTCTTCCTGGCCCTGCTGATAGTGGCAGCCGTGCTCACGTCCTCCTCTTCCTTGGCCGCAGCAGCGGACGACTCGAACTCCACCTACCGCAGGTTGTCTGGACGGTACTGCTTCGGCAGCGTTGGCGGGTGCCAAGACGACGAAGTCGAGTGGCTAATGGAGTCAGGCACCAGCCGCAGCCTCCTGCAAGTCCCGGGCAAGATCTCCGGAGGCGCCCTTAACAAGAATCAACCTGCTCCTGGCAAAGTTCCCAAGGGTCGCCCCTACACCGACCGGAATTGTAACGGCCCGATATACAAATGCAACAACGGCAAGTACCAGAGCTCTTAGCAGCAGAAAGGGGGGAGTTTTCCTTCCGTTCGACCTTTTTTTTTTTTGACAGCTTCCGTTCGACCTTTGGTCAGCTGTTATTGTTGATTGTTTGCTCTTTACCTCAAATAAATAATTCGTCCTATTCCTGTGTATTTACGTATTGTGGGCATTGTTATTGTGGGACTGCCCTTTTTATCTCTTTAAAAAGAAAAAATTATAGAATAATAAAATTGAATATAATATCAGATAGCAAGCAGCGAGAAGAATAATTAGCCATGGAGTTTGGCCCAATCTGTTAATTAATTTCACGCGTCTGTTGTCAACTGTGGATACCCGAACCACACCTACAACTTGCCAAGTGGGCCACCGGCCAGCTCCGTCCCCCCTGGCTGCTTTGGACTTCGCTCGTGACTCCTCACAGCAAATGTGTTACTAGTTATGCTGTGTACTTCAATTTAAATGTGTGATGGCCAGAGTGGCTAAGATATGTGCTCCGTCATGCACAGTGAACACGATATATCCTCGACATTTATGAGGCACCTGAATGATATTTTGGAAAGAAGATCCGAAATACCATGGCGTGATAGCAAATGAAAAAAGAAACCGAGGAAATAAAAGAGCTTGATAATGAACTGATGTCACGTACTATCACTCCATGGTAATTCGATCTGCCAGATGCATTGGACAAGACATTGACCAGAACCAGCGACTCTGATTCGAAGATGAGGTTGGAATACCGCTTCTCCAAGGCCTTCTGCATACAAAAACGAAGAATGTCTGCTGAAACTGAGAGGTCATGTCTCTTGGCGATCATCTCCAGAACAGTACCAGTAGAGTTCCGCAACAGTACTCCTCCAAAGCTGATCCCTCCATTCTTGCCTATTGCTACATCCATGTTCATCTTCAACTGGAGAGGGGTAGGTGGTAGCCAGATCAATTGTTGTTCTCTTCCGTCTACCTCAACGACGGTCTATTGTGGAGCATTCGCGACCCTACGTTCCATGATGATGCTGATGAAACGTCGTGTAAATAGCCTCTCAGTCCGGTTCTTGAGCATTGAAAACAAAGTTGTTTCTCCACGACCAGATTCCCCAAGCCGTTGCTAGTGCACAATCTATCTCACCACTATTTAGTTTGTCCGCAAGATAAAAAGCCTCTCCCCAGGCACCAGGTTGTAGCATTCGTAGATAAGATCATTAGCTGTTGTGTCGGCCCGAACTCTCTTTGCCACCCTACATCCGTATAGCATGTGAGAGATAATTTCTTTGTCTTCCTTGAAGATGGGCACAAACCATCGACGTTGCAGTGGCGATAAAAAACCCTCCCCATCGTGGCTAAGCTCCCTGTAGTCATGAACCCCCACTTGCCGAGGTGGCTGAGCCAGTAAGCCGATTTAGAGGTGAAATGCTCTCTTGGTTCCGGCCACCATACTGGGCTGTCTGCGGGTCTTCTCTGAATCAGCGGAGTGCTTAGGATCTGCTGACTGATGTCCAGTGGAAAAAGTGAGGTGATGATTTCTAAATCCCACTCGGCCGTCTCTGGCGTGATCAAGTCGCTCACGAGTTTGAGTTCCCCCTGCGTCTCTGGGCAAAAAAAGCTCAGGTTCTCAGTTGAGTTGTATTGCCACCGGTCTCTCCATACATTGATAGATTGCCCGTCCCCTACTTGCCAATTCACACCTTCCAGAATTACTGACTTGGCTCCCCAAATACTCCTCCATGTGTAGCTTGGGTTGTGGCCCCATGAGGCTTGGATAATAGATTTCCTCAAAAAATATGTGGCTTTAAGTACCCAATATA
The DNA here is from genome assembly GCA_963693085.1 of Alisma plantago-aquatica. NCBI lineage: Eukaryota > Viridiplantae > Streptophyta > Magnoliopsida > Alismatales > Alismataceae > Alisma > Alisma plantago-aquatica. The sequence continues at coordinate 360,886,012 of OY856409.1, read as the reverse complement.
CAAGAGATTTTGTGTTAGATAAGAGGCTTCAGGCTTGCTTGGCCAACAAAGCTTGGTTGGAGGCGTGTAGATCTCTAAAACCCATACCACCAGCTTTTTTAGGTTTGCATAGGATGGCCCAACATTGCCAAGATTTTTTTTCTTTTTCTGATCCTTTAGCTCCCCATAAAAAACGTGCAATACAACTCTGAATTTTATGTATAATTGTTGCAGGGATATGGAAGACACTAATGATATAGGATGGTATAGCTTGAGCAATAGATTTGATAAGAACTTCTTTGTCAGGTTTGGGTAAGAATCTTTCTTTCCAGCTTGTAGTTTTTTCTAGACTCTTTCTTTCACAAAATAAAAAACTTGCCTCTTTGACTTCCCTATCGTCGTGGGAAAACCCAAGTATTGACGTGCTTGTCCACCTCTCGAACATCAAGAATTTCTTTGAGAGTTTGTCTGGTATCCTAGTGCACTTCTTTGCTAAAAGCAACCTCAGTCTTGTCATAGTTAATTTTTTGACCCGATGCATATTCATATTGGCTAATAAAATTAGCTAAAGCCAGACATTCGTTCTGAGTTGATGTAGAAAAAAGGATGTTGTCATCTGCAAAGAATAGGTGAGAAATACGTGAAGCCCTTATACAAACACTGACTCCATCTATGAGGTTGGTTTTAGCTGCATGAATAATAGAGGTAGAGTAAGTTTCAACACCTAAAATGAAAAGGTAGGGAGAGAGAGGGCCATCATGTTGCAAGCCATGGGAAGGCTTTGTCTTTGTAGACCGGTCTTCATTAATGGCAAAGGAATGGCTAACCGATGATACACACCCATAGATTTTCTTCCTGCAAACTAATGAAAATCCCAATTTTTTTTGGCACATGGTCCAAAAAATTCCACTCAGCTCTATCATATGGTTTCAACATATCAAGCTTGATGGCCAAACTACCTTTTTTCTTCTTGCCTTCTAGTTTCATTTTGTGGAAAAGTTCGTACGCAATCATGGCATTATCAGTGATCATCCTACCCAATATGAAGGCACTCTGGTTCACATAAATGATTACATCCATCACGTGCTTCAGTTAGTTGGCAAGGAATCTTATAACAATTTTATACACCAGGTTGCAAAGGTTGATAGGACTATATGTAGAAAAATCTCTTGGTTTCTCTATTTTGGGTATAAAAACCACAACAGTAGAGTTTACCTCTTCAATGCTATGGTTTCCTTCCCACCACCCTTTAATATAGCGTGCAACATCTTCTCCCATCACGTCCCGAAATTTCTGAAAAAATATAACTTTCATCCCATCTGGGTCTGGTGCTTTATTCAGGTGCTTCTGCTTAAGGGAATAGGTTATTTCTTCATCATCTTTTTCTAGACAAGTATTCATGGTTGAGTCTACTTTCTGCTTGATATCGATAGTGGCTTCTGCAAAGTCGGACGGGTTGTCAAAAGTGTAGAGGTTTTGAAAGAAATTAAGGATAATTTTTTAGAGCTCATCCTCGTCCCCCTACCACACACCATTGCTGTCATGAAGTCCCTCAATGGTATTTCTTCTCCTTCTTTGTGAGGCTTTATGGTAGAAATACTTTGTTTTCTTATCGCCCCCTTTCATCTCATTGACACGTGCCCATGGACACCATTACTCATTCTGCAGTTTGTGCTAGTGTTCTAGTTGTCTTGATAAGTGCATGCAACGTTGTAAGATAGAGTTGTCAGGTCTCTTCTTTTGTTCCTCTCTCATTAAATCCTCCATTTCCTTCAACTTTTTCTTTAAGTTCCCAAATTTCTTTGATGCCCACTCATGATGTTTCTTCCCACATTCTTGTAGTTTGTTGCTTAGGTCTCCTCTCCCCTCATTCCATAAGTTTCTGATGGTCTCAGCACAAGCCTCTTCAGCTAGTCACATAGGTTCAAATTGAAAAAAAACTTCTCTATCCTTTTTTTCAGGCCCTCCCTCCTGTCTACCGAGATGATAATCGGGAAGCAATCAGATTTGTACATAGGGAGATGGAAAACTTTACAATAAGGTAATATTTGTCTCCACTCAAAGGAATCCAATGCCCTATCAGCCTTTCCCTGACCAGAGTGTCTATGGCAAGTCCACGTTCCCAAGTGAAAGGGTTTCCAGAAGATCCCAGATCAAGGAGATTGCAACCATTGATGGCATCTCTGAAGTCCTACATCCATCTTTGTTGTTTTGGTGATCCACCCAATTTATCCTCATTAGACGTGATTTCATCGAAGCCCACAAAGAAAATGAATGGGAGGCCCTAACTAGAATTTAGTTGTTGCATCAAATCCCAAGTGTTGTGCTTGTGTTGTTGTTCCAACCAGTCATAAATGCTAATATCCCTCCACTTTTTCCCTCCATTGTTCTCCGTGATCGCAACATCCATGTGTCGATGAATATCTATGCCAACGTCCCTCCACCATAGACCCAGCCCCATGATTTCCCAGTGCTAGAAACATAGAGGTCATCTACAAACCCACATTTTTTTAACAGATTTATGATGCTTGTAAGTAACCTTGGTTTCTGAGAGGAAAACCAAACTTAGATGCTCTCTCTAGTACCAACTGCGGAGAGCATTCATACTTATGGGTTTGCCCATCCCCCGACAATTCCAACTCAAGATTTTTATGGCTGTTCGTGGGGTTGGTCAACACCAATACCTGCTACTTGAAGTGACAAACACCCCAGAGAACTATCTTCATTACCCCTTATCATCTTTTTCTTTGAAACGTGTTCTGAGTTGTATTTGTCATTATCGATCTCCATAGTACTTTCATGTCTGATTCTTTTACCTATGAATAACATTGTTCCTCCCCAGTATCTTCTAGCTCATCCTCATCAATCAAGATTCTCCTCTTTATGATCAAAGGCTTGCAGAGATGCGTTGAGGTTAAGAACACTATTGGTGATCATCTTATCGATGATCCAAAGATGTCTACCTTTCAAGATCTTGATTGTCAACTTACATATCTATTTATGAAATTAAGGGGAAAAGAATATACTAAATCAATCTTATCATGATTTCAAACTTGGATATCACATGTATGCTATAAGAAGGGAAAACAAGATAGGTCAAGCTTACATGAGTGACTCCTCATACGTAAACCATCTATATAGCTCAACTGAGGTTTCTATTATCATATATTAAGGAAGAAAAGAAGAAGAAGGAATAACATGTACATCTAATGCGCAATGCATTTTACTATAAGAATCTAGAGTTTCATAGATCACCTCACTTGCATCTAATGATGAGATTCACATACATACGTCACACAATCTAGGACCTAACTCAGTCGAAGGATTGACTTTCTCATCATGATTTTTTCTACCCATAACATTTTATACCCAACTCACACATCTATGATTTATATCATATAAATGAATCATGCACAAGGACTCAACTCATCTACTCAGGAGTAACCCAGCTTAGGACACATCATTTCACATATATCTCATATTTTCATATATTGTAGGGTAGGTCCTACGACCCTTTCCTTGTGGGTCTCACTCTCTCAGAAGTTCACCACGTATCTTATTCTAACACTGGAGGTCCTCCTTCCCTACAGAGATTGAGGCTCATGCTTATTCAAATTTATCTTAACTTAAATAGTCTTATGTAAGGAAATCCTACACACTTTTACTATCAATACTTAGCTCATATTTTTCAAGTTTAGATTCAAACCTTATTTATTACTTTGATTTCTATATAAAAACTTATTTCATCAAGGATCAAACTCAAATAAGATTATGCATTCTTATATCACTTATCACTCTATTGTCTTTCTATATATCACATATCCTTGTAAGGCTCTAGTCATCTAATCTAGACTACTCTCTCTTCTAGACTGATGTCACTCCCTTTCACTTAGGTTGCATGAACACCTACTACTCTCCCGTGTAAGGGACACATTTTCATATTTACATATATATAATATAATACTATATATTTTTCTCTGAGAAGGAAGACGTCTGTGAAAACTATCGAGGCTCAATCCAATTGGAAAATAAAACAAAATCAGCAAAACTGAGTGTCCCACACATAGTAGATAGTCTAGTTCCATGTCACCTGGTAAAATAGTGAGAACAATGTGTAGACTAGTGTAGCTACCCAATACATGTGAGTTCTATATTGAAAGGGTTTCACACACTTGTCCAAACCTAGTTCTCGAATATCTAAGTTCTAACCTAGAGGTTAAGTCAAAACTTTTTCCTATAGAACAACATACTAAGTTTCTAGGGTTTAAAGTGAAAGGTGAAATTTTACTTTATGATCATGGTGAGAAATTGTCAGGTGTAGCTATTATTCATGTGTTGATACCAACTACAACGTCCTCAGATTCTCCTGTCTTGATACTTAGAAGTCCCGAGAGGACAAATCTAAAAACGTTAGATAATCATATCAGAGAGCAATGCAGAAGCAACATACACATACATGAACATTTTACAATAACATACACCATAAAATTTCTCAACATTCAACATGTATATAATTACAACACTAATTATTAAAAAAGAATTTCAATTACATATTGAAAGGATATTTTACAAATATATGTACAAGTATGCTAATTAGGAACTACATAATAGTTACAACATGTACATCACTCACTTCCTGTCTTTTATCCCATGCTAGCTCTGAACCTACAAATATGTGAAATAGATGAATCAACATAAAGTTAGTGTGTGGTTGAAAAGATATGCATGCTTGAAATAATTGAAGAAAGAAGAAAAGAGATAGAAAAACATTATTTAAGGTGGTGAATCAGGTAAACCCAAGTTATTAGCCATATTTCAATAAATATGCATTACTATAGTGGACATAGCACAACACCACATATGTTATTGGGCCCATTCCCCACATACCTTATACCATTAGGGATCTCCCCACATACCATGTAGCATTAGGGAGGTGCTAGTCAACATTAATGAGTAACAACATTTTATTTTCTTTCTTTAATTTTCTTAATTTTCAATGCGGAAGAATACCACAATATATACACATCCAAGCAAGTTTATGTAAATGAATGCAAGTGGCCGACAAGGAGTGGCTCAAGTGGTCAAGTACAGTGTCTCCTCATGAATGAACTCGGGTTTGAATCCTAATTTCCGCCTTGATTTACCACCCTCCCGGGTGTTCGCCCTCTGCCACGGGCTTGGGAGAGGGGGGAGAAATCTTTCTCTCTTAATCCCTAAATAAATGCAAGCAAGTACATGTAATTATATCATCCAAAAAAACTAGTCATATATTTATATACACATACCTGAGTTCAGATATTTTTTAATGCATCCTTGATTATCTAGTAATATAGTAATCACCTGATTAAGATAAGTTCTTGCATATCACAATGATGTTATCATCACTGCCATAACCCTAGTTAGGTCCATTTTAGGACTTTACTTATTTCGTTAGGATATCTAATTATTACTTGTCTTGTCATTGTGGAATTATTTTACTGATGTCATATTCTAGATTATGGTGAATCATTTGAAAAGTAAGTTTCATGACATTTGGTGCACATATTACCTTAGGTTTTACATGCATTACTCCAAGGGTTTCTCACTATTTTAGGGTTTCATACATGTTACATGATTTATATGCACATTACTGATCTCAGAGTTACATATTATCTTCCAATTACTGATATTATCTTACTTTGTAGTTTCTAGGGTTTCTTGGACGTATTTGTAATTATTGCACATTAATTAATGTTGTTAGCCCTATTTTGATATATAAAGCAAATTACATACTTTCATGCATCAACATTATAATTACTGACATCAGATGGATTATAAGTCACATTTAGGATTTACTGGAAAATTATCATGATTTTAGGTCATCATTAAATATTTATTTAACATGAAAATACCATTTTACATATTACTTGATAACACCGATCTCTATGCATTAAAAGGCTGATATAAGGGTTCCATGTTGTTCTACTCATTTTTCTGAAAATACTGATATTTTTATGGGAATTATTGGATGTCAGATCTATATATTATGAATTTTCTAAGATCTAAGTTTTTCTGGGGATTTTACCTTTCTGGGCCAATCTGGCATCGTCAAGTGGCCCGAAGGGGCGTGGCTCCTACTGTGCATTGGGCCGCTGGCTCAGGATGCAATCTAGCTGGACTGGACCTGGTTCTACCCTCTTTACCTTTTTTCTCTCTCGCTATTCACGATCTCCCGATCCTACGTGCCTGGACGTCGCCTCCAGCTAGCTATGGTGCGGCCGCCGCAGGCCTCCTCGAATCGGAGCGCTGGGATGCGATATGGCTTGGAGCCAATTCGGCGTTCTTTTCTCAAGCCCGTTGCTGATCGCTCTCAGAGATGCGTACCCTTCCCTCGCGACTCCACTGCCCAACGCCTTCGTGCATCGTACGTTCTCAGTCATTGAATCGCCGCCACAAAGCAAGACAACAACAAGGAAACCATGGCCACCTTCTCCTCCTCATGAAAGAACACGATCTTCCGCATAACACAGCGCTTACGCTTACGTAGTCGCATGCATCTGCCACCATGAGACTCCAGTCTCCGATGTCTGATAGACCGCTGACTGCTGCTCCTCATAAGTGCTTATTCCACTGCCTAAACCCTATACTATGGGCACGTTTGCTTTCCTGTATATTGTTGTAATGGATTGCATTCGGATCTCCAACAGCGGAAATTTTATGTTTGTTTTAGGAGAAATGGAAAATGAAAGGAATCCTGTACTTTTCTTGCATACAGTGCCTGCTGGATTTGTTTTTCCATCTCAGATCGGCAGGACGCCGAGATACAATGCAGGAGCCATTGTCCGTGGCCCTCATTTACCTGCTGATATACGCTAGCTGGTGAATAGCCGTGGACTCGGCAACCAATAACGGCCGCTGGTCCCCACAACGCGGAAAAGGCATCCAATAAAACCAAACAAAAAATGATATATTGCTGGATTGTCGGAAACCAACAATCAACCTATCGTATCCTGGGATCGACGAAATTCAGTATTTTTTGAAATCCTGCGACATCCTACAAAACAAATGTGCCCTATGTGCACCCCTTTCCGTTGTGATCTGCTCGATGCGTCAAGTGTGAGAACTCTATTCTCTGACAGCATGTCTCCGTCGTGTAGGCTGGATCCGATCTGGGAAACTCAAGAGTTGTGATTTCTATTTTCTGGTGTGCGTCCTCAGCCGCAATCTTTTGTAGGTGTCGTTCGTGCGCCGCCACAGCGAGAGACCACACTGAGGCATCATATCAGGTTGCCACCTCCTCACCTAGAGATGAAATTGTCGTCTTTGTTAATGCAGCTGAGTCGAGACTGTAGGACAGAAGGTACTGACATCCTTCCTTCCTACTTGACCTGGACCAGCAGTAAGGCTGAGGAAGGAGATGACGATTACTTCAGTGGTGCCATGATCAAGCCTTCTTATGGTTACTGTGGAGATTCCTACCCAACAAGCAAGGCTCTAGGGCTTCTCACTATCTATTTTGCCTACATCCACCAACTGTGAATAGCGTGTGGAGAAGTTCAATGAGTGGAGGGAGGTCCAGTCTCTCTTCCATCCATTTACTACAATCAGGGGGTCACTGCTCTGATCCGAGATTAGTGGATCGTCGGTGCTAATCATCCGTCCCAAACTAGGCACGATCAATGCATTAGTAGTTGAGGGAAGTCTCGATCATGGCTTCGAGTAAATGGGAACTAGAAGATCACCATCAGGTTGTTAGATAAAGAAAAGGCCATGTGACACATCAAGGTCACGCCATGCACTATTTAACAAGTGACTATAGTCCATGAATATTCAAACATCAATATTTCTTAAATATGTTATCCAAACACCGTACATGTAGCATTATTGTTCTCAGCCTTATGATACCCAAAAACCAACATATGTTCATTAAGCCTAATTCCTCAAATAACCTTATATTTAAGTGTATAAAAGTTGAATTCAACTCATAAAATAATAAAATTTAGATCAGATAAGTTCAACAATACTAGTTATGATGCTAACCAACCTCAAGGCTTATCGATTCGCCACTCGAGTTCATTGTGTCTGCTAATTAGAACTCTTAGCCTCAAGTACTCAAGTCAAATAAATATAGTTAGATTGAAATCAACTAGGTCTAGTAATCACTAATTGCATTTCAATTGGACTTTTTGGTGAAAAGAGTCCATAATCGAGTAAATGTTTCCTCAATTTAGGTCAACCATCTATACAACATCCATGGTCCTGAAATATCATACTAAGTATCAAAACCCTAAAATCAGGGTCATCACAAGAAGCGAGGCTGTTGGGAGTCATGCGTATTGGGGGACTGCTGGAATATGATGTCATTTTTGCCCAAATGGAGGTTGGTTTCTATGATCTTCTACTAGCATCATCGCTCAGTTTGGATGTCTCCTTGGGCAACAGGGGAAATGGGGTTTAAAAGTGGTGAGGGAGCCAATCTGTGGCACTAGTCACTCACTCAGAAAGGCACTGGTTGGATGATACTTGGGGAAAAAGAAGGGTGTCCACAATAAAACCAGGTAGTTGGCAAGGAGACGAAATGCCCATAAAGCAAGTTGAAAAAGGTCTCTAAGGCAAGCTATTGGGTGCACGTCGACCAATGTTGGTCAGCCAATCGACATACTGGAAGGAGGGTGGCAGTTGATCCTGAGGGAGGGGATTTAGTGAAAGAGTGGGAGCATCATCGTTGGACTAGGGAAAGAGGGGTGTTTTCCTAGTGTTGACTCCCTTGCCCCCAGGGCTACTTATAATGAGAATGGATGACCAGTTAGCCAATCGTCTTGGGTCAAGTTAGTCAACATGAGCCAGTCTCTGATATTGAAGAGAAAACTTCAATATCCCTGCTAGCTTGTCTCTAGTCATGTAATCAGGAGATTGAAGCATGAGGAAGAATTCAAGTCAGCTTCCCAACTTGCTTGGATCAAGTCCTCTAATCGAGTAGTTGCAAGTCTAAAAGGCATCACATGCCAATTGGCTCTCTCACTTGATGAATCAGGTAGTTGGAAACGCATCACAAGAGTCTAGTAGCCACGGAAAGTTTGGGTTTTTATTGAAATTGGGCGACTATAAAGAGATGAACCGAATGATCAGAAATGCAATTGTGGATCTTGTAAGTATTGGATGTTTGAGCATGCATTCTCTTTGGCTGGTTAAATTGACATGACAGCTGATAGGAAATGGGGGAATTATCTCTTAAAAAAATGGGTCAGATAATTGGTGTAAGGTCCCACGATTTGTGGCCTCGGATAAAATGATCTTAAAAGGAATGATTGAACTATCTACATCACCGAGGTGCACCTCCTTTTCAGGGAGCCCATCACTGAAGAACTTTATGGTTAAGCATGATCAACCCAAAGTAGTATTAGGATGGTTGATTACTCGGGAAGTTTATCCCTTCTTGTGCTAGAGTGAGGACATAGAACACAGTTAAATCTACTGGTGATCTATGGGGTAGTCATCATTCCCTAAACTCTAGTAGAGCGTTGAGAAATGGGCCCAAGCATTACAAACGGTATCGAAGCTAATTCCTCTCAAATAGGTGGGGTCCACATGGGCCTGTGGCATGCCAATCTTTGAGCCATGCGGTCCAGGCATGTTAGAAAGGGCTATCTGAGTTGATGGAGCCACCCTTGCGTTGGAAGTATCCAAGAATGTTGCAAAGGGCTATCTCAGTTGGTGGAGCCACCCTTGAACTGGTAGTTGTGATCGAGAGCTAGGTGTACATGGGACATTTGGGTCTTCACTAAAATGGGGAAACTATTATGAGGCCATACAGTTAGCCTTGACGAGGACGTCAAGAATCTAATTAGGAGAGATTGTAACATCCCAAAATTTGAAGCCTTGGATGAAATGATCTTAAAATGAATCATTGGACTATCCATATCACCAAGGTTCACCTCCTTTATCGGGATCCCATCACTAAAGAACTATGTGGTTAAGTATGCTCATCCATAGTAGTACTAGGATGGGTGACCTATCGATAATTTGATCTCGTCTTGTGCGTGAGTGAGGGCAAAGAGCACAGTTAAGGCTAGTGCTGGTATGTGGTCCCGTTGTCATTTATGAAACTTTGTTAGATCTATGAGTAGGGGGTCCGGGAGTTACAATAACCCTCAATAATACTACTTTCAAGCAGATAACAATGTCAAACATCACCTTTAAACAATATTGTTCTAAAAGATAATCCAATATAAGAAAATTAGACCCATCATCTTCACTTCGGTAATCAAATGGACAACAAGATATACCATGACATCAAAGAATGAAGTAGGAAAAGATATGTCTACCTAGAACAAGGTAATAGTTACTTCTATTTTCTACTTATTAATGTTTTTAGGATCTATAACTTTTCTTCATAGAGTGTTGAAGAAGAAAAAAAACATGGTGGTTTCAAACCTTGCATGCTTGAATAGAAAAGAACAAAAAGACACAACCAATGTTTGCCACATTTAGGTGTGACAATTAGAAGATTTAAGACCTATCAGCTTCAGATCCTTAATTGATACCAATCTACAAATATTGGATGAGAATCCATGTGGTATTTTAACATTAGGAAAACACTTGCAAAAAGATCTTTTTTCTTACCTAGATAAAGTATAACAAGCATGAGGTAAAGATGTGTTGGGGCCATTGATAACCTTTGAAATTAATGATTTCCTTATACCTATTTTGTATGGGTCCATCCTAGATATTATGTTGTATATACTCTTGCATGGTATATTCAATTGAGTACCAATGACATTGTCACATGCATTTTTCTCAGCAAGCGTGACACCAACACAAGGCTTAATTATCAAAGAACTCTAATTAGGAAGATATCAAAATATTAATCTCTTCTTGAATAAAGATTTATTATATGTAGGGGTAGAACATAGTCTCTTACCAAATATTTGACAATGCATGTAAATATTTCATAAACATCCTCTTTGACATAGGTTTTGGGGGGACTCCATTCCTCAGTTGATCTAGTAAATACTTTACATAACGTTTGTTAAGGATAAGCTTTTCAGAGAAACCATCAATGGTCAAGATGTACAACCATTCTACCATATGTATGTCTTATTGAATCACTATTTTCTCACATATATGGCACACTTTGATTCCTTTTGAGTTGTATCCAGATAAATTTCCAAATACTGAAAAGTTATTAATCATGAAAAAACATAACATGAAAATTAAATATCTCTCCACGTGAAGCATCATAAGCCATAAAAAATTCTTCCCATAGTTTCTTTAAGTCATCAACCATATGCTCAAGGTAAAGGTCATTACCATTTCCTGGTTGTTTTGTCCCTGATGTCAACATTGAGATCACGACATACTTATTTTTCATACACAACTAAGAAAGAAGATGTATATAAAAATCATAATGCACCAAGTGATATGTTGGCTGCATAGTGTACCATATGGATTCATCTTGTCAGTAATAAGGCCAAGGCTTAAATTACTAACTTCTCCACTAAATTTCAAGTACAATAATTCAGTTTTCTTCCATTATGGGGAATCAGATGCTTGTAGTAGGAATCAACTGTTCTTTGTGTTTGCATCTGCATGCCAAGATACATTTTCTGCATCTACTAAATTACCATATAACCATTAAAAATTCTGTATTATAGATAAATAGCACATCACCTTGGAAGGAGAGCTAGTCTTGGTCTTACCCACAATAATCATTTTATACTGAGACACCCTGCATTTTGGATGATATTTCAAATCAATATAGTCCCTTTTAAATAACACTGAATCATTTGAGAATTTATATATCTTTTTATCCTACTAACCAATTGGGCATAATATTTTATCTGTTACATATGATAAGATTGGAAGCTCGTTCCTTTCAAGAACAATTTCTTTCAGAAAAGAGAACAAAGACGTGAAACTTTTGACACTCTACCTATTGTTATCCATTATGGTATACAATCTCTACACATCATTCATCCTCAAAAATGTAGTACAACCTAAGTATAGTGGATTATCAAAATCATGCCTAATGTTTTTAAATTAGGAAGGTGGGTCACTAAGATTGACCCTACAACTATGTAGAAGCACATCAATTGTGTCATTCAGAATTTGCTCATTCACATGAACATCATTGGCCATTTATTCTTCCACATAAGTTCCACAATTGACATATACTAATCTCATAGTAGGACACATTACATGACTTTTGATTTCATCAAAAATGTCAACCTTCAAGTTGTTATTGCAATTCTAAGTGAGATTTAGTGTTCAATAATAATCCCAAATTGGGAACTGTAGCAACACATCCCACTATCACACAGACAGCGAGGTGTTACGCGAAAATGTGTAGAAATCACCATAACCACAGATTACCAAAAACACGGATTAATTAAAACCGATTGCGGAAAATGGAATAATTGAGAAACTATTACATTTAGGTCCTTATCCTGCAGGGAAACAGGTTATATAGACATTTACAAGTCTTGATACGTGCCCACAACTTAGAAGAACAGCTGTCTAGCAATCACATGAGTTCATCATCTGTTTATACATACAGAACGGCCCACATCCGGCCAACAGCAGGATATACAAAACATCAACAGTTATACAGTGTGAAACAACATCAAAACACCTCCAAGGACCTGATAGTACAAGGATGACTCTAGGACTCTACTACAAATAACCAAAACAGCAACATATCCATCGTTTGCCTTCTACTGCTCGTCTTGCTGCTCGGTCGCAACTCCGCGACCACCACCACGTCTAGCTCGAACACTTAAAGGGTTATAAACCAGCGGGGTGAGACACACAGTCCCAACGAGAAACATAACTCCCCGCCAAAACTACAAAACCTCAGAAAGATGAAAGCAAAAGTAGAAGATACTGATGAAAAGTATAATAAGAGAAGTCTATAGAGCAAAGCTATATATATACTATCAAGCTTACCATAAGTACAGAAGGCATAATACCAAAGTATTTCTTTATGGAACATGATTGACAAGATAAGATTTATAGGATCTTACAAGGTAACATGAGGAACCCATAAGTAACTGCAAGGTATAGTAAGACTAACTACACAAGCAAGGCCTCATCCAATGTTCTGTGTTTTGCCTTAAGCAGTAAATTTTATACGGCTGGATTACGTATTATTATGCCCTGAGGAAGTGAGTCTTACCGCTCAAATCCAATCTTCAATTGCGAAACCCAAGCCGGTGCCATACAAGGTCAATGGAAGAGCAAGACTCCACGACCTCCCACCTCGTGGTCAGTGCACGAGTACAACACAAGCATGATCGCAGTCTCATGCTTAAGTGGCCTCAACCACAGGGTCAGGCTACCCTCTGCCTAGCCCGCCTCGGTACATGTATCGGCGCTAGTGAAACTGATCCACGAGCCTATTCACCATGCTCTGAGCCATGAACGCATTCATGCTCCCATATCACATATCCTGAGCCATGGGCCTGTTCACCATGCTCCTCACATATTGAGCTACGGGCCTGAATCTGCACTCTAGAGTCTACAACTGAAGTTGTACTCATACCTCCTCATTTTCGGCTAGGAGAAACCACACATATTCAATAATATGCGCTTCCAGGTTAATCTGCAGGAGAACCTATTTCACCATCACCAGCTCCTGACGATGATGGGTCTATGGCCAGGGCAACTACATGATATATTCCACTTGTGATTAATTAGTATCTTTTATGTGGATTGCAAGATTCATCCAAGCTGTATAACATGAAAACTATAACAAGAATAAACAACATGAAATTCAATATTATGCTTTTATTGTAATCAACATCATCCTGATCCATCACAAGGATCCAACATTAAATGTTATCACTTGGCCTATTGCCAATCATCTAGATCCATCTCAAGGATCATCACCTTACCATGGGATCTCAATCCCTTATAATGCCACTGCCTCTCAAGGCTTACATCATCATACATGTTATCTCATTATTAAGAGTAACCATCACAACAGAGTTACTCAACATATATACCTCATAGCCCTTTTTATGGCTATGCATCTGTACCTGCATGGCTAGTATGCACATTCATCATGGGTTATTAGGAGAATTGTATCATCAACATAGGGCAACATTGATGATTACATGCTTATCATTTATGCCACAACCTGTGACCACAGACATAGGTCAAATCATTAAGCAAGGCATCTTATAAGCTTATCATTTCCTTAGCATTATACAAGTGATTCAAGATGATTATAACCAGATTTAATATCATGTCAAGTTACATGGATGTGAGCTACCATCTTAGTTATCAACAAGCATATCAAGGATCACCAATATAAACCCAAACGTGACTACATAGACAAGATCTAGCGTAGATGTTTTATAGAAGGATCAAGACCCTCACTAGAAGCGCTCACTAACCTCACAAGAAATGGTATCAGGAAGGGTACTCTCCCCTAACGCCCAATACTAGAACGCATAACAGTTAGCATTTAGTGTACGTCGTGCAACGCTGTGTTGTGCACGACGCATTATGCATCAGGGAACCAAGCATGCCGTACAGCCATGCATATCGTGCATCTCAAGATGGGAAACTCTATGTCAGGTAACAAGGGTACAATGACCATGAAGCCTATCGGGCAACTGAGCCTATGGGCGTGTCGCTCACCAGGTGCAACAACTGGGAGATACCAGGTGATGCTCTGTCGAGCATCACCACAACACCATGACGCCCGACACTTAGCTAGCCCCAACTCCATAACGTCTAAGGTATGACGACCACTAGGATACCGCCATAGGTCAGGTATATCGGGCAACAAGGACCTTTTGTGTGATGCCTGACACACAAAGGTCAACATCCAGGAGCTTGATGCCTGACACAAGACTACAACTAGCTAACAAGCTCCACCCTCAATGCACAATGACCTCAAACTATCACATAGGCTAAGTGTATCGGGCAGGTTACTCATCAAGGTGTGATGCCCAACACACGCAAGGCAGGGACCAAGGGTGACGCCTGACACAACCACACATGTGTCGTCCAAAGCTCAAGGCCAAGAGGGGTATCAGGCAACACCTCCCCCAAGATCATAACGGTCAAGATGCAACTCCACAAGGTCGTCATCAACCTCAAGCATAAGGGCACCAAACCCTAATGGATCAAGAAGATGGCTCACCTCTCAACAGCTAAGAGAGAGGGGTCTTGCACATCTTTTATCACCAATCAGGAAACACAAGGAACAACCCTACCAAGGTTCCACAACTACTACAAAGCTCACCCTTCAAGTCCATGGTGAGAGGAGGGTGTTGCTCAAGCTACTAGCACACAAGCTCACCTCTCAACTTAAACGAGAGAGGAGTGTTGCCCATGATACTAGAACTCAATCTCACTCCTCAAGACCTAGGAGAGAAAGGAGTGTTGCTCACCAAGAAACCCTAAAACACATGGTTCGGCCAACAAGAACAACTAAGCAAGAAACTAAACTAGCAACATGCATAGTCGATCATAAGCAACATATAAACAAGAACATAGAAGATGGTAATGTATTCAGGATTAGGAGTTATGTAACCTGCCTTAAGCAAGCTCCAAGCTCCCAGCTCGAAGCACCACCAAGGAAGAAGAGCAAGGCACTCTAGGGTTCAGCCACCATAAGAGGAAGAAGGAGACTCCAAGAAGGATTGACCACCAAGCTAGTAAAAGAAGAGAGTTTCGTGCACCAAGGGAGAGGGAGACTAAGGAAAAAGGATCTTTAGCAAGGGAAAGGAAACACATATATAGAAGGGGTTGGAGGAAAAACCAAGGGAAGATAAGGTAAGGTGTCGCCCACCTAGGGACACTTGTCCATGGGCAATGCCACCACTCGAACATGCCCTAAACACATGTCCAAGGACATTACCACATGCAAGCATCAAGCACCAAGTGTCCACTAGTGGTGACACAAACGAGGTCAAAGAAGGTCAAAGGGGTCCATGGGAGACACACCATGGGCGACACACCCTGGGAGACACACCCTGGGCGATACAAGCATGCTCTTTCCTGACACAAGGTCCAAAGGGGGCAAAGGCAACATGCCACAAGGCCCAACAAGCTCAACCAAGCCCAAAGGAACTCAAGCAACGAGCCCAACCCTTCCTCTCAACACTAGAGGAAGCAAGGAGAGGGAGGAACACCTCACAGGGTGACAAACTTGCCCACAAACCCTAGACTTGGGTTATTTGCAAGTAGCACCTCCAACTCTCAACAAAGCACCAATAGACCCTAATCACCACAGAAGGTGATTAGCAAGCAACTAAGCATCAGGGTTAAGCAAAGCAAATAGGGTAAACCCTAAACGGAGGTCAGGGTCCTTACAAGCTAACCCCCTACAAAGGGATTTCATCCCCAAAATCCAAAGTGAAAAGCGAGGGATACTTCCTCCTCATCTCTTCCTCAAGATCCCACGTGGCTTCCTCACTGCCACGATGATGCCAAAGAACCTTCACAAGAACCATGTACTCCCTCTTCAACTTCTTAACCCTTCTGTCGAGGATCATCATAGGACCTTCCTCGTAGGTCACATCTTCATCAAGCTCAACCTTGACCGGCTGTATCATTGTGCCCGAATCTGGATGGCTTTTCTTCAACATACTGACATGGAACACTGGATGTAACCTGTGCAACTCTGGCGGTAGCTCTAACTCATAAGCTACCTTGCCCAGCCATGCTATAATCGGGTATGGCCCCATATATCTGGGTGCTAGCTTACCCTTCTAGCCAAACCTCAGTACACCTTTCCACGGAGAGACTTTAAGATACACTTTGTCTCCTACCTGGAACTCCAAAGGTCATCGGCGATTGTCTGCATAAGACTTCTGCATGTCCTGTGGAGCTTTCAACTATTGATGTATCACTTTAATCTTTTATGTTGTCTACTGTACTAAATCAGGACCCAAAAGTTGATATTCACCAGACTCATACCAACACAATGGAGATCTACACTTCCTGCCATATAAGGCCTCATAAGGAGCCATGTCAATGCTCCGCTGATAACTATTGTTGTAAGCAAACTCTATCAAACTGAGTTGTATGTCCCAATTTCTTAAGAACTGCAAAACACAAGTTCGAAGGAGATCTTCCAAAATCTGAATAGTCCTCTCAGACTGTCCATATGTCTACGGGTGGAAGGCGGTACTGAACCTCAACTGCGTTCCCAACGCTTTGTGCAACTGTTCCCAGAAATGACGCATGAACTGAGGACCTCTATCAGAAACTATCATTGATGGCACACCATGCCAACGTACTATCTCATCCACATATACTCGAGCGAGCTTCTCGGATGTATACATTGTCTTTACTGGTATGAAATGGGCAGACTTCGTCAATCTGTCCACTATTACCCAAATGGAATCATGATTCCTAGTTGTCCTGGGTAGACCAACTACAAAATCCATGGTTATATGATCCCATTTCCACTACGGTATCGGTAGGGGTTGTAACGTACCTCCCAGATTTTGATGCTCAACCTTGACTTGCTGACAAACCGCACACCTAGCCACGAACTCAGCTACATCCCTCTTCAACTCGGGCCACCAGTACAAGTCCTTCAGACTATGATACATCTTGGTGACTCCTAGAAACATAGCATACATCGACGTGTGTGCTTCCTCAAGCACTAAATTCCTCAGATAATTAGTATCAGGGACCACCATCCTATCACGACAACAAACTAGTCCATCCTCGGACTCATAGAACCCATCACGCTTTTCACTGCCAAACTCTGATCTAATCAACTGTAATGTATCATCTGTTTGTTGTGCATCGTTGATCTGTTGTCTCAGCGTAGGCCTAACTTGCATATGTGCTAAGAGTCCAGCTAACAAGGAAACTTCCATCTGCACATTCATTTGCCGCAAGGAAACAAGCATATCCTGTCTATGGCATATCAGGGAACTCAACTGCGCCTTCTTTGAAGAAAAAGAAGAAGACTTTCGGCTAAGCGCATCAGCTACCACGTTCACCTTACCAGGATGATACTCGATGGTGCATTCGTAGTCATTGATTAGCTCCACCCATCGACACTGTCACATGTTTAACTCATGCTACAAAAAGATGTACTTCAGATTCTTATGATCTGTAAAGATCTGACACACTTCCCCATAAAGATAGTGTATCCAAATCTTTAATGCATGAACCACTGCTTCCAACTCCAAATCATGATTCAGATAGTTCTCCTCATGTTTCTTAAGCTCTCGCAAAGCAAAAGAAACCACATGACCTTCCTGCATCAGCACACAACCTAAACCTTTCTTGGAAGCATCACAGAAAACAACATAGCACTTTCCAGGCTCTGGCAACACTAGTACTGGAGCACTAGTCAGCTTTTCCTTCAAACTTTGGAAAGCGTGCTGACAACGGTCATCCCAGACAAAAGGTACTTCCTTCCTAGTCAACTTCGTCATTGGTAATGCAATCACACTGAAGTCCTTGATAAACCTCTTGTAGTATCCTGCCAAACCCAGAAAACTACGAACTTCTGTCAGCATCTTCGGATGTTCCCATTCTGCAACGGACTCCACCTTCTTTGAATCCATTTTTACTCCTTCTGCAGATATCACATGACCTAAGAAAGTTACTTTTTCTAACTAGAACTCACACTTACTAAACTTGGCATACAACTGGTGTTGGCAAAGAAGAGTCAACGCTAGATGAAGATGTCGCTAATGCTCTTGCTTGTCCCGACTATAGATCAAGATGTCTTCTATGAAGACTACAACAAACTGATCTAGGAACGGACGAAACACTTTGTTCATCAAATCCATGAAAGCAGCAGGTGCATTGGTTTGCCGAAACGGCATAACCACAAACTCAAAGTGACCATACCTCGTCCTAAAGGCTGACTTTGGTATGTCATCCGCCTTTATCCTCAATTGATGATATCCGTACCATAGATCGATCTTTAAAAACACGGTAGCACCACGCAACTGATCGAATAGATCATCTATCCTCGATAATGGGTACTTGTTCTTGATCATGACCTTGTTCAATTGTCAATAATCTATACATAACCACATCGATCCGTCCTTCTTCTTAATGAACAACACTGGAGAACCCCAAGGTGATGTACTCGGTCGGATGAAACCTTTCTCCAACAACTCTTGTAACTGCTTCTTAAGCTCTGCCATCTCTACTGGAGCCATCCTATACGGTGTCTGTCCAACTGGCTGCGTTCCTAGAACCAGATTGATCTTGAAATCAATCTCTCAGGGTGGAGGAACACCATGGAACTCATCAGGAAACACATCTGCAAACTCTCAGACAACCAGCACCTCCTCTAGGCTAGGACCTTTCACCTTGATATCTACAACGGTATTCACAACGTGAGCTAAGAACACCTCACATCCTTGTCGTAGCAACTTCTCTGCCACCATAGATGATACCAGACATGTCGGAAGAATCTTTCTATCTCCTTAGAAGATCCACTTCTCTCCATCATCGTCAAACACTGCCTGCTTGGAACCACATTCCAAAATAACCTTATACTTATCTAAGGTATCCATCCCAAGGATAACATCAAAACCATGCATATCAAGTGGTATAAGATCCACTTGTATGCGATGTCCTGAAAAAGATAAGATACAAGATGGACACTCTTCTCGAAGCATCAAGGAACCATCAAGAGGGGTTTCTAACAACATGCTATCTTTCTTACACCTAACAGGTAAACGACAGTTTTCAAGAATACTATAGGTGATAAAAGAGTGTGTAGAACCCAGGTCAACCAGAACAAATATAAAGCAAGAAGAAGACATATCAGAATGAAATAACTCCATCTGACCTGTCACCACTCGCGGGTTGACTATCGGCTCCGGCTGACTCATAGCATAAAATCGAACCATTGCTTGCTGTCCACGACCTCTGCTTCCTTGAGCAGACGATCCTGCTTGCAATGCTTGACCGCATCCTTGCCCTCTGCTACTACTGGGTTGTTGTCTATCTGACCCTTATTGATTCTGCCTCGGCTGTTGTGTCACTTCAACATCTCTGTTTGGGCAATTTGACCTCCAATGCCTGATCTGACCACACAGATGGCATGACTGGTCTCGCTGTTGTGACCTAGGTGGCCCTATCACTGCCACAGAAGCCGTACTTTATGACTTTGACGGCGAAGAAACATACCCTTTTCCCTTACATGGAGACCACTGCGACGGTACACCAGAACCTTTCATCATAGAAGGTGCTGAGAATCTTGGTTTCTTGAAGCCACCAAACCTCTGTCCCTGGAACTGAGCAGGCCTCTTCTTAGACATGGATTCCTTTTTCTCCCTAACTGACCGTTCAATCCTCCGAACAGATTCCACAAACGTAGCAAACCGCTCTTTGTTCTCCAATGCAGAAGCAGGTGTCGTTAGCTCAGCACTCAAACCTTTCTCAAAATGTGTGATCCGTTCTTCATCTGTCGCTGCCATGGGAGGACAAAACCTCAACAGATCCATGAACTTGGCTTCATACTCAGTGATGTTCATTGTTCCTTGGCGCAGATGCTCAAACTGACTGATCTTCTCATCCAGATACGTCTTCAGAAAGTATCTGCTGATGAACTCACGCCGGAAAACCTCCCAACCGATCACCTCACCAGGTCATTTCTCCTCCTCAATGGTCCACTAGTGACCATCACTACCCTTCAGAAGGTAGACAACGTGCTTTACTTTGTCTGCTTCGGGGATGTCGAGGATCCAGAAAGCCTTCTCAAGACTTGTCGGCCACATATCTGCATCCTACGGATCAGCCATTCCAGCATAGTCCGAAGCTCCAACTCAGCGAAGCCACTCAAAGGTCTTCCCAATACCCGATGTTCCACCATGGGGAGCCTGTGCTCTCGGCAGTGGCACTGGAAATCTTTCAACCATGAGATTCATCATAGCCATCATTTTCCCCATAAGCTGTTGGTAGGCAGGGTGTTCAAGAATGGTTGGGTCAGGTTGGGGGACCTCAGACACCCGATCTTCATGTGCCTTCCCTATAGCTCCATCAACTGATGCAGCATCGCTGTTCTCAGCAGCATGTTCTTCATGGTTTCCAGACATCTTGGCTTTTCTTCCACTGAGGGCAGAAGATGATTGTAAGAAAATCTGGAAAACTCACAAGAACAGACACAACCTAGTCCTAAATCCATGTAGACTCAGCAAACCTAGAGCTTTGATACCAAACTTGTAGCAACACATCCCACTATCACATAGACAGTAAGGTGTTACGTGAAAATGTGCAGAAATCACCATAACCACATATTACCAAAAACACGGGTTAATTAATACCCATTGTGGAAAACGGAATAACTGAGAAACTATTACATTTAGGTCCTCATCCTGTAGGGAAACAAGTTATATAGACATTTATAAGTCTTAATACGTGCCCACATCTTAGAAGAACAACTGTCTTGCCATCACATGAGTTCATCACCTGTTTATACATACAGAACGGCCCACATCCGGCCAACAGTAGGATATACAAAACATCAACAGTTATACAACGTGAAACAATGTCAAAACACCTCCAAGGATCTGAGAGTACATGGATGACTCTAGGCCTCTACTACAAACAACCAAAACAACCATCGCTTGCCTTCTACTGCTCGTCTTGCTGATCAGCCGCAACTCCACGACCACCACCACGTCTAGCTCAAACACCTAAAAGGGTTATAAACCAGTGGGGTGAGACACACAGTCCCAACGAGAAACATAACTCCCCGCCAAAACTACAAAACCTTATAAAGATGAAAGCAAAAGCAGAAGATACTGATGAAAAGTATAATAAGAGCAGTCTATAGAGCAAAGCTATATATACTATCAAGATTACCAGAAGTACGGAAGGCATAATACCAAAGTATTTCTTTATGGAACATGATTGACAAGATAAGATTTATAGGATCTTACTAGGAAACATGAGGAACCCATAAGTAACTGCAAGGTATAGTAAGATTAACTACACAAGCAAGGCCTCAACCAATGTTCTGTGTTTTTCCTTAAGTAGTAATTACTATACGGTTGGATTACGTATTATTATGCCCTAAAGAAGTGAGCCGTACCGCTCAAATCCAACCTTTGGTTGCGAAACCCAAGCTGGTACCATACAAGGTCAATGGAAGAGCCAGACTCCACGACCTCCCACCTCGTGGTCAGTGCACGAGTACAACACAAGCAGGACCGCAGTCTCATGCTTAAGTGGCCTCAACCATAGGGTCAGACTACCCTCTTCCTAGCCCACCTCGGTACAGGTATCGACGCTAGTGAAACTGAGCCACAGGCATGTTCACCGTGCTCTGAGCCATGAACGCATTCATGATCCCATATCACATATCCTGAGCCATGGTCCTGTTCACCATGCTCCTCACATATTGAGCTACGGGCCTGAATCCGCACTCTGGAGTCTACAACCGAAGTTGCACTCATACCTCCTCATTTTTGGCTAGGAGAAACCACACATATTCAATAATATGCGCTTCCAGGTTAATCCGCAGGAGAACCTATTTCACCATCACCAGCTCCTGACGATGATGGATCTATGGCCAGGGCAACTACATGATATATTCCACTTGTGATTAATTAGTATCTTTTATGTGGATTGCAAGATTCATCCAAGCTATATAACATGCAAACTATAACAAGAATAAACAACATGAAATTCAATATTATGCTTTTATTGTAATCAACATCATCCTGATCCATCACAAGGATCCAACATTACATGTTATCACTTGGCCTCTTGCCAATCATCTAGATCCATCTCAAGGATCATCACCTTACCATGGGATCTCAATCCCTTATAATGCTACTGCCTCTCAAGGCTTACATCATCATACATGTTATCTCATTATCAAGACTAACCATCACAGCAGAGTTACTCAACATATATACCTCATAGGCCTTTTTCTGGCTATGCATCTGTACCTGCATGGTTAGTATGCACATTCATCATGGGTTATCAGGAGAATTGTATCATCAACATAGGGCAACATTGATGATTACATGCTTATCATTTATGCCTCAACCTGTGACCACATACATAAGTCATATCATTAAGCAAGGCATCTTATATGCTTATCATTTCCTTAGCATTATATAGGTGATTCAAGATGATTATAAGCAAATGTAATATCATGTCAAGTTACATGGATGTGAGCTACCATCTTAGTTATCAACAAGAATATCAAGGATCACCAATATAAACCCAAACGTGACTACATAGACAAGATCTAGCGTAGATGTTTTATAGAAGGATCAAGACCCTCACTATAAGTGCTCACTAACCTCACAAGAAATGGTATCGGGCAGGGTACTCTCCCCTAACGCCCAACACTAGAAGCATTACGGTTAGCATTTAGTATACGACGTGCAACACTATGTTGTGCACGACGCGATATGCATCAGGGAACCAAGCATGCCGTGCAACCATGCATATTGTGCATCTCAAGACGGGTAACACTACGTCAGGTAACAAGGGTACAACAACCATGAAGCCTATTGGGCAGCTGAGTCTATGGGCGTGTCGCTCACCAGGTGCAACGGCTGGGAGATACCAGGTGACGCTCTGTCGGGCATCACCACAACACCATGACGCCCGACACTTAGCTAGCCCCAACTCAATAACGTCTAAGGTATGATGACAACTAAGATACTGCCATAGGTCAGGTATATCTGACAACAAGGACCTGTTGTGTGATGCCCAACACACAAAGGTCAACATCCAGGAGCCTGACGCCCGACACAACACTACAACTAGCTAACAAGCTCCACCCTCAACGCACAACGAACTCAAACCATCACATAGGCTAAGTGTATCGGGCAGGTTACTCATCAAGGTGTGATGCCCGGCACACGCAAGGCAGGGACCAAGGGTGACGCCTGACACAGTCATACATGTTTCGTCCAAAGCTCAAGGCCAAGAGGGGTATCGGGTAGCACCTCCCCCAAGATCATAACTGTCAAGATGCAACTCCCCAAGGTCGTCATCAACCTCAAGCACAAGGGCACCAAACCCTAATGGATCAAGAAGATGGCTCACCTCTCAACAGCTAAGAGAGATGGGTCTTGCACATCTTTTGTCACCAATCAGGCAACACAAGGAACAACCCTACCAAGGTTCCACAACTACTACAAAGCTCACACTTCAAGTCCATGGTGAGAGGAGGGTGTTGCTCAAGCTACTAGAACACAAGCTCACCTCTCAACTTAAATGAGAGAGGAGTGTTGCCCATGATACTAGAACTCAAGCTCACTCCTCAAGACCTAGGAGAGAAAGGAGTGTTGCTCACCAAGAAACCCTAAAACACATGGTTCGGCCAACAAGAACAACTAAGCAAGAAACTAAACTAGCAACATGCATAGCCGATCATAAGCAACATATAAACAAGAACATAGAAGATGGTAATGTAGTTAGGATTAGGAGTTATGTAACCCGCCTTAAGCAAGCTCCAAGCTCCCAGCTCGAAGCACCACCAAGGAAGAAGAGAAAGGCACTCTAGGGTTCGACCACTACTAGAGGAAGAAGGAGACTCTAAGAAGGATCAACCACCAAGCTAGTAAAAGAAGAGAGTGTCGTGCACCAAAGGAGAGGGAGACTAAGGAAAAAGGATCCTTAGCAAGGGAAATGAAACACATATATAGAAGGGATTGGAGGAGAAACCAAGGGAAGATAAGGCAAGGTGTCTCCTACCTAGGGACACTTGTCCATGGGCAATGCCACCACTCTAACATGCCCTAAACACATGTCCAAGGACATTGCCACATGCAAGCATCAAGCACCAAGTGTCCACTAGTGGTGACACAAATGAGGTCAAAGAAGGTCAAAGGGGTCCATGGGTGACACACCTTGGGCGACACAAGCATGCTCTTTTGCCCGACACAAGGTCCAAAGGGGGCAAAGGCAACACGCCACAAGGCCCAACAAGCTCAACCAAGCCCAAAGGAACTCAAGCCATGAGCCCAACCCTTCCTCTCAACACTAGAGGAAGCAAGGAGAGGGAGGAACACCTCACAGGGTGACAAACTTGCCCACAAACCCTAGACTTGGGTTATTTGCAAGTAGCACCTCCAACTCTCAACAAAGCACCAACATACCCTAATCACCACCGAAGGTGATTAGCAAGCAACTAAGCATCAGGGTTAAGCAAAGCAAATAGGGTAAACCCTAAACGGAGGTCAGGGTCCTTACAGGAACTGTCCGAGATTTACTCCAAATGAGTAAATCTTAGACCGATTTATAGGCCAATAGGCTCTATCTCTTTGGCATTCAAGTTCAGTATGTGTATAATCCATATTTGGCTTTCAATAATATTTTGGCAATGTTTCCCCATTATTATCCGAGTACACTGATGTAGGTGGGAAAATACCCACCTACACAATTACCCAGAGAATAAAAAGGGACGCAACTGTTGACATGTTCTTGAAAACCAAACACACATTATACACTAACATCCTAAGTTTTATCAGGTATTCCGAAATAGACCCAAACTAAAGATATCCAATATTTACTCATCATGTGTTTTTGTGGATTAGGATTTAAATTTTAGGGATTAAGGATTTAGGGTTTAAAGTTTAGGTAATACATGCATATCATTTCAATCTAAGTCAAATTAATATAATTTAGGTAAGTTTATATCAATTCATTGCACTTATTGATAGAGAGTGTGAATAATTATCCAATTCCAATTGAACAATACACCCAACATAGATAATAAAGGAACATTTATCATAAATAATATAATGTAGACAAATCAAACCATCAATTATACATCTATTTTGACCTTTAATTAGGAAAAGACTAGACATTCTACATGAGACCCAATTGTAAGAAATTAAATACAAAAATACAATAAAAATCATTCAAACAAACAATTATATAGACCATAGGGTATGAAAAAAAGTGAGAAAAAAAGAGTAAACCTTAAGGAAAGAAAAAAAAGAGAAAATGACCTTCTTCAAGTCACAAAAAAGAAGGCCTCAACGGTAGATGGTAGATAGTAGAGAAGGAAAAAATAGTAGTAGTAGTAGTAGTAGTAGTAGTAGTTATAGTAGTAGTAGTAGTAGTAGTAGTAGTAGTAGTAGTAGTAGTAGTAGTAGTAGTAGGTGGTGGTGGTAGTGATGGTAGTAGTAGTAGAAGTAGCAGTAGGAGGAGGAAGAGGAGGAGGAGTAAAGTAGTAGCAGTAGAAGTAGCAGTAGCAGTAGTAGTAGTAGCAGTAGCAGTAGCAACAATAGTAGTAGCATTAGCAGTAGCAGTAGCAGTAGTAGTAGTAGCAGCAGTAGCAATAGTAGTAGTAGTAGTAGTAGTAGTAGTAGTAGTAGTAGTAGCAACAAAAACAACAACAATAGTAGTAGTAGTAGCAGAAACAGTAGTAGTAGCAACAATAGTAGTAGAGATGGAAATAATAGTAATAGTAGTAGTAGTAGCAGTAGTAGTAGTAGTAGTAGTAGTAGTAATAGTAGTAGTAGTAGTAGTAGTAGGTGGTGGTGGTGGTGGTGGTGGTAGTTGTAACGACCGACAAACAAATCGTTACTAATAAGCGGAATTAAACATAAACATCAGATTTAACAAAAATCACTAAAAATTAAAACCATTTTACAAAGAGATCCATTTCTAAGAAGACTCTTTAAGGACGAACCAAAACCTTATATACATCCTTGTTCACATTGTACATACATTGTACCATCTTTTATCGAGGATAACATATAAAAATTGCTTTATCAAAACATATACTAAAGCAACATAAAACCTTGAGGCTTACAAGTCAAAACCTCAGATTGTTCATGAAACCATAATGAACCAACTCCAAGGACATGAGAGTACAGAGACGACACATAGGACTTATATTTATAAGACATGACAGACAATACACTCAACCTGAGCTATCCCTGCTGCTGTTGATGTACCTCAGTAGAAAGATTTTCTCCACCTCGTGCATGTCCACCTAAAAAAATGTGGATCCCACAGGGTGAGACAATTGTCCCAGCGAGAGATATAACTCTCCGCTGACCATATTATTATCATAAATTAAGCATTTATAAACTGAGCATAGGTTCTCTTTATGTTAAAAAGCAAGATAAATCACTATATGAACAGAATGAAGTAATCTCCTTTCTTAAGTAGAACATTGCATCTACCCATGGTAGAGTTATGAATCATCTATTTGCTTTGCAAGGAATGTACAGAAACATAAATAACATCTATCCACTAAGGATGCATAAAAGAAATGTAATATCATGCAATGATTTCCGTATTCAATCCTTAAGCAAACATGCTATACGACTAATTACATTTACAATCACAATTATGCCATGAGGAGATGAGGTATACTACTCATCTCCAACCTTCAGTTGCAAAACCCAAAGCCGGTTCCTTACAAGGTCAATGGAAGAGTCGGCTGCCATGACCTCACCCATCTCAGTCAGTGTGAGAAAATGGCAGGACATCTTGTGTCTCAACAAAATAGCTTTCCAGGGTATACTGGCAACTTTCCTATATAGAGCAACAACGTCAACTGCACTCTCTTCGAGAGAGAAAGATCTCATGTTTATCTAACATCCATCCTGACCTTCATCATTGGGAGATTCATGATACATACATCTCGACACATATCATGAAGGATTGAGAGATTTCATGTTTATCTCACGTCAATGCCACATTAGGGCGTATGGATATTTTTGACCATCACCCCCGCATGTTAAAAAATATGCTATCTATGAGTTATGCCATAGAGAAACCCGTTTCACCATTCAACAAATCCTGACGCTGATGGATTTATGGCCAGGGCACTACATGATAAGATTCCACTTGATTAATTAAGTACATTACCATATTCTTTTAGCATCAGTCAAGTTTTCAAATAGGAATTATTATGACAAATGCTATAAAGAACAAGCATAATACATCTATCAAGTACTTTTCAAATCTTTAGAACACATATAACATTTAGGATCTCAATCCCTCATCTCATCATGATTATAAATCTAGGTATTCAAACCCTTAGTTCATCACTAAACACTATTACCACTTATCAGGTAACCATTACCTCTAGGTCCTTAGACCAAGGTATACATGATACTTGTTATACAAGCATCTCACATGGCTCACAAAGCCCATTATGTATCTTGTCACCTCTCACTAGGCAAACGTATTATCACATGGCTCACAAGGCCATCACACATCTTGTCACCTCTCACTAGGAAACAACTTATTCACATGGCTCACAAGGCCATTGCACATCTTGTCACCTCTCACTAGGCAACAACTTATTCACATGGCTCACAAGGCCATTGCACATTATACCTTTTTATACAAGTATTTATCATTCCATACAAGGCTTATGCAATAAGAGAATTACAACCTTCCCATCATTAGGGTTAGGGTTTCCCTTTATAGTCGATTAGGGTTTCATGTTCATTTTATTAATCGAAACCCTAATTCATTTCTCCACACATCTAGGAGCATACATTGATATCATAAGTATTCAATCATACTTATTTATCCTCATCATTTATCAATAAATGATTATCAACACAAGGTATGAGTTCCTCTCT
Source organism: Alisma plantago-aquatica (assembly GCA_963693085.1). NCBI lineage: Eukaryota > Viridiplantae > Streptophyta > Magnoliopsida > Alismatales > Alismataceae > Alisma > Alisma plantago-aquatica. The sequence continues at coordinate 360,857,531 of OY856409.1, read as the reverse complement.
CATCCTTACCAGAATATGATTACATCATACTTTATTAACTTGGCTTAACCTTTTCTCAAGTTATGTTAGCCTACACTTATCAAAGTGCATTACATCTAAATGTAACAATTTACATGACACACTTCATGTGTTACTCATCCAAGTATATTGGATTTAGGGTATATCAAGGTGTATCAACCTTGAGGTGTTGGATGTGATATCTATCATGTCTTGATGTATCACTTCCCTAATTACTTTTTAACTTACTTAAGTTCATCAAATTATCTTGTATTAGGGTATTTCCCATCCTAATACTTTATGCACTAGCTCATCAAATTTATTATGTAATGTATTAGTCATAAGTCACACATTTGAATTATCCAACCTTCATCAATGATATGGACTCATCTTGGGTTAAGACATTGTTGAAATAAGGTTGTCCATTATCAAGCACTCTAGGTGTTTCACCTATCAAGGTATTAGCCACACCATTACTTGGTGTTACACTCATCACTTCAAAGAGTGTCTTACTCTCACCTTTACATGGTGTCTCAGGTTAAAGGTGTGCATGTATTCTTCATATCGGGTTGTAGTTGTATAGACACCACCATATCGGGTTGTAAGTGTATAAGCACTCACCATGTCGGCTAGAAGTATATGAACATCAATCATATCGGGCTAAAGGTGTTTGTATGTATTACCCATGTTTTGCATGAGGTACTAACCATCACCATGTCAGGCTAGAGATGCATTCAATTACATATTGGGTGGCTCACCATCTCGGATTGGCCATGACGGATTAGGGTTTGCCATATCAAGCTCAACCCAATATACAAGTCGATAGGAGTGTAGGGTACCAAGCCATATTGGGATACACCATCAAAAATTAGGTTGCAACACCCATCTTAGGTTAGTTTTGGTTGTGACGGGAACATGGTACATATGTGTGTCGCCCATGATGCTTAAGAGGTATCAACTCATCACCATGTCGGGCTACCATATCGTCTACGGTTGTGTATCATGCAACCCAATCGTGCACGATTATGTATCGTGCAACCATGTCATGCAAGGTCATGTATGCCTTATGATACTAAGTACCAATGATGTATTATATGATCATATCGTGCAATAGCACTTGTTACTCTTCACTTATATCGGGTTACCCAAATTAGGGTTTCACATCAACTTACAAGTTTACAATTGACCTTGTATCGTTCATGGAGTCTATAATAGACTTACTATCATGAAAGCATCTTGTGCAAGCATATCGTGAAACATATTATGCGAGACATATCATGCAACACCTTGTGCAAGACATATCGTGCAAGTCATGCACATATCAGGTTAGAGCTGCTTGTGTAAATGCTTGAACCCGATATCACTTTTACAAAGTGACACCATCTTTTTCAAGCTATAGACCTTTGTTCTCAATGATATAATTCATGGAAAAAGGTCTATGCAACTACTAGAACTCATAATTTCCTTAACTATTTCAGGAAGTTTCCGAATTAAAAGTAATTCATTAAATATAGCAATTTAGGTGATGAATAATAATATGGGATTAGTTCAAGTTATATAACCCGCCTTAAGAACAACTTCAAAGCTCCAAGATCCAAATATCCATGTTACTAAGGTTGAAGATGACTTATCAAAGGTCCAAGGCTCGTTCACAACTCCTTCATGTACAAGGAATCACCATGGATAAGCAATTGGTGAAGAAGAAAATAAAGGAAGATCAAAACCCTAAAATCATGCTTCAATCCAAGGTTGAAGATGATCATGGCCTCAACTTAGGGTTAAGTATGAGCTCCTTCTTTCTCCTTAACACTCTTTCATGATATACCACCCCTCTTTCACAATATGACACTCACTTGCATGATATGCCACTCAACACATCACTCTATGGCCGATATCACCCTATATATCCGATATCACCTACATGGGCGATATGATCTTGCCATGGGCGATACCTAAGGGCCCATGCACGATGCAACATCTCTACTGCATGATACAGGATCTCTATGCATGATACCTTAGGGTAGGAGGGTGGTAAGGGTCAAAAATCAATTAAGAGGTGAAACTAGGGGTATATATACTTGTTGCTCATGAAGAAAGGTTAAAATGAGGTGTCATCATTTTGAGCTAGTAGGTGCCACATGTCCATGCATGGGTGACACGTGTGCATGTATGAATCAACATTTCTCTTGACATGCAAAACTGTTGAGGGTGATCTAGGGATAAGGATTCTTCCATTACTTATCTTTTTGAATATGATATATCAACAAAATCACCACTTTATTCACAACCCGATACAACTTTCCAAAGGAAGTTGTAACCCGACACAACTCACCTCCTTGAGGTGCTTTGCACCATATGTACTTTTAAAAGAGTCTATAAAATGATATGAGACTCCTCCTATGGCTCCTTGGCCAATAGGAACTCATATATAAGCTTTTCAACTTGATACAACTCAAGTTAAGCTTTCATATTCAACCCTCTTTCTTGGTCATTTCATCACCAATATTACCATCATTCATAATGGAATCAAACATGGTGTCTCATTCATTTTATCTCCTCTAAATGATACATAGAGGAAGTAGGAACACTCTAGAGGTGGTAATTTGCATTTTAACCCTACATTTTGAGTAAATTATAATTTGTACCAAAATTGGTGCACAATGCACCAACATTGTTCAAACAAGTTCAAACTTGGAATTTAGGCTTTCCACAAGCCACCACCTTGCATCATTCTCTCTCTTCTGATGCTAAAACATATAAGGCATGTTAAAATGTGACATATTGCAATATAGCCCCTCAACTTGGGTAAATTGCACTTTGGTCCAAAACAAAGGAAATTTGCTCAAACAACATTCAATCGAGACCAAAATTGAAACATAAGTGTTTCACATGATAAAAAAACACCTTATAGGATTATATTAAAGTTATAAGCAACTTTATTAGCCAAAAAAATAGGGTTACCACATAACCCGAGTCAGGGTCGATACAAGTTATAAACCCCTAACAAGGATTTCATCTCCGAAATCCCAGGTAAAAGGAGATAGATATTATGCATTCATCATGTCATCAAGTATCCACATAACATCTTAATGTCATGGAGATACCATAGAACTTTAATCAACACAAAGTTCTTATACACAGGGTTATCATAGAAGACAGGACACACATTCCACTATCTTTTTCATTATTGACTGCAGAGTCAACTTTGTGTCAGGTAACACTTTTCTTAGTTGGAGAAGCATTATACATACCTTATTTAACTCAGGTGTCAAACCTTACTGATTTGTCACCTTTCTCAATTTACAACTTTTCATGAGAAGATTCTTGATTCTGGGGAATCTTCCATACTCCTCATTGAGTTTAGCATTTCACTTCCAAGAAATGACCAGAGTTACGTTCTGTCACCCACTTGTGACTACAAGTCTTATCATATATCTGTTATGCCATCTAATCTGTTGTCACAACATTAATCTTTCTTACTACTTGTACCAACTATCTCATTAGTTGTACATATCCTTTTCTTATGGGGAGGTTACTTATCAATTAAGAACTTATTTTAGAGGTATCTTTAGATGTTATGTATAAGTTGCGTTAACAGATCTAGATAGTGGTATTCTAAGGAATTATTTTTAGCTTGATAAGTTTTTCCCACAATGATTTTACAATTGTTACTTCAATTAGTACATCCTTATTGATGTTATGTTTATGCAGAGCATAAACCCCTAACATATGATGTCCATACTATTTTATGTAACTAGACTGATTTCATAGTTGTCCATTCCAGGTAACCAACATAAATCATCTGATTAGGAGTTATGTTTTTACCTTGCCATACCACATGATATTTCTTAGATACCAGAATTTCTTACCTTGGTATCCGTCACATGTGTTGAAAACACATCACATCCTCATCTTTCTTTCATCTTGGGACATTACTTGTTACACATATCTTTATCTTGGAACCAAAGTCCAAGAAAACTGATACTTTTCTAAGTATCCATTAATTGAACATTTTTAACTCATGCACATCAAGTGTCATAAGACCCACTTGATTGCCATGTCCCTGAAGGGAAAGAACACAAAGGAACATATTCCTCTTATCACCCCATCATCACCCATGGTTGTTTATCAAAGAGAAGAGTTTATCATCTTCTCTGATTATTGCATGCACTTTCAACTGTTCATGAGTCATTTACTCTTGTTTCATCCTAGGTTCCTTGCCATCAACATATGAATTATACGGATGATTACATATCATTATTCCTTTCTTTGTTATTGTCTAACATGTTCATGAGCATTTTGTGATTTCATCACATTTCCCATTTCCACATCATGGGAAAAGATATTTACTATTCACAAAGGCTTTATCAGGCAGGGATCATCTCCCTTGTTCTCATTCTCTTTTCATGAGGATTATACTTTTTATTTCCTCATATACACATATTGATTTGAGATCATCTCAGATTCCATTTTATTGCACTTAGGATGTGATACAAATGTCCATACCATATTTCCAGTTTCATTATACTCGTTAGACTGTCTCATAATGACTACTTGATTAGAGTAACCAGAAAGACAACAATCTAGGAGTTCCATACTCACCTTATCTCCAATAATTATATACCTGGCCAAGGTATACAAGTACTGAGATTAGGTAGTATGCACTTTGTGTACTATCATATTCCTTACTTTTCGTATCATCACAAACATAGGATGTAATATCCCTAGATTTTCTCCAGGCATCACTTCTATATCTCATCCTCTTTCACACGGATAAGAGCAATTATAAAGCATTTAAAAGAATACTGAACAAAATATAAATTCTATTTCTCATATTTCTTCCCTATGTCCCCATAGGACAATCAATAGGGAAATCCATAACATCAATCCTTTTTATGATTATCAGATAACATCAAAATAAAGCATATCAAAATGAAAAGCTCTATATGACTGTTACCCCTCACAATCATCTACCGCTTTAGGTTGACTCAACACATAGAGTCTAGCTGTTTCATGTTTTTGCTTTTGACTTTCTTACGTTATTGGGCTGTAACTTTCGTAAGCCCTATCGAGTCTTCCTCGGTTGTTGAGTCATTTCCTCCCTTCTTTTTAAAGAAAAGGGTTTATTATGCTCAACATGTACACATCTATAACATGTCTTGTCTTCGTACCATGGTCTTATCGGTATTATCATCGATGTAGAGATTATGCCATGGGTTCTTATAGGTGGAAAGTTAGGACCTTTGCCTTTAACTACTGACTACTGCCTTGGTACACTAGGCATTTGTTTCACTGGTGGTACCAAAAAATTTGTCTTTTTAGAACAACTTGGCACATGTCTCTAGAATTGTATAGACCTTTCCTTAATTCTCGTCTTATTGCCCCTTCTTGGGCATTGCCATCATAGATATACTGTCTGTCTAAACTTATGGCAGAGTCTACTTTCTTACCATATGTTAATCTTTCCCATGTTTTCCACTGTTCCAACATGACTATGTCATTCATGAACCCTTTCCAAGCCCAAAGTTTCCACATTAAAGACTGGTAACCTAGGTTGTAATGCTAGTATCCAGTCTACTATATGCATCACTGTTGTCCTAACTTGCCCAACAAGAGCATAAACATAGGATTCTCTATCACGATCGGGTCATGATGGGAATTTTTAGGCACTCATTCTTCTCTTACTTGATCCCTTGCACCCTCTCTTGGTGCAACAACATTGCTCTCAGCAATGCGTTCCTCATGTTCTCCAGTCATTTTTAAACTTCACCCTTTCTTCTGCACAAGCAGAAGTCACTATAGGATATACTGGAGAACACTAACACAGACTCAACACCTTAGTCCTATGTCTCTATAGACTCAGTGAAACTTAAGCTCTAATACTAAAACTTTGTAACGAACGACAAACAAATCGTTACTAATAAGCAGAATTAAACCTAAACATCCGATTTAACAAAAATCTCTAAAAATTAAAACCATTTTAGAAAGAGATCCATTTCTAGGAAGACTCTTTAAGGAAGAACCAAAACCTTATATACATCCTTGTTCACATGGTACATACATTATACCATCTTTTCTCAAGGATGACATATAACTGTTGTGTTATCAAAACATATACTGAAGCAACATAAAACCTCGAGGCTTACAAGACAAAACCTCAAATTGTTCACGAAACCATAATGAACCAACTCCAAGGACCTGAGAGTACGGATACGACACATATGACTTCTATCTATAAGACACGACAGATAATACACTCAACCTGAGCTGACACTGTTGTCCTTGCTGCCGTTGATGTACCTCTGCAGAAAGATTTTCTCCACCTCATGCATGTCCACCTAAAAAAATGTGGATCCCACGGGGTGAGGCAATTGTCCCAACGAGAGAGATAATTCTCCGCCGACCATATTATTATCATAAATTAAGCATTTATAAACTGAGCAGAGGTTCTCTTTATGTTAACAACCAGGATAAATCAATGTATGAACAAAATGATGTAATCTCCTTTCTTAAGGAGAACATTGCATCTACCCATGGTAGAGTTATGAATCATCTATCTACTTTGCAAGGAATGTAAAGAAACATAAATAACATCTATCCACTAAGGATGCATAAAAGAAATGTAACATCAATCAATGATTTCCGTATTCAATCCTTAAGCAAACATGCTATACAGCTGATTACATTTTACAATCACACTTATTCCCTGAGGATATGAGGTATACCATTCATCTCCAATCTTCGGTTGTGAAACCCAAATCCGTTGCCATACAAGGTTAATGGAAAAGTCGACTGCCATGACCTCACCTGTCTCGATCAGTGCTTGAAAATGGCAGGACATCTTGTGTCTCTGCAAAATAGCTTTCTAGGGTATACTGGAAACTTCACTATATAGAGCTACAACGTCAACTGCACTCTCTTCAGGAGAGAAATATCTCATGTTTATCTAACATCCATCCTGGCCTTCATCATTGGGAGATTCATGATACATCCATCCCGACACATATAATGAAGGATTGAGAGATTTTGTGTTTATCTCACGTCAAACCCACATTAGGGTGTACGAATATTTTCTCCCATCACCCCCACATATTAAAAAATATGTGGTCTTCAGGTTATGCCGCGGAGCAACCCGTTTCACCATTCAGCAATTCCTGACGTTGATGGATCTATGGCCATGGCACTACATGATAAGATTCTACTTGATTAATTATGTACATTACAATATTCTTTTAGCATCAGTCAAGTTTTCAAACATGAATTATTATGACAAATGCTATAAAGAACAAGTGTAATACATCTATCAAGTACTTTTCAAATCTTTAGAACACATAACATTTAGGATCTCAATCCCGCATCTCATCATGATTATAAATCTGGGTATTCAAACCCTTAGTTCATCACTGAACACTGTTACCACTTATCAGGTAACCATTACCTCTAGGTCCTCAGACCAAGGTATACATGATACTTGTTATACAAGCATCTCACATGGCTCACAAAGCCCCTTAAGTATCTTGTCACCTCTCACTAGGAAACTTATTATCACATGGCTCACAAGGCCATCACACATATTGTCACCTCTCACTAGGAAATAATTTATTCACATGGATCACAAGGACATTGCACATCTTGTCACCTCTCACTAGGCAACAACGTATTCACATGGATCACAAGGCCATTACACATTATACCTTTTTATACAAGTATTTATCATTCCTTACAAGGCTTATGTAATAATAGAATTACAACCTTCCCATCATTAGGGTTAGGGTTTCCCTTTATAGCTGATTAGGGTTTCATGTTAATTTTATTAATCCAAACCTAATACATTGCTCCACATATCTAGGAGCATACATTGATATCATAAGTATTCAATCATACTTATTTATCCTCATCATTTATCATTAAATGATTATCAACACAAGGTATGAGTTCCTCTCTCATCCTTACTAGAATATGATTACATCATAATTTATTAACTTGGCTTAACGTTTTCTCAAGGTATGTTAGCCTACACTTATCAAAGTGCATTACATCTCAATGTAACAATTTACATGACACGCTTCATGTGTTACTCATCCAAGTATATTGGATTTAGGGTACATCAAGGTGTATCAACCTTGAGGTGCTGGATGTGATATCTATCATGTCTTAATGTATCACTTCCCTCATCACTTTTTAACTTACTTAATTTCATCAACTTATCTTTTATTAGGGTATTTCCCATCCTAATACTTTATGCACTAGCTCATCACATTTATTATGTAATGTATTGGTCATAAGTCATGCATTTGAATTATCCAACCATCATCAATGATATGGACTCATCTTGGGTTAAGGCATTGTTGAAATAAGGTTGTCCATTATCAACCACTCTAGGTGTTTCACCTATCAAGGTATTAGCCACACCATTACTTGGTGTTACACTCATCACTTCAAAGAGTGTCTTACTCTCACCTTTACATGGTGTCTCGGGTTAAAGGTATGCTTGTATTCATCATATTGGGATGTAGTTGTATAGACACCACCATATCGGGTTGTTAGTGTATAAGCACTCACCATGTCGGCTAGAAGTATATGAAAACCAATCATATCGGGCTAAAGGTGTTTGTATGTATTACCCATGTTGTGCATGAGGTACTAAGCCATCACCATGTCGGGCTAGAGATACATTCAATCACATATCGGGTGGCTCACCATCTAGGATTGGCCGTGACGGATTAGGGTTTGCCATATCAGGCTCAACCCAATATACAAGTTGATAGGAGTGTAGGGCACCAAGCCATATTGGGATAAACCATCAAACATTAGGTTGCAACACCCAGGTCAGGTTAGTTTTGGTTGTGAGGGGCACATGGTACATATATGTGTCGCCCATGATGCTTAAGAGGTATCAACTCATCACCATGTTGGGATACCATATCGTCTAGGGTTGTGTATCGTGCAACCCTATCATGCAAGATTATGTATCGTGCAACAATGTCATACAAGTTCATGTATGCCTTATGATACTAAGTACCAATGATGTATTATATGTTCATATCATGCAAAAGCACTTGTTACTCTTCACTTATATCGGGTTACCCAAATTAGGGTTTCACATCAACTTACAAGTATACACTAGTACACAACCGGCCTTTAGTGTCGGTTATTTAAGGCATTTAGTGTCGGTTTTTAAGCGACACCTATGTGGGCACTGCTAAAAGCCCAACCGTTATGCGTCAGTTCTCAAATTGACGCCACAACCCTTCACGCGCCACTGAAAATGCGCCAGTAGGGGGGTATAGGTGTCGGTTATTCGCTTTGAAACCGACGCCATATACCTTCACGACACAAAAAGGGCGTCATCTGGGGCACTATCGATGTCGGTTTATTAGTGATAACCGATGCCATCTCACCCGCTACCGTGACCGTGCTGGCCAGTACGGCCGTGGTGTCTGGCCTCATTAGGGAAATTGACGTTGATTACTAGTAGGGAAACTGACACTGTAACCATGTCATCGGTTTTATACAAATAACTAACACCTATTTTATGTTTTTTTTTTTCTGTCAGTCTGCAGACCTACTGTGGCTGGTCATAGGATGAGAAACCTGCAGTTCAGTTACGAACTGCAGGTTTTACGACATGCATTGATATCAGCCAACAACTAGGGGTGTAAACGGTGCGGGTCTGGCCATACCCATACCCATACCCATCTAATTTAGTGGGTCCGATTCCGGTTCTAGACCCGCATAATACAAAACATGGACCCACACCATATCCGTACCCGCAATAATAGTGGGTATGCGGTGCGGGTATGCGGGTAAGAGGTTCTATAAAACATCATATTGTTTATGTAAGAGAAATGACTATGTTATATATATTTAACACAACAAGATATTGTTATCATATTGTATATTAACATGGAATAGTTATATTAGACAATGCTATATTCTATACAATAAAATTATTTGAGTAATTGTTTACATATTTGTAGTCATGATCATAACATTTAATTTATGTAGAAAGTAATGTAGATTAGTAGACATTTTGATTTTAAGTTTACATATGATGTTCGTTATTGTAACTAGAATAGTTAATTCTTAGTTATATGACTAGTCTCAACCTTAGAGTAGGATATAATCTCAATAATTATATTAATTAGACTAGTAAAGTATGATATATATAATATATTATTTTAGTAGTTACTTATGTATAGCGGGTACATGGGTCTAGCGGGTCTGGGTCCAAGCATACCCATTATTGGACCCGCTTATATGCGTGTCCAAGGGTATACGGGTCCAAGGGTATGCAGGTATAAAAAATTAGACCCGTGATGGGTTTTTTAAGGGTCCAAATTTGTGGGTCCACGGGTCTACCCGTACCCATTTACAGCCCTACCAACAACAGGACACAAACCTACAAAATTAACAACATAAATATTCACACATTTAGCAACCTGCAGTTCCATTCAATTTTCACACATGTATAAACATTCATGTAGCAGTCTGTAGTTCCATTCATTTTCACATTCACACATGTAGAAACATTCATATAGCAACCAACAGTTTCATTCATTTTCACTCAGACACATGTAGAAACATTCAAACATGTAGAAACATTCACACATATTATAATTCAGAAATTCATTTACAAAATATCATTCTTTAGTCATTATTCACTATCAACATCCTAATTATATGTTAAAACCCCCACTACTTGTATGGTTGTTGCACATTATTCTCATACATCATTTAATTCTTCTGTCATATAGGGAGCATGTACATTTGGTAAGGCCTTTCCTGTATTGTGGTCAGTTTTAAACACATGCAAAGAGAATGATGTATATATATAATTAATAATATATAAATAAGAGTGATATATTTCATATTATCTAATGAGACTATATATAATACCTCAGGAATGGTATCGATGTCCACTGCGGCATATTTGATAATCATGTGCATAAATCGCATCACATAGTATGCACATGCCCATCCATTGACTTGTGTAGCACATTATAAATTGAAACATACAAAATATTAAAAAATACAACTAATTAAGCATTGTTCACATAATTAATAATATATATACATTACAGTGGGGAACTTACTTCCACGTTTGTCCAAATTATTTGCTGGTTCTTTTTCCTGGGGACCTTTCCTCCAGCCTTTTTGAAATCATCTAAACCCCTACATGTTAATGTACACAGTACATTTCATAATTAAATAGTAATGTAATAACATATCTTAACAGATATGAAAATGAAATATTTCTCACTGGAATAATGCCATATTCATTTTGTGTCCATATTTTGAATTCAATTTAGTCCCCTTAGGATCTAGATAATAGACAGTGAACGTCTCGGGGACAATAACTAGTAACTCCCAATGCATACCACTAGAGGTAAAAAAGTTAAAAATTAATAACTCAAAATCCACAATAAAAATGTAATTTTCTTAAGTCCAAATTATAAGCAAAGTAAACTTACTCCACATTGAATGGAGCTATTATCACCGTCTTCTTATTTTGAGAAAAAACTTATAAAAGCATCACAGCAGTATTGTAGAACTGACAGAGGGTCTTTAGCTACTAGACTAATCAAAGATGGAATAAAAAATCCTACAAGTTCGAATGAAAAATATGCACATATCTTGTCTAAGTAGTTGCACAACATGTATTACGTATGCATTAATAAATAAGAAACCAGATCACCAGATCCTACATAAGGTATATGGATGTATAAATAAGATCTCACCTTATCCATAGCTCTATCACAGATGTATTCAACCAATCATATTGAAACAACTCCAAAATATCTTGTATAAATAGGTTGCTTTCGTATGATTGACCTACAACATCCACATATATAGAAACAGTTATAGGGAAATTTATATCATGTTCACCTAACCATATTGCCATACCCCTATAATCAGGACCTAATGGGATAGGTAGGTCCTGTGGAACCCAACTTGGTAATGTAGGAGGTGGAGGTGGAGGCCTAGATGTTGTGGGTGTCTTATTTTTAACCTGTATATATATATAATTTCAGATCAACTGACATCATATACACACACTAACAATGTAACGTAATGTAAATTTACCATACAGTTTCATTATAGAGGACAACCGCTTTTGGCCACAATATCACTCCGCCTTCTGCCTCACCAAGCGTTTCACAATCTGGGTGGGCATATGGCAATGGAAGATCCATCCAGTTGGGGAATATACGTAGCAGGCTCACACGAACCCAACCAACTGGTAATGGAGACCCATGAAACATTTCCCCTGGTAGGGATGGGTAAGTCAATGCCTCTACAATGACAAATTATTTACTTTTTAGATGACATGGCTTCAACCCCTACAAATTTTTGTGTAAAGAATGATATATACATATATACATATCATCTTGAAAACACTAGTTATTATGTCATAAAAATACTTACATTGGATGTGCTAGGCGGTGGGTCTATAGGATTACTCCCAACCTCTGTAGTAGGAGTAGAGCGAGATGCCATAGGTACTGTCTGCTGAGTGGCAGTCTGAGATGCCTGCCACTTGCTCAGTGCTTCTTCAAGTTTCCTATCAATTAGCTTATCTACCTATACATGGATAAAAGAAATGTTAGCTTATGATTATTGAATTCTCTTTTATAGTAACATTATAAAGAAATACTAGGTTACCTCTTCTTGTGAAAGTCCCACTTTTGGGACATGTTTGCATTGGGATGGCCCAAAGAACGCTTTGATGCCCACACCAGCGCCTGCATCCCTAACACGTCCAGGATGCTCTGGGTTACCCAGAGCAAATGTCAATTCATCCCTTGTGCCCTCAGGGATGGACTTTCCTTGTTTCCTCAGCTCGTGTAGCTCATCGCCAAAACAAAAATTTGTAATTAAGTAAACACCACAAATAATCAATATTCGAACGATTGCTGTAAGAGTTGTATTTTACCATTTTTGCAATTGCCTCAGCAGTTGTGGGCTTCCTTATTTCTCCTTTCTTATTTTTCCTCCCAGCTATCCAGACATCATGGCGAGGCAGAGGTGTGCTACCTATTGTAGAGGACTCCTGAGTAGCAGCAGACTGAGCAGTAGCCTTAGACTGTAGTCTTTGGCGAATGCCTGCATACCCCTTTGGACCCATTGTGTGGTCATGCACATTCAGTGCACGCCTTGCTTTTTGCGCCTCACTGAGGGCCTAGTTAGTATGCACATTAATGATTTGGTTAGTAACACTAAATGTTAATCTTGAATAGGTGAATACAACGTATATTAATTAAATTGGGGGTGATGCCTAATACCTTGAATTCATCAGTTTGTCTTGAAGCAACAAATGTGTCCCATTCTTCTTTGTCCAGGACGTTCCACTATTCTGTGGCTATCTTCTTCCTCTTGTCACCTTCTTTTATGTATTCTCGGGTGAGATTTGTCCTATAGTTCCTTAGGACTCTCCCACAGCGTTGTATCACACATTTACGATGCAACTTTTCATCCAATTCAAATGTACTCTGCAAAATAGAATTGCTATTAACTAGTATCCAAAAAATTAGTAATCTAACAAATAGAATTGCAAATTAATAATGACTCACACATAAATCCTTCCATATTACATCTTTCTTCCCCATAGGAACTTTATGCCAAGAATCTATCTTACAACCACAATGGCTACGAGTAACATACCCAAGATATGAAACAAACGAATTTGGATTCACTCCAATTGCATTTCCTACATTATCAAAATCCACAACAAGTTTGGGTCCATTTCCCCTTTGTGCTATTAACGTCTCCATCATAGTGATGCCCCTTCTCTTGTCAACTTTTTGGTGCTGTTCATCAAGTGCCTCAAGTGCTTCAGAGGGTACATTTGCATCATCAACCTAAAATTTGATAAAATAAACACACTTACAGGATATAACTAGAAATGGACATATAGATATAAATATATGATATATATTTTTAAAAATTACATTGTGAGGTGGTGCATTGATGTCCTCACCCTCACGGTAATCATCAATACGGTCATCAGGAGAATGCTCAGCCATCTGAAAGTTCACATTCACATTGTAAAGTAATTCATATTGTAAAGCTCACATTGTAAAGCTCACATTCACATTGTAAAGTAATTTACATTGTAAAATTCACATTGTAAAGTTCACATTCACATTGTAAAGTAATTAACATTGTAAAGTTCACATTGTAAAGTTCACATTCACATTGTAAAGTAATTCACATTGTAAAATTCACATTGTAAAGTTCACATTCACATTGTAAAGTAATTCACATTGTAAAGTTCACATTCAGAAAAATAAAACATATAAAAAATATAAACATGCCTCTAATATTGTGATTTTTTATCAATTAACAATCCTTCATTGTGATCTCCGTGCACGTACAAGTCATCATTAGCTTCAATATTTGTTGGTGTTGGCAACCCAACTGAGAATGGTCTGGAGTCATCATACTTATCATAGTACTCTTCTTCATCTATAGGATCTTCAGTGAACTATCTTTTACCATGAAGAATAACTGACCATTTATCATTTGCAGGATCATCGATATAAAATACTTGTTTCGCCTGTGATGCCAATATGAATGGTTCACCCTTCTCACCAATCTTTTCAAAGTTCACTAAAGTGAAACCCAATTCATCTACTATAACTCCTTTGGTGTTATCAACCCAATTACATTTGAAGAGTGGAATTCTGAAATCTATGTACTCAAACTCCCATATGTCTTCAATGACACCGTAATATGACATTTTAGCTTCACATGGACTCTTATCCTTTGAACTTGCAAAAACCATAGTCGACGCTTGAAGGGTGACTCCACTATTTTGGACGACACTCTTATCATCTTGGCGCTTTGTGTAATATGTGAATCCATTAATGTCATACCCTTCATAAGGCATAACATTCAATTTCAGTTTAAAGGCGAGGCATTTGATAGTTTCAGTAATATCATCTGCTGTTTGAGATAGTTGATGTAAGACTTTATCTTCAAACCACTTAATAAATGTCTTGTTATGCTCTCTAGCAAGCCACATTGTATTGGCTCGAGGATATTGTCTCTTGATGAAATTGGTATGTTCCTCGATATAAACACTCACTTCGTCCATGTTGTGTAAAATATACAAGTGACCTTGTTCCAACTGCTCACGGTTGATTACTTTCACCCGTGATCCCAAAATTCCTTTGCCAAATAGCTCCTCAATATTCTTGTCATTACCAGGAGTGTCATTACCACTGAGAAAGTCAATGCAAAATCCATAACCTCTCTCGCCACATAACCCTCAATAATACTCTCTTCAGGCTGATAACGGTTTCGAACATCACTTTTAAAAATGCTCATGTATCGTTCAAAGGGATACATCCAATGCAAGAAAACTGGTCCCAACATTTTCACTTCCCTAGTCAAGTGGACAACAAGATGTACAATGATATCAAAGAATGATGGAGGAAAATACATCTCAAGCTGACATAGGGTAACAACCACTTCTCTTTGCAAATTATCGAGAGTATCAGGGTCAATAACGTTGCTGCACAGACTATTGAAAAAGAAACAAAGTCTGGTATTTGCAAACCTTACATGCTTCGGCAATATAGATCTAATTGCCACATGCAATATTTGTTGCATTAGAGTGTGACAATCATGAGATTTAAGACCTATCAACTTCATATGTTTCATTGATACCAATCTACGGATGTTGAATGAGTAACCCTGTGGCACCTTAACATTTACCAAACATTCACAAAAAGCTTTCTTCTCCTTTCTAGATAATGTGTAACAAGAGGGAGGTAAGTATGTTCTCCGATTTCCCATTTCATGAAATTTTATTAATTCTAACCTTATTCCCATTTCACGTAGGTCCAGTCTGGATTTTATCCCATCTTTAGTCTTACCTGGTATATTCAACAAAGTACCAATGACACTATCACAGAAATTTTTCTCAACATGCATGACATCGATACAATGTTTGACTGTCAAAGAACTCCAATAAGGAAGATCCCAAAATATTGACTTCTTCTTGAAAAAAGATTTGTCACTCCGTGTGGCCATAGTACATTGTGATCTCTTACCAAATTCATTGACAAAGTCTTTTACTCTTTCATAAACAACCTCCCCTGGTATAGGTTTAGGTGCACTCCGTTCCTCATTCAATCCATTGAATGCTTTGTGCTTCCTACGATACAGATGGAATTTTGTAAGAAACCTTCGATGACTGAGATATACAGTCTTACCGCCATGTTTTAGTCTTGTTGAATCAGTGTTCTCTTCACATATAGGACACACTTTAGCTCCTTTGACACTATATCCAAACAAATTCCCATATGCTGGAAAGTCATTACTAGTAAAAAACAACATAGCATGAAAATGAAATGTCTCTCTTTGTGAAGCATCATAGGTCATCACACCTTCACCCCAGAGTTTCTTTAAGTCATCAATCAGAGGTTCAAGATAAACATCGATATCATTTTCAGGTTGTTTAGGGCCCGATATCAACAACGACAACATTACATACTTATTTTTCATACACAGCCAGGGAGGAAGATTGTATATAATAAGAATGACTGGCCAAGTGCTATGTTGGCTGCTCAATGTCCCGTACGGATTCATCCCATCTTTATAAAGCCCAATTCTTAGATTCCTGACTTCTTCACCAAATTTAGGGTACAATAGATCAATCTTCTTCCACTATGGTGAATCAGACACATGTCGTAGGATTCCATCATTATTTTTCTTAACATCTGCATGCCACCTTAAATTCTTTGCATCTATCAGATTGGAAAACAAGCGTTGAAACCGTGATATTATAGGTAGATACCACATCACCTTGGCAGGAGAACCAGTTTTGGACTCCCCCAAAGTCGTCAATTTATATCGTGACTCACCAGATTTTGGACAATCTTTCAAATCCACATAGTCCTTTTGAAATAATACACAATCATTCGGGCATGCGTGTATCTTCTTGGCATCCATTCCCATTGGGCACAACAATTTCTTTACCTGGTATGTTGAGATTGGCAGCTCGTTTCCTTCAGGAAGCATTTCTTTCAACAAAGACAACAATGGCGTGAAGCTTTTGTCGCTCCATCTATTGTTAGCTTTCAACTTATACAATCTCAACACAGTGCTAAGATTCATAAACTTAGTACAACCTGTGTATAACGATATCTCAGCATCATGCACAATGTTTCTAAAAATGGGAGGTGGATCGGTGTGCTCTACCCCACAACTATCCAACATCGCATCAACGATGTCTACTGGAATTGGTTCATTCACATCTACGTCATCGGAGGCAATTTCTTCTTCCACACAAGCACTGCTATCAACATCCACTGGTTTTGAGTTTGAAATCTCTCCTTGCCAGTGCCATTATGTATAGCCTTGTATAATCCCATTGCATATCACATGACTTTTGATTTCATCACCAGTGCTGACTTTCAAGTTGTTACCGCAATACCTACATGGACAGTAGAACCTATCTCCAGGTTGTTTTCTATGTTCCTCGGCAAATCTAATAAACTGGTCAAGACCAGATATAAACTCTGGGGTGCACCGATTGTGAATTGACATCCATGATCTATCCATTCTATGATCAAATAGAAAACAAGTATATATTACAACAAGATTAGGGTCTAGGGTTAACAGATTACCGTTTTTGCATGGTTAAAACTTTAGGCCAACAAATACATGTGTTGTCATTCTTATATATAATAAATGTGTACCACCAATCCCATTCTTGAACACCTAATCTCACTAGTAAGTGTATAATGTGTATTGGGTTTTCAAAAAAATTTCGGCAACATTTCCCCGTTGTTCTCCAAGTACATATGTACTTAGAGAACAAATGGGGAAATGCTGCCGAAATTTTCTTAAAAACTTAATACACATTATACATTTACATCCTAAGTGAGATTAAGTGTTCAAGAACAGTCCCAAACCGGGGACTATCCAAGATTTACTCCTAATGAGTAAATCTTAGACGGGTTTCTAGGCCAACAAATACATGTGTTGTCATTCTTATATATAATAAATGTGTACCACCTATCCCATTATTGAACACCTAATCTCACTAGTAAGTGTATAACGTGTATTGGGTTTTCAAGAAAATTTCAGCAGTATTTCCCCGGTGTTCTCTAAGTACAAATGTACTTAGAGAATAAATGGGAAAATGCTACCAGAATTTTCTTGAAAACCAAATACACATTATACACTTACATCCTAAGTGAGATTAGGTATTCAAGAATAGTCCCAAACCGAGGACTATCCAAGATTTACTCCTAATGAGTAAATCTTGGACGGGTTTCTAGGCCAACAAATACATGTGTTGTCATTCTATAACATTGATTTCAACATTTTGAGTGTCCATGCATGTTCATCATCAAGATAAAGATTAAACATAAATTAGTATGACCTAGGGATGGAAAGATTCATAATTGATTTCAAAATTTCAAACTAGCTCATGCATTATCATCAATGTACATCATACAATAGGGATTCATGTAGATGTTAGGGTGACACATCACTGCAAAATCAGAGATTTAAAAATAGGGTTTTAATATCTTACATAGATTTATCACAAGATTTCAACAATATAATTAATTCAAGATTATGGTGAAATGTGTATTAGAGTTTTAATATCTTAATTCAACATGTATCAAAATTTACAGAATTAGGTCAAGCATTAGTATTCAATTGTAAATGCATCTTCTTCTTCCTGCTCCCTCCTTACCAAATGGATAAAAGCAAGGCCACGACCGTGTGGGCTGGCCACGTCCGTGGCTGTGTTGGCCTACCACGGACGTGCTAGAGCAGGAAGAAGAAGAGGTGGAGGAAGAAGAAGAGGTGGCCAGCCCACACGGTCATGACCTCCTCATGTTGCTTCCAGGCAGCGGATCAGGCAGTAGAACGGTAGGACGAGCAGGTGTTGAGCAAGCAAAAGCGAGGGAGAAAGTGAAGAGGGTACCTCCTCTATCGAGCGGTGGCGGCGGCGAGCTGTAGGTGTTGAGCGGCGGTGAGAAGTGACAGTGGGTATCGCACGGTGACGATGTCCAGCAGAGGCGGCAGCGGAGGCGAAATCCTGAGCGGTGACATTAGTAGGCGTGGAAGCAGTGGTAGCGAGCAGCGGCAGAGGAGAAATTGCCGGACCAAACCCTGGAGTAGCGTGAGAATGAATGAAATAGAGAAAGGAGAAGAGTCGGGCTCGCGTGGGTGCTGTTAAGTTAACAATAGGTGTCAGTTCTTAAATAAAACCGACACATAAAACTAAAGGTGTTGGTTCTACAAACACACCAACACCTATTCTCAATGATAGTTTTCGGTTGTTACTAGAAAAAAATCGACGTCTATCTACATATGCCGATTAAAAAAATTGTTCTCGATTAATGTCCGTCATCGTCGGTTTCTTTCAAAAATCGGCACTCAAAGGGTGTGAAAAATTTCCCAGGAACAACGCGGCAAAACCCATAAACATCGGTCATTGTAGCAAAACTGACGACCAAAATGTGCCCAATTTCTGTTTCGTGCATAACATTTCGTCATCTGTTTAGTAGTTACTAATCGACGCCATATGTTAAATTTTGGAGGTAATTTTTTTCACTTGAAATTTTGGATTTGGCGGTTTATTTTAGGCGTCAGTTTATTATTGGGGAACTGACACTGAATAAAAGTGATATCCGTGTCTGGTCGCCCTTCACAGATCGATGTCAGTGTTTTTATTAAACTGAGGCTTTAGGGTTTAGGTGTCGGTGTATTTATACAACCGACGCTTTTAAAAGTGACGTTATAAGCCATTTCTGTAGTAGTGATACAATTGACCTTGTATCGTACATGGAGTCAATAATAGACTTCCTATCATGCAAGCATCTTGTGCAAGCATATCGTGAAACATCTTATGTAAGACATATCATGCAACACCTTGTGCAAGACATATCATGCAAGTCATGCCCATATCGGGTTAGTGCTACTTGTGTAAATGCTTGAACCCAATATCACTTTTACAAAGTGACACCATCCTTTTCAAGCTCTAGACCTTTGTTCTAACTGATATAATTCATGGCAACAGGTCTATGCAACTACTAGAGCTCATAATTTCATCAACTATTTTAGGAAATTTTGGAATTAAAAGTAATTCATTAAATATAGCAATTTAGGTGATGAATAGTAACATGGTTGAGTTCAAGTTATATAACCCACCTTAAGAACAACTTCAAAGCTCCAAGCTCCATAGATCCATTGTTACGACCCCATCTGAGCTTAATTGGTAAATTAGGGTTTACCTAGACAATTGCAAAGATTAATTGGAATAATCATTCTTGAAATCTAATTAATGACGATAACACAATTAGGATGTTTTAATTATGATAAGAAGTCTAAATGTTCTTTTATCTTGTAATTAGGGTTTGAGAAACATAAACCCTAATCGGCCCAATATGGTGTTTTGATGATACATGAATACAGAATTTGATAAGTAGAATGTCTCACTAAATGATTTTTAATATTTTATGTGTAACTCTGATTTACTTAAAATTTGGATATGATTTGTATATATAAAATTTGAACAATATTGGTAAATATCAGAATTTTTGAAGAATGTTCTGACCTGTTTATCGGTCGAGTTTCAAACTCGGCCGATCACAATTTCAGAATTTTACAGCAGTGTGGTAATTGAATTTTATCTTTTTATTTGTATATCCAATTGATCTCAAATTTTAACTGTGCTTGAAAAACACAGTTTTAGACACTCTGTTAAATTGGAATAATTTTTGGATGACTTTTGAATCCCTACAGTAAGGGTGTCGGTCGAGTTTTGTGCAGGACAAACTCGGCCGAATATTCTGCAGACTGCAATATAGCAGTGCACTGTTCTATTTTTAATTATTTATTGGTAACTCCAAATGATCTCAAATTTTAAATGAAGCTTTATAGATAAATTATAAACAACGTGCTAAATTCCCATAATTGTTGGAGAATGTTTAATCTCTTAAATAAACGAATTACAGTAACTTTTGTATAACTGAATATTCAGCCAATATAATTAAAGTTAAGTGTTGGGTCAATATGCAATTGACCCAAGCAGCTCAATTGACTTATATGAGCAACCACACACACACAGCTCTCATTCTTCGTCATTCACTCCAGAGAAACGAAAATCTAGAGAGAGAGGGAGAGTTAGGGCTTGAGTGGAGAAAGAGGAGGAATTGCTGAATTAGGGTTCTGCGGTCCCAAGAATGGTGAAATCAAGTAAGTTTGGATCCTTTGCATAGACTTTTATGGTGGATCTTCTCTCTCATGTCAAGATTCCGTCCATGCTCTGATTTGATCCAAGATGATGTCGAAATTCCCTCTTTTCTCACCCTTTCTTCATAATTCCTCATTTTCAAGGTTTCCGAGTTGAATGGATGAAGAATTGGGAGATTTGCTAGGGATTTGATAGGAATTCGAGATTACCTGAGTTGAGCTGCAGTTGTGAGGTGTTTTCACACCTTAGGGTGAGTGGGTTCTTCCTCTAAATAGTGTAATGCACGAATTTGATTATAGCATCCAAATCCCTAATTGCTTAGTATGTGATTCTAAAACCTGAAATGTCCGTTTGATTTAAGATTGTTGCAAATTGATATGATGTGGATTACTTCTCTGTTTGAATGACTCCTAAATGGTAGATTCATATCAGAAACGTATACAACACTTCCTAGTGAGAATGCTTTTTAGATTTATATCAAATGAGGTAATTAGGGTTTAACCTAATTGAGACATCACTAGTGTTTCAACCTTATTGAAAGGGACTAGTAATCCTATAAGTGGTTAGGATGTACCTCATGGGTTATCTTAATTGAATCTTATTCTGGATACATGATATCGCAGTGAATGATATGGAAAACCTAAACTTAGTTAAATTTCCATGGTTTCATGTCTATATTGATTGCATATGATTTGTTGGAAACAATCTTTATTTAGTGAATGCTTATATCCTATGAAATCATTATGAGAGCCATGTGAAAAGGTGAATGAGGCGAATGAAACCCTAAGAGTAGGGTGTTGGCATGTGATGAATGAATAAGGCAAATGAAACCCTAAGGATATGGTGTTCAATGAATCATGCTATGGTAATATGAAAGGTCTCGATATGAGATGTGGTGATGCTTAATTGTTGAGTTGTATGTTTCTAGTGCATTTAACTTTATATGCTTGTTCTCTCTGAAATGATATTTACATACTGCAGGGCTTCTTATATTTCAATACATATCTCGTAAATTGCAGGTGATGAGATATGACATGCCCTAGAAAGGGATGTTACTGAGACATGGTATATGTTGAATACATGAGCTATGATATTTATATGTTAATTAATTAATAGACCTAAGTGCCCTAACACCGTAGAACCCCTAAAGGAAGGTCTGTTACTTAGGGGTGAAACTCGTGTTGCAACATCATCCGTGCTTGTGTCACGGACAAACGAGGAAAGAGAGGCAGTGTCTAACAACAATCGTGCGTGTGTCACGATGGCACTGGGAAAAAGAAAAAAAGAAAACTTGGTTATCTAACACCATTCGTGCTTGTGTCACGAAGGTAACCCTATGAGACTCTCTGCCTGTGTGCTCAGGTTGCAGAGTCTGGAGCACACGTGGTTGTGCAGCACACGTGGTTGTGCATTGAGGCCGTGGAGCCTGGGGTCCTGTAGCAGAGCAGGGCTGGCGTCAGACTTAGTATTTCCCGGGTGTGTCGCTAAGTCTTGTACGGTGGGACCGTAGCATGGACTTGTTATGGATCTTTATATGCAGAGTACACTGCATATGATTAGGGCATAACCTAAAATATGATCACATAGGTTCACAGAGTTCTTTATAAATGAAAAGGTTAAGGAAGACTAGAAGCATAGTTTTCTTGTAGTTATTCTTTGGATGCAATAGTTACATTCTTTGTTATTTCAATTATATTGTTTTAGAACTGCTCAGTGTAGTATTTATTGTTGTTAAATTTCATATCGTTTATTCAAATTATATATGTAATCACATTAGTGCATTAGTCTATTTCCATGAAGTACTCATTCACTGAGCGAGTAGGCTCACCCCTCTACTCAAACATTTTTAGGGTTAACCGCGTGGACTTGAAGATGGTCAGAGCATCAGTGTAGACCTGCCACAGGAGTCAAGTACGAGATTAGTTGAGTCAGTCGGTCCTTGTCACTCTAGGTCCTCAGTAAGAGTTAAGAGAGAGAGTTGTAATTACAATGTGTAATATTGTTCCTCTTTGATATGTATGCTAATTACAAGTTTCATGTGCATAATGTGTGAAAGACATCGTGAATGCTTATACATGTATCCTTACTATTAAAGTTTGATTAGTAAAGGAAATGTTCAGATTCCCTTGCTAAGATGTTTTATGTTGTTCAATGCAAAGAAACAAGAGTTTTTAAGAAAATAAAAACTTAAGGGTGTTCTTTGTGTTACATATAAATCCTATCTTATGCCCTAATCTCATGATTTGAGGAAATTGTGAGATCGGGGGTGTAACATCCATGTTCCTAAGGTTGAAGATGACTTATCAAAGGTCCAAGGCTCGTTCACAACTCCTTCATGTACAACGAATCACCATGGATAAGTAATTTGTGAAGAAGAAAAGAAAGGAAGATCAAAACCCTAAAATCATGCTTCAATCCAAGGTTGAAGATGATCATGGCCTCACCTTAGGGTTAAGTATGAGCTCCTTCTTTATCCTTAACACTCTTGCATGATACCCTTGTGACCTTGCACGATATGCCACCCCTCTTTCATGATATGACACTCACTTGCATGATATGCCACTCAACACATCACTCTATGGCAGATATCACCCTATATGACTGATATCACCTACTCTGGCGATATGATCTTGACATGGGCGATACCTAAGGGCCCATGCACATTACCACAGCTCTCCTGCACGATACATGAGCTCTATGCATGATACCTTAGGGTAGGAGGGTGGTAAGGGTCGAAAAGTTCCATTAAGGGTTTAAACTAGGGGTATATATACTTGTTGCTCTTGAAGAAAGGTGAAAATGAGGTGTCATCATTTTGAGCTAGTAGGTGCCACGTGTCCATGCATGGGTGAAACGTGTACATGCATGAATCAACATTTATCTTGACATGAAAAATAGTTGAGGGTGATCTAGGAATAAGGATTCGTCCACTACTTATCTCTTTGAATAAGATATATCAACAAAATCACCACTTTATTCACAACCTGATACAACTTTCCAAAGGAAGTTGTAACCCAACACAACTCACCTCCTTGAGGTGCTTTGCATGATATGGACTATGCCAAGAGTCTATAAAATGATATGAGACTTCTCCTATGGCTCCTTGGCCAATAGGAACTCATATATAAGCTTTTCAACCTGATACAACTCAAGTTAAGCTTTCATATTCAACCCTCTTTCTTGGTCATTTCATCACGAAGATTACCATCATTTGTAATGGAATCAAACATGGTGTCTCATTCATTCTCTCTCCTATAAATGTTACATAGAGGAAGTAGGAACACTCTAGAGGTGGTAATTTTCATATTAACCCTACATTTTGAGTAAATTACAATTTGTACCAAAATTGATGCACAATGCACCAACATTGTTCAAACAAGTTCAAACTTGGAATTTAGGCTTTCCAAAAGCCACCACCTTGCATCATTCTCTCTCTTATGATGCTAAAACATATAAGGCACGTTCAAAATGTGACATATTGCAATATAACCCCTCAACTTGGGTAAATTGCACTTTGGTCCAAAACAAAGGAAAATTGCTCAAACAACATTCAATCGGGACCAAACTTGAAACATAAGTGTTTCACATGATAACAAAACACCTTAGAGGATTATATTAAAGTTATAAGAAACTTTATTAGCCAAAAAAAATAGGGTTACCTCATAACCCGGGTCAAGGTCGTTACAGTAGTAGTAGTAGTAGAAGTAGTAGTAGTAGTAGTAGGATTAGTAGGAGGAGGAGGAGGAG
The DNA here is from genome assembly GCA_963693085.1 of Alisma plantago-aquatica. Taxonomy (NCBI): domain Eukaryota; kingdom Viridiplantae; phylum Streptophyta; class Magnoliopsida; order Alismatales; family Alismataceae; genus Alisma; species Alisma plantago-aquatica. Next base: position 360,832,561 of record OY856409.1, on the reverse strand, counting down.
GAGGAAGAGGAGGAGTAATACCAGTAGTAGTAGCAATAGAAGTAGAAGTAGTAGTAGTAGTAGTAGCAGTAGAAGAAACAATAGTAGCAGTACCAGTAGCAGTAGTAGTAGCAGTTGTAATAGTAGCAACAATAGCAGCAGCAGTAGTAGTAGTAGTAGTAGTAGTAGTAGTAGTAGTAGTAGTAGTAGTAGCAATAGCAGTAGTAGTAGTAGTAGTAGCAACAATAGTAGTAGAAGCAGTAGTAGTAGCAATAGTAGCAGTAGCAGCAGTAGCAGTAGTAGCAGTAGCAATAGCAGCAGTAGCGGGAGAAGCAATAGAAGGAGCAACATTATTAGGAGTAGTAGTAGCAGGAGCAGCAGTAGTAGGAGCATCAGTAGCAGTAGCAGGAGTAGCTGTAGCAGGAGTAGCATTAGTATGAGTAGCAGTAGTAGGAGTAGTAGTAGTAGTAGCATCAGTAGTAGTAGTAGCAGTAGCACCACCAGCAGCAACAACAGTAGTAGTAGTAGTAGTAGTAGTAATAGTAGTAGTAGTAGTTGTAGTAGTAGTAGGAGGAGGAGGAGGAGGAGGAGGAGGAGGAAGAGGAAGAGGAGAAGTGATAGGAGTAGTAGCAGTAGTAGTAGTTGTAGCAGTAGCAGTAGTAGTAGTAGTAGCAACAGTAGCAGTAGAAGTAGTAGAAGTAGGAGTAGCAGCAATAGCAGTAGTAGTAGTAGTAGTAGCAGTAGTAGCAGTAGTAGTAGCAATAGTAGTAGCGGTAGTAGTAGTAGTAGAAGTAGTAGCAGTAGAAGTAGAAGCAGCAACAGTAGTATCAGTAGTAGTAGTAGCAGGAGCAGTAGCAGTAGCAGCAGGAGTAGTAGGAGCAGCAGCAATAGGAGCAGCAGTAGTAGGAGCAGTAGTAGTAGAAGTAGCAGTAGCAGTAGTAGGAGTAGTAGTAAGAGTAGTAGTAGTAGTAGGAGTAGCAATTGTAGGAGTAACAGTAGTTGGAGTAGCAGTCGTAGTAGTAGTA